>CM069528.1:43082500-43475000 GCA_035773235.1 Eospalax fontanierii
AAGAAAAAGAGAGAAGTAAAAGAAAACTCAGCATAGGTTTGGATCTGAGTGCACTGCAGTGCCTAGGAATCCTGTGGGCAGCTGAGGGCAGAAGTGGCTGGTGTGAGTCAGAGGCCACTGTGGTCCTTGAATTTCTTCAGGATTCAAAGTGTTGCAAGCTTAATTCTCTGCTTCTCATGCCTTTCACATCCTTCTGTATGCATGATTTGTTAGTCAGCTGTCTAGGGGTTTTTGAATTAATCACAGTGCCAACTGAAATACTTTACTTATTTTATAGAGCTGACTTTTTATATTTTTAAAACATTCAAAAATTATTTCATTTGATATGATACAGTAATCTTGAGGTTGCTTAGGACTCTAATATTACTGTCATTTGCAGATAAGTTACAAAGAGGCCAAGTACTTTCAACCACACAATCGAGCAAAAGTTGTTTTTTTTAAAACAGCCTAGGGACTTACTTACATGTAGTAAATCAACAACATATGATTTGGCAGTATTTGACATGCATGCACACCAATGAAACAGTCACCTCAGTAAAGACTGAAACATATTAATCCGCAAAAGTTTCCTTCATTATCTCTTCTGCTTGACCCCTTGCTCCACTCTGACACCCACTGATTTTATTTATGAGACTATATATTAGTTTACAATTCTTGGAATTTCAGATAATCTAAATCATGCTTTATAATTGTTTTATACACCCAGTTTTTGTAATATTTATCTGAATTATAATGAGTATCATCAATAATTCTTTCTTAAAATAGTTTTATATTCCATCACATAGATGTATCACAGATTTGTAGTTTTAAGGCAGTCCTTGTTGATGACCATTTATTTCTAATTTGAATAGAAATAAACCTACTCTGAACATTTATGTATAATTCTGTGAATAGATAATATGGAAGAATGAGATGGATGAATTACCTGATGAGCATTTTTATTTGTATGAAATTTCCAAGCTGTTTTCTTCAGTGGTTATACCACTATCTGTCCTTATTAGTAGCATATGGTACTAGCCACTGATCCATATTCCTGCTAAAATTTCTTATGGTCAGTCTCTTTCATCTTAATTGTTCTAGTCCATTAGATATATTTTATTAAGGTTCTCACTTAGCAGTCTACAATTATGAGTGATGAACTTTTTTCATTTTTTTCTGTAAACATATATTACTTGACGAAATAAACTGCCTGTATTTAAATTAGGATTTTAGTTTTCTTGTTATAGAGTTGTAAGACTTCTTTGTATATTCTTATACATAAATCCTTTGAAAAATATTTTAAAAACATTTTCTCCAATCTCTAGTTTCTATTTCCATGTTCTTAACGGTAACTATTATTATTTACGGGGGCATTAGAGAGGGGTGTCTTTTTTGAGACAGTGTCTTCCTGAAGCCCTGACTGGCCTGGAACTCCCTACTGTAGACCAGACTGGCCTTGAACTCACAGAGATCCACTTGCCTCTTCCTCCCAAGTGCTGAGATTAAAGGTGTGCACCACCATGCCTGGCAACAGTAATTCTTAAAACACAAAATTTTCTACTAAGAATATGAAATTTACCCATTTCTTTCTTTCTTGTTCCTACTTTTTGTATGTATGGGAAATCTTGCTCTGAGCAGCAGCATGTTTTCATGTGGAAAAATTTCATTTTACATATGACATTTTTATTACATATATATTTGGTATGCATGTAGGGTATGTATGTGGGTTGGTGTGCACATGTCACAGCGTTCAAGTACAGGTCAGAAGACTCTCCCTCCATCATGTGAGTCCTGAGAGTCAAATTCAGATCATCAGATGTAGTGGTAGGCACCTTTACCTGCTGAATCATCTCTGCAGCCTATGTGTTTTATTTTTGAGTCAGTGGTTTGAGGAATGGGTTGACCTATTGTTTGTCTCTTCTTGTGCACACGATTTTGCAGACATACATCTCATTTCCTGATGACACTATTCTTTCTTGGGACTAGAGAGACGGCTCAGTGGTTAAGATCCGTGGCTGCTCTTGCAGAGGTGGATTCAATTCCCAGCACCCACATGGTGGCTAACAATGGTGCATAACCCTAGTTCCAGAGAGTCTGACTCCCTCTTCTGACTTCCATGGGCACTGTATGACATGGATGCACCTACCTACATGTAGACAATGTACTCATACACATAAAATAAAAATAATATATATTTTTAAATAAAAATATATTAAAAAATTATTTATCTCCTAAACTGCTTTTGCTGTTCCTTGATGATTTAATGACTCAAGCCCGGCATGGGAAATGATAACATCAAAATCTATGATTTGTGAGGTTTGGATTGAAGAACGTATGGCTTTTAAATGATTTTCTCACTTCAAATAAGAACTGTGATGGCTTAAAGAGTCTTCTTAGACAAAGACCAGGAATCTCCTGTCAACATTTATTATAATCATCAACTATCAACTATGGGTCATAGTGTCCAAGGCACTCATAAGTTACTGTGTTAATTAAAGTGTCTGTTTCCTCTTAATTTCATCTCTCAGTCAGAAAGATCCAGGAGATATGCCCTCAGCCAAAAAGGCCCTATTCATTGAAATCATCACTGTCAAAGAAGTCAAGGGAGAATATATAAATGGGAGAATTTGATGGTTGGTCTGATCCAAAACGATTAGTATAATTTTCTGTTTAAGCTAAACTTACTAATATGACAGTGGGCAGCATTTGATGTATGAGGAGTTGGTTTCACACTTAAGAGAAAAAGGAAATTAATCCAGAGAAGACTAAGATTAGAAGGTATCTAATGATATGTCACTGTCACTACTATTTGTAATTAAAATATTATCATATATAATATGGTGGTTATTATATATTATATTATACTGAGGATACTCAGATCCATCCCATATTAACTTTTGATTGGAATGAGGTCATTGGCTGAGTACTTACTTGGTTATTGGTCTTCTTTCTTTACTTCCTTCCTTCTTCCCCCTTATTTCTCTGTCTCTTCTTTATTTCTTTTCTTTGGCTTTGTTTTTTTAAGACAGGGTCTCATGTAGCCCAGGCTTGCCTCAAAATTATTATGTAGTATAGGCTGGCTTGAACTCCTGATCCTCCTCCTTCTAGCTCCCAAGTGCTGGGTGGAATTATAGTCATGTACCACCATACCCAGCTCCATTTCTTTTTTATTATTTAATTTAATTTTTATTTTATGAGTATGAATGTATTTTCTGCATGTGTATCAGTATGCCTGTGTTGTGCAATGTCCACAGAGGTCAGAAGAAGGCATTGGGTTCCCCATGGAACTGGAGTTATGAATGGTTGTTAGTTGCCATGTGGGTGCTAGGAATTGAACTGGGGGCCTCTGTAAGAGTTGCCAACACTCTTAACCTTTGAACCATCTCTCTAGGCCTCCAGATCCATTTCTTATTTATTTCACATAAATTAAAGCTTTTAAACAGTTTTAAAATATTTTTCATGTACATGAGTATTTTGCCTGCCTATATATATTTGCATCATATGCTTGTCTGGTGGTAGCAGAGGCCAGAAGAGGGCACTGAATCACCTGAACTAAAGTTTAAAATGGTTCTGAGTCACCATGTGGGTGTTGCGAACCAAACCTGGGTCCTCTGCAAGAGCATTACTTTCTTAGTTGGGCCATCCCTCCAAAGGCCCATCTTAATTTAACAATATAATTACCAAAACTTTGTTTTAGTGATTTCATGAGGAACAAGAAGTAATGTGTTTTTAGTGTTTTTATGATACTGCTGTTTCTATGTTTTTAAAAAGAGAAAGTTCCTTCTCTTTTCAACCTGTTTGAATTCCCTAAGAAATCTCATTATGAAGTCCCCAGGGGCATTAAAGACTTATAGGGATCAATTATTTAGAAATGTCCACTCTTTTATTCCTTCAGGCATTTGTCCTCATAACATTGTAGATGTTATCCCTACAGGGAAGAACAATTTTATAACCAGAGCCAAGGGTTGATTCAAATTTTTATAGAAAATACCCCAATCCTGTATCATTTGGGGAATAGCTACACCTCCATTATGGTCAGAGGCCAAGTCTAATTCATCTTAGTTTATCCAAGGCTGAATATGTTGTCTGACAGAATATTTCTTACTGGACATTATAGGAAAATGCAAAAAGTACCACAGCAATATTTAAATCCCAGAAAATCTAAGAGTTCAGTTATGTTATGTCTTAGCTCTTCCTGTCCCTAACACTTTCTACCTTTCCATCCTTTGAGTATTGATGTGTTTTGAGTGATATCGGTTCAGTGTTTCCAAAATTGTGACTATATAAAACTGTTTGTAACCATATCCTCTTCTATATATCCTATATGTCTCTTCCATCCATTGGCAATTATTAGTTTGTGTTCTCTAATATTTTGTCATTTTAAAATTATAACATAATTTTTTAATTCAGTGAATGTAATTATATGGAGATCCACCCAGGTTTCTGTAGATATTAGTAGTCCATTTATTGATATTGCTTAGTAAGATGCTATAATCTAAACAATAGAAATACAGTTGCTTGTTGATTCTCTTCTTTGCTGACTTAGCTTTCTTGGGACTTATACACCAGCAAATCTCTATGAGCTTTCCAGCATCTAGAGTGATACTCTTCCTATTTCTCCTCTTCTATTTTATTTCTTTGTGGATCTATTATTTAAAAAAAAATTTACGTTAGGCGTCATAGCACACACTTTTAATTCCAATAGTTGAGAGGCAAAGGTAGGTGAATCTCTGTGAGATCAAGGCCAGCTTGGTCCACATAGCAAGTTCAAGGCCAGCTGGGACTACAAGGAGACCCTGTCTTAAAACACATCACACACACACACACACACACACACACACAGAGCCTTTTAACTATAATTTTAGAACTTGAAGAAAATAGTACAACAAATATATATTCTAATCTCCCTTTGCTATTTTTTATTGGAAATATCTGTAGGTAAAGTTATTCAGAATTTCTTTCAATATGGTTAAATTATTATACATAGTTTTAACATCTGCATTGTGTTTGATGATGAGGATATATGATCACATATTTAATAACTAAAAATCACTTTTAGATTTTTACACTTAAAATGCCATGAAGAATATCTCTGTATAAACTTTTATGTGTTCTTATAAGTTTTTCACTAGAATAGATTCCTAAACTGGTCTTATTTACTCAAAAGGTGCATATGTATTAACAGTTTTGAATTTCTTGATGAATAGCTCATTGACTTCATATCGCTTAGCTGCTGGTGAGAGGGCTCTTTCCTCCACACACTCATCAATGCTGAGTATTATGTTGTTTTAAAAAAGTAAAAAAAAATAAAAGAAATGTATTTTTTAACACCAGAAGTCACTGCCTCACAATTAGCTTCACTGTAATATAATTTTTAGTAAGAGTTGTCAACAAAGTATTACCCCAAATTGGTAGATTATATTTAGCAAAAGTCTCTAGATTTTAATAATTTTAAAGATGTTCTAGGTGGCAGATAGTTTTGTTTGGTTGCTCATAAGTGTATTTATTATTAATTATTCCTAGAATTTTAATACAGAACTTGCTCTCTCAAGTAGATATTTATTGGAGGAAAGGTGAGATATTTTCCATAGAATGAGGTAAAAACTCATAAATCCTTCTTGGAAAAGTTTCGTTGCCATCCCTCTGCTTGGGGCCAGCCTGAGGGAGATGCAGGGTCTCTGCCAAGTGGGGGTGAGAGGCGCAGAGTCAGAGCACAGACACTGGGAGCTGGGTGGAAGCAAGCAGAGGGCGAGCCACTGCAACTCAGTTTATTCAAGGAAGTGCAAAGGGCTTTATGGGTTTGGTTAGCTAATCGCCCTATGGGGTGGTACCCAACTGAGGTCAATAGTAATTGTTCCCCGGGTAGATCATCTCGGTGAAGGTTCTCTCCAGACACTGGGCAGAAGCTGGTGTCAGGCCTGGCCAGAGTGGAACACCACATCCACAGAAGCCATTTCCTTATGTCTCATGGCAGGAAGCCATTTCCTTGTTCCCCATGGCTGGCAGTACACAATACAAAGATTCTGGGTTACTCACTGTAGAACACAACTTTGGGGACCTGGTTAATCATTCAGTTCTTCTTGGTGAGAGATTAGAACCAGGATTCTTTCATTCTTCAGTTGTTAATTTGGGGAGAATATATTGGTCTGAAGCCTTTTCCTTTAGTGAATAAATTGCATTCAAGAGGGAGGCAGAGTGATAGCATAGGTGTCATCTGCCATTTATTTGTTTAACAGCATGCAGATATTCAATACTCATCTCAGTATCTGAAAAGGTCTATGAATAAAGTCATCTCTTTCCTGTTTTACTTTTATTAGAACTCTAGAGACACTTGTAATCATGAAAGAACTACATGTATTATGAGCATTTCCAATTCATTTTTAATCTTTTCTCTCCATGAAGTTTTGAGTCTTGTTTGCTTGACCTCCCATTTTTCCTGAAAAGGTGAGCAATTTTCATTACATAAAAATGCCAGGTGCACTTTCCAGCTCTGTGGAAGTTGGTCGTGTAATTTCTTGTTTCCTTTTTATGATTACTGAAGCACTTGGAATCAAATGCTTTAACTGTGTATTTCCTTCCCATGGTTTCCTTTGGTATAATTCATTTATTTTATTTTTTCTATCTTGATCATTAATTTATATTCTGATATTTTTCTCTTTCATAGAATATATTTTGTTAGTTTCTAATTTGTATTAAAAAAGTAAAGTGTAGAGACAACTTTAAAATGCCAGGGCAATGGGAGTCATTTGAAGATTACTGAGAAGAATGCTAAATCGATTGTATTTTAGAAAAGTAATACAGGTAGCTCTGTGAGCATAGAAGACAGGGAAATCAGTCTGAGTACAGAAAGGCAGATCATGAAGACTATTAAAGCCCTTGTCTGTACACTCTACAGACATGAAGACAAAACAACACTGTATCTAAAATGGAACATAAGGAACCAGAAACCATTCTGCTTCTTAGAGAGAATTTAATGAAGAATGTTGCTTACATGGGTGTTAGAATGTAAGTAAATTGTAAAGTAACAAGAGTAAGGACTATCAGTAGGAAGAGAAAGAGATCAAGCAAGGAGCATGAGGCAGATTCCACAAGTTTAACTGAGTTTAGACCCATGGTGAGTGGGGACTGTCTGGAAAGGATTAAACATGGAGGGAATCAAGAGCTGAATGATGATGTCATCACAGATAAGATGCAGGAGCTGTTGTGAGATCACCACCCTCCCACAAGACAGATGCAAGAAGAAAGAAATATCCTGCTTTCTTCTCTCTTCCCACCCTAGAGTTCTGATGACCAGTGTAGAATTGAATAATAGGCTGTAAAGGTGTGACATTCAGAGACATGAAAGAGAAAGAGAGAGAGAGAGAGAGAGAGCGAGAGAGCGAGCGCTGGAACTTCATCTACAGATATTGCACAAAACAACTAGTGTGAACAATTCATGATGGAGCCAGAGGGAACCACTGGTTTCTACCTGCAAGAGCACAGCTGATAAAGACCCAATGAGGGCAGCCTCTGTGGATTAAGGCAAGCTGATTTAGGAACAAAGAGTAAAGATGATTACAAATATAACTGCCACTAAATTTTAAGAAACTTTGTTATCTTTTAAGAATTTTAAAGAAGACTGGCAAATTTAATCTTTAGGTTATGAAAGATTTTTATGCCTGTAATCAATTTATGCATGAAGATATTAGAAGATAATTTTTAGAAGACAGTTTTTAAAAGATTTTAAAGATGTGTTACTATGCAAAAAATAACTTTTGCAAATGATTTTTTTCTTAAATACAGGACTTCATGTAACCCAGGCAGGCTTCCAGCTAGATATTTACCTAACGTTAACTTTGAACTCCTGATCCTCTTCCCTTCACTTCCCAAGTGCAGGGTTTACAGGTATGTGCATCTTGCCTGACTTGCAAGTCATTTTCAAGTAATTTATTTGAGATCCTCTAAATGGAGAACTCCTAAGAGCAGTTCTACCACAACACTGAGCTCTTTATACAGTCTTTCTGGTGTCCATGTAGTTTGCAAAGCCAGTGTATTCCATTAGGAGTTGATTTTCAACCCCAACATCGCCAGAAGCAACATAACATTACTCTGAAGACTAACACCAGACAACATATCTCAAATCATGATTCTACTTCGACAGCTGTTGTATTGTCCTACTACTATGTCATGTTTGACAGCAAATATAAGTCTCTTTGACTACTTTGTTCATGTGTATTTTTCATGTAATTTTCAGTCCTGGGAAATAAGTAATTAATTTTCTAACTGCAGAGATCATGAACAAAATCATTCCACTTTTGACTATTTGTGTTGAATGAATTATACACATAATCAACATACACACACACACACACAACACATACACACATGCACCTTTTGAAGGCTCGATAGTAATTCTTCCTGTGCTTTTACATAAAGAACAAATTCAATTAAGTTTTAGTTCTTAATATACATAATGGTCTTTTTTGCTCTTATTTTTACCCTCCATGTCCTTTGTCTATATAAGGGTTCAAGAATAGTCTGCTTGAGCTTTTCCTTTTCTGGAATTTTCACTTTAAGCATTAAACTCTGTAAGGGTTTTAGGTAATTTTTTTTGATAAAAATAAGACCATTAGTTGGAAAAAATACATAATTCTTATTACCAGATATGATGGACACAGGACATTCCAGAAGACTCTGGCAGTAAGCCCTCTTCTGGATATCATCAAAGCTAATGACTACAGGAATTCACTGGGGCCCAAGTTAAAATTTCCAGGAATTTTGGAGTACTCATATAATCCCAACTCAGGAAACTAGGTAGGAGGATCATAAGTTCAAGGATAGCCTCAGTTACATAAGGTCAAATTGTCTCAAAAATTACTTGTATATCTGGATTTGATTATTAAGATATTGGAACAGCACTTTGAAGTAGGTATGTCTTCAATTTATAGATGGAGAAATGATTTGCTCAGTAGTCACAAAATAAATATCATTAAAAGTCATCAAAGACAGAGAAATTAAATGGAAGAGAGATCTAAATCCAACTCTACTAGTTCTAAATCCTAGCTAGCAACTTGGGGGAATATTCTACCAGTCTTTCTCTAGGTGAGATTATTAAACTTTGTTTTAAGAAACTAAAATCTAAGCTAGGGACACAGTTTCCCCATTAAAGAGCTTTCACTGCAAGCACAAAGACCTGTTCTATTCTCAGATCCCATGTAAAAAAAAAAGAAGCTAGACATGGTAATGAGTATTTATAATCCCAGAACTGGGGAGGTAGAGCAGGCTAGATCCCTGGAGCTTGCTGCTCAGCCAACCTATCCTCCTTGGTAAGCTCCAGCCAAGTGAAATACTCTGTCTCAACAAACAAGGTGGATGGTGCCTGTAGAACAACCTGATGTTGTCCTGTACCTGCACATATACACGTGTCCCCAGACATACACATGAACAAGCACAAAGAGACGAATTCCTTTCTAGTAAACTTGTAGAATATAATTTAAGAAAAAGAGAGGAAAATAAAAAGAAATTAAACACCCCAAAACCATTTTTATCTCTTCCGTCCACCCTATGAAATGTCCTCTCTTTCTGTCTTCTATCATCTTCTCTGTCTTGTTAATAAGCAGTATGTCAAATATATGCTCTCACTCATTCCTTTAGGACCCCAGAGGTTCATGGGTCTTTACTTTCCAATTCTCATACTATCTTTCTTATGGCACCGCATGATGGGAGTATTTGCTTTCAGACTAAGTTTATTGTCCTTCTCTTCCTTTCTTTTGTCCCTTTTCTGTGGTTGTAACTCTTCCCATGAAAGCCCTCTTGGAGTTTTAAAATCTCAAGGGAAGAAAGAGTGCATGTGACTGAAAGATGAAGATGAACGCTCACTAACTTATAAATATGTGTCGTGCTTTGCTTAGTTTAATTTAGGGCCTTGTCTTAGGTACCTGGCTGTCTTATTTAAGTACATCAGCATGCTTCTTATTTTCCTAGCCTGTGAATTTTTCTTAGGAGTACTAATATCATAACTTTGAAATTCTAATATACCAAAGGGTTGCAGTAAAATCTAACTGTCCCTCCCTGCATTTCAGTCCCATTTGCTTTCTGCTGTTTCTTTGGTAGTTCCCTCCATGTCTTTACATACTGCCATTTCTTAATCAGTGGCTCTTGACATCCCTTGACTTCCTGCTATAATGATAGTGGCCAAAATAAAATCAGATTATTTTGGAATTTTTGACACATTGGTTTGTCACACAGAAAGAGAAAGTGTAAGTCACAATCTGGAGGACTTCAGGTTCTATGGTAAGAAGGTCACCTTATAGGAATGACAGCACATATTACAAAGGAAGCATAAATGAAGAAGTAAGTTTGGCCTTTCTGATGATTGGTTACACACCACACTCTCTTCCTTCTAAATTAAGCAGAACTGTTAGCACTGAATTTTCTATAGCTGATTGGCTTAATTTCACTGAATCATGCTGACAAGGAATAAAGCTTAAGTTATGTGTTTCATTCATGATTAGAGCTTGCATTTTGGAGGAAATCAGGAACAAGTCTTGGTTAAATAACTGTGAGTGGTTACCCTTGGGAGTATGTCTAAATGTGGCTTCCATTTTAATTTTTCTCTAACAATAAGGAGGATGCAGACTTCTTACAGAATATGCTGTTTCTGCAATAATAAAGTCATCTGTGGTTACATCAGTTATATTTACAGTAATAGGAAGGGACATATTCATTAAACAAGCAAATCCTAACTATGAGAGCATTTCCTTACTTAAAGAACATGGAATATTTTGGAGCATTTCTGCTTGTGCACTCTCTCGTATTTAGAGTATCCCAGTCCTCTGTCATTTAGTGGTCTGGGATCTTCTAAGGTCACTTTGTTGAAGTCCTGGCTGTCATTGCTTACCACATCTGTGCCCCTGTTTCCATCACTTAGAGACACATGGGGGTTTCCTCACCTGTCTGCAAACCTCCTCGTTATTTTTATTGGTTTATAATGTTTTGTTTCAGTACTGGATTTTGATAGGACTATAAAATAAGTATAAGCACTTCATCTCAAGTTGGAATTATAGAAATGAAAATTTCAGTGTTGTGCTTAAACCAAAGCTCTCTACTATGTAGAAAATATTTTGTTGGGAGGAGCCTGGAGACAGAGGGAGAGAAAGACTCAATTTGGTGACTGATGGCTTCAGTCACAGGCATATTGCCTAGGGCTGACCACGAGTAGGCTGTTCTGTCCTTGTGTGGCATCTATAACTTTGTAATTCATAATTCATTTTTAGGATATATAAAAATAAGGGAATCTTGCTTAAAACAGGTGCATGTGTCTAGTTTCTTTTTGCTTTTTTTTTATTTCTTTGACAGTTTACACTTACATATAACGAATTTTTGTTGTTTTCAACTTCTTTTCCCTTTCTCATTCCTCTCTGTCCCACCGAAACCCATTTCACCCCACCATGACCTCCTCCTCATGACTTCTTTTTGTATGTGACCCACTGAGTTTAATTACAGTTGCTTGCATGATCATGGGTAGAAGGTCATTTATTGGACCATTGGCAACTTATCAATGGGTACACCACTGAAGAAAATGATACTGTCTTCCCTAGATAGCACTAATAGTCCTTTGGGGATAAGGATCTTTCTCCCATTCATGATGAAATGCTGCTTGTATAACCGTAGCTGCAGTGGGTGCATGAGCACAGTGGCTAAGTCATGTCCAGAAGATGTCTCTTTGCAGTATACTTCCCCATCCTCTAGCTTGTTCTCTCTTTCCTCCTCCTCTTCTGTGAAGTTTCCTGAGCCTTGGAGCTGTCCCATTTAAGGATGATCTCTTCACTATCACTTATTCTTGCACTTTGGTGAGTTTTGAATTTCTGCATTAACCCAATACAATAAAAGGCTTCTCTGATAGTCTGAGAAGGGTATAATCATGAGTATTTAAAAAGCAGTTTGATAAAAGGACCTATTATCAAACAATAATAGTAGGGTCCCAATCTAGTGCCTATAACCTCCCAAGTCAAGGTTTCTTGACCAGGTTTATAGAACTGGGTATGAGTTTCTTCCTGTGTAACTGTCATTGGGGAAACCAAGACCTCTTTTTGAGCTCTAAGTCTCAAAATAATTTTAAAATGGTCTCAGAAATAAGCTACAGGACAATTTTATTTAGGTTTAAGAGAAAAGTATTAGGGTAGGGAAGATGAAAATCCCAGCTGCTGCCAGGTAGAGAGGAAGTGGACAGAAAGCCATGAATTTTAAGTTATGGGTGAAAGTCCAGAATGTCAGGGAAAGCATGCTTAGTCCTTATGATAGTATGAGAGAGAAAGAGAGGGAGAGAGAGAGGGAGAGAGAGAGAGAGAGAGAGAGAGAGAGAGAGAGAGAGAGAGAGATTTTCTAAGTGCCAGGTGGTGGATCTGAGTTCAGAGGGTTCCCAATTCTGGGATCTCAGGTCTTAAGGGTAAAATACTGCAATAGGGACTATTTCTATTCTAGAAATAGAAATAGAGACAGCTTATTAAGAAAGTAAAATAAAGTCTAAGATTGAGTGTGTAGTGAACTGAGGAAAGGCCATGTAGCCTGTGACTCATTATAGGACATTTACATAACCTGCTTCTCTCATTTTCATTTTCTTTTCTCACATAGGTTCTGTTCCATGGAAGAAAACCAGCTAGTCTTCCTGTGAAAATTGTTTGTTTTTAATTCCAATTAGAAATTGGTTGGTTACCTCCATCACAGTCATGCCACTGTTGCACTAGAGGGGCACATCTTGAGTGGAGGTTGTTTATTCTAGCTGGTGGGATTCATAGCTAGATAAGACTGTTGAAGACTTTTCTCCTTCAGCACCCTGGATAGCACCTTCTGGAGTCACTTAGCCAATAGAGAGAAAGCATCTACCTCCAGCTTGATTTCTCTATGTCATGCAATCAAATTGTGTGGTGTCTTTAGCAATAGGGTGTTCAAATTCTGGTTGGACCACAGAGTCTAGAAGACTAGTGTTTTTTGTTTATGTGTCCTGTCCAGCCTACTTGAAAAAAATCCCACTGTATGTTTGGACAGTAATAGTACAACTTAACTTACTTACTGTTCTTTCACTTACTTTTGTAGAGTCTGTGTATTCCAGAACTGAACTTCTGGTATATGCGGCCATTGCTTTGGCAGCTGAGCCACGTCTAACACAACTTTCTAAAGATGTTCCTTTCCTAGAGGGTTTTGGAGGTGATTAGGGATAAACACAGTAGAACAGAGAAGCTCATTTGTTCCTACAGAGTTTGATCCTCGAGCATTCCCAGTAATCTTGCCTTGAAAGGACATTACATTATGATATCCCAAGGATGGAAAAAATAGAAAGAAGTCTAAAAAAATGTTAAATTAACTTTAAAATGCATTCTATGACTAAGAAACATTTTAATCCTTGACTTGGTACAAACTTTCAAAATTTAAGCTCAATGAGCCATAATAGGGCTAATCAAAAAATTCTTAGCTGTAACATCCCTTAATTATTGCAAACTGTGGCATGCCTTGCAATGCTAACAAAGAGAGGATGCTACAACACATCCTTTCAAATGGTAGAACTATTTCAAGCCCCTTATAAAATAATTATACTTCACAGTACTCCCTAGGCTTGGGACCAAAAATTGAGGAGCAGGAAAAAGAAAGTAAAAATCATACAAAGACAGAAAGTCTTCACTTCAGTAGAATTTCATCTCAACTTATTGCCCTGATATGACAATTATAATTGAAATTATAACCCTATCACATTGCTTTATAGCTGAGGAACTAAAGCTCACAGACTTATTCATGTTAAAACTGAGAGTAATTTGTTCAAAATATCCTGGTGAGAAGAAAATTGCCTTATGTCTGTGAGGGGTCATAATCGTTTTCGCAGTGTCTACAATAAACCCATTGCAGGACATAACAGATAATTGAAAACAAAAGCAGAATATATTAAGTCGGCTGGTATCAAGGTTAAAGTAGTAGTATAAAGCATTCAGACTAAGTGATGCTGTAAATGCACTGTCTTCACCTGTGTTACACCTAACATTTTAATATTTAATATGCACTTACTTATACTTTTCATATAAAGCCTCCACAATCACTTGCAATTTGAATATATTTTCAGAAAGAATTTTTTTCCCACAGTAACCATTTTTTTTTTTGTGTTAAAACCTTTTAACTCTTGGTTAAATCAGCAATTGTGTCACGATCAAAGAAGACCAAAACTAACCTGAGGGACAAATCCTTATCATTGTCAGGTCTAAACATCTATTGTCCTACCCCACAGAATAAACACATATATTAATACCAGAAATTCAGAGGCTCATCAGATTGACTGTGCCAAATTCATGAATAGTATTAAGGCTATATTTATGGAAAAATTTTAAGAGAAAAGTATTTATATTTCAGCCATTTGAAAATGTCTCCATTTTTCTTGAGGCTGCCCTCTCCGTGATCTGTGGTCCTACGTTTGCCCACTGTAGTTCACATTCATTTCCTATTCTCCTGTTGCCTTTCTCTCTCTCTTTGCTGCTCTTCTTCTACATTTTACTTCTTTAGCTTTCTTCAATCATATGGTTATCTCAAGTGTTCCAACCTTAGGGTATTCAGTCCTTAATAAACTCAAAGCCAGTGAGAGCACCCTATTCCCACTTCACGTGCTCTCTGAACTCTAGGTTTATTGTCCATGATGTCAGTGATTATTGAGTAAGATAATGTTATCGGACACTTGACGCTGGGTGTCTTAAGTGACTTTCTCAACCCGGTCTTTATTCTCTACAATGCAAATTGCATGCTGTCAAGAGCATGTTGTGAGCACGAAGTTTGGATGATTTCTTTTCAGAAATGTTTTTTCCCCCTTGAAACAACAGAAATTTATTTTCTATTAAAAACTTTTCATTAATTTTCATTCAATATAATTTGTTGATATTTAAATCCCCTCACCCATCTGAATACTCCCTCCCTGACTGCCACCCAATTCAGTGCACTCCATTATATATGCAATACCATCTATACATCATTTGTGTCCTCACAATCTCCCTCAGCATGGGTCCATCCATTAGAGCCTGCTCAAACTACCAAGAGTCCTATCCCTGTAAGACATTCCCCTTCCCAGCAGCCATCAGTTGCCAAAAGTTCCTTAGGTTGAGTTGGAATTTCTTACTTGTTTCTCCATGTCTATGCTTGGATTTTATCTGGTTTGAGTTTGCATGGGACTTGTACATGCTGTCTGCTCAGAAATCTTTGGTCATGCCCTATTACCACAGTAATGCTGCTGCTATCCTTGGCATGTTAGATGTATAATTCCATGGCCTCTACCAGAGGTCCCTGTCTATTCTTCCTCCTTTCCACATTGCAGTCTTTTCCTCCCAGACATCTCTCCTACTTTTCTCTATAGTTTCATTCTTCCTTTCCCTAAATCTGAGGGATAAATCACTATCATTGCCAGACTTATGCATTTATTGTCCTATCACATAGAATGAAAAGATACCATAAAATTAATGTCAGTAATTCCTGTCCCCATAAGAGCAACTGGATCGAATTCATGAATGGTATTAAAGTTATATTTCACATAACCAATTTCTTAACAATCTGCAAATTTCAACCCATGCTCTACCTTATTATAAGTTTCTCAGTCTTCCCTCTCAGGCTGACTAAAGAATTATTTTCCTGGGATTCCATTTTGTTTTGTAAATACCCAGTTATTAGCATATACTGTAATTCCATGCATATTTGTTCCTCTTTATCACACACAAAAAGCCATACAAGACATTGGATTCCAGTCACTTTGAAGGCAAGACTGAAATTTAAATTCAGATATTTCTGACTTCAAGGCCATTGTGTTTAATGCCATCTCCCGTGGGACTTTTGGTGCTGGGCAAGGTCATAGTGCCACTCAGAAGGAGAAATCAAATATATGCAGCTATGTAGTTAGTGACATATTGGGAGAACAGGAGGGTTATAGGTGGCAACATTAATGTCAGTAGTCAATGATTTGAATAATAAGAAAATTGAGTGAAAAATGGCTTCTAGGGGAATACCAGTAGTTAAGTCATGAGGACTGGAATTCAGAAGAAATAGAAAGGGAGAAGACAGGACAAACCCAAGATAGGCAACTATTTAAAGAAGAAAAAAAAATTTTAAATGCTTTAATAAAGTCCATTAAATTTCTGTTTGATAAAGAGGAACTCATTTCAGAAAATTCAGTGATTGAGCTGGGGTAAATAGCATTGTAAGAAGTCTGAGCATGACATAAGCTTGAGAAGTACGAAAGTGTAGTTTACCAAGTCTGAACTGAAAGTGTGAAGTTGGTGTAGGATTTCCCATTGCAGTGGGAAATTAGCACGTATGGGATAAGCTTAATATTACAATTTTGGTTGGTAAAGATGAAAAATCTGAATGTAGAGAAGAGAGGAAATAGAATTGATGGAACCAGTAAACAGGGGAGAAGGAACAAGTTGATGAGTCCAGATGGAGACTGCAGCCTGGAGTGAAAGAACTTTTCTCTCCAGGAAGATGGGAGGGATACTGGGTAATGATATGTGAAGGGCAAGGGGAAGAGAGAGACGAGATAACTTTATAACTCATGATTTTGATTTTTCTTTCGTTAAATGGTACAAACCCTTTAAAATGGAAATCAACTGTAGGCGTTTGCTGTCTCTCATTTGCCTTTTGAATTCTGAGATGCCAGGGTGGGGGCACCACCTTTCCCGAGTCCAACTTATGAACCTATCAATTACTATTCATATCAGTGTCAGGCGAGCAATTATATTTTGCAGCTCATTATACAAAAGCAATTAAGCAGTACTAATGGACTATGCCAGCATTTCCCTTTAATTTTGATAACTGAAGGTTTTCTAAAAATTCTTATGTAGAAAAAGAAAATTTCTCTTGCTAGAATGCTTGGTTTGAGTCGTGAAAGCAATTAAATGCAAGAAAACTTTGCATTCAGTGGCTTTACTTAATGGGAGACTTAATTATAAAGAATGAAGTTGGAGATGTACATAAAATGCTTCGCAGTATAGTTAGTCATGAAAGGTCAGTTTTGGTGAAATCAAGTGGTACACAATTTAGCACAAAAATATCCAACACAGCCTAGAGCCCTTTAGGAGACAAGGAGTCAGCAGCTTTACATACTCATCTAAAATCTTTTGTTCATGGTAGAGTTTGGGGAAAATGTATTTCAGTTTATTTATATTTTAACAGACATATACACTTAAGTCTGTATGATTACAAAAGGCAGAGTTATCAGAATTTGCCCTAATCTTTTCTATGTTTAATTCATGAAGTCCTTACCTTCACAATCTCAGATGTCTTCAACTAGTAGGTATACTGTACTTTGAGTATTTGAGAGATTAATGACAGCATTGGGTATTTAATTTTTAAACCTAGGTTTAGTGTGTGTGTATGTATGTATGTGTGTGTGTGTGTGTGTGTGTGTGTACATGCCAGGCTTGGTAGTGCCTGCATGTCATCCTGTTTGCCTGGGAAGCTAAGTTAGGAGTATCTACTTGGACTACAAAATGAGTTGAAAACTAGCTTGGGCAAGTCAGCAAAACCTTGTCTCAAAATATTTCACAAGTCTAGAAAAGGCTAGGGATACGGTGCCTTAATGGGACATTTCTCTAGCATGCCCAAATCCCTAGGTTCAATTCCCAGCACAGAAAATAAATAGAAATGCAATTTATATATATATTTTCCTCCAACATGTACTACAACATTCAACAAAAATGGGAATTTGAGATCCTTTTTTTTGCCAAAATTGAAATAGTTAATGATTTTTGAATTCTTACTATATACTAAAGGCCTTCCATATATTTCTTATTTATTTGAATTGTTACCATATAATCTCACTCTTCTGTGAGTTTGGATTTCTAGTCATTGAGTCTTCAATACTTTTGTAATGAGAAAATTAACAGTTTTTTCCCATAACCTATCACATGGTTGAGCCAAACTGAGAGACTAAATAATTGCTATCTAAATAAAGCATCAATTGAAATAGAACAATAATATTTGTCTTCACAGGAGCTAATTTAGAATGTGATTAATGCAATGTTGTTTAAAAGTGCTAAGTGGCCATTAATAAAATGTTTGTTGAATAAATTAACTCAACATTGTGAAAGCTATTGTTAGGACTTTTGAATGTTGCACATAGTTTGGAATTATTTTCCTTATTTTTCATCTTGCTTTTGAGGTTGTGGCATCCTGGAATTAAAGCAGTATACATTCACAGCTTTGGGGTCTTTTTAACAGGGCAGTGTGCCAGTCAAACAGTATTTGCTGAGCACCTCTAATACATTTGTACTGTTCTGTGCTAAGCCCACAGAGGGAAGGGGCAAGAGTGGTCAGTGTGGTGGTCTGAATGAGAAATATCCCCATACACTCCCATACTTGAACACTTCATCCCCAGTTTGTGGTACCATTTGGGGAGGTTATGGAACCTTTAGGAGGTGGAGCCTTGCCTAAGGAAGCACATCAGTAGGCTTTGAGAGCTTTTAACCTTGTGCTGTTATTTCTGCTCTATCATTCTGGACTCTGTCTCAGACTATAAGGACAAATAAACTCTTATTTCTATAAGTTGCCTTTGGTCGTGGTATTTAATCACAGCAACAAAAAATAATACAGTCGGCAGTTGGGGAAGAGGGATAAAGCTGTTAGGTTATTTTTCCATTTAGTCTTTACATACTATTGTGGAGGAGGAAAGAGTAATACAAATTGTACATCAAGTTTAATGGGTGTCAAATAATCAGTCATAAAGTCACTAACCCTACTATGCGAAATTTTTGTTTCCTTAAAAATTAAACCCCGATTTCTCATTTTGCTTGTGAGATATGTAAAGAAGCTTGAGATACGTCGCAGTGGATCCCACGCTCCGTCTCCCATCTGCTCCTCACCACTAAGTGAAGTCTTCCCAGGAAGGGGGTCTCTCAGCACCAGTACTCCTATCCAAAGACATTTTCCTATTTTCCATTACATGTGAAATTTGCAAAGTGTTTCACAAACCAAACAGCCAATTAAAAATTAGACATTAATAATTCTTTATACCATGATAACTTTCAGTTAATATATTTATAAATTTACAGGAACTTTATTCAGAAGATTGGGTATTTTTTCGTTAGTTTACACAAGGCTGGGACAAAACAAAGTTAAAAAAGGAAGAGTTTTTTTCTAGCTCACAATGAAAGGGTATAGTGCCTCAGAGCAGGGACCTCATGACAACAGGAGCTTGAGGTGGCTGGTCACAGTGTCCACAGTGACCAGCTGAAAGAGATTAATGCTGTTGCTCAGCTCAATTAAAAAAAAAATACAGTGCAGGACCTCCAGCCCACGGAGCAGTGACCTCATATTTAAGGTGACTCTTACCATCTCAGTTAACCTTATTTACAAAATGCCTTACAGACATGCCCAGAGTTTTGTTTCCATGGTGATTCTAAATTTCATCTAGTTGAAAATCAAGACTGCCATCAAAATTCCAGGCCATCCCAGATATGAAAGTAGTAATTACAGTCTACATAGCTAATCTGTGGGGAAAGACTTTGGAGGCATATTGAGATTTGAGTACTATGTGCTAAGAACTCTTAAGTGTCTGATATTCCATTCTTTTTGCAGGATAACAAGCTTCACAGGAAACATAAGATTCCTAGGTCGCACTCAAAAGACAAGGCTATGTGGCAGTCCTTACAGAATTCCAGGACTAGCAACAACCAGAGGAACATCATTTTCTTCTGCTACTTTCTTAGACATAATTCACAGAGGATAAAGCAACAAGAGCCAAGAACCACATGTTGTCTCCATGTTTGATGGACTGTGTGCAATAAAGATATTGTGAGCTTAAGAAATCCAAATGTTTTAAAATAGGCTTTGGAAGAACTGCTGGAACTTTTCACCCAAGAGAGACATTATCATCATGACTGCATACTCTCTCCATTGTAGGGAAACACTGCCTATGTCTTACAAGTTATTCACCATATAAAAACTCTTGTAAAGAATCTGTGACAGAAGGACAATTAAGGAGTCTCCTTGAAGACTTGCAGAAATGCACCACACCTATGGAACACTGCCTCAGACATTCTGAACTAAATGGCTTCTCAACAAGTATTTCCTTGCTAAAAGTACTTGAGATATTGCTGTTTTGTGTGCTTTAGAGCAGAGTTTTATATTTTTGCAGTTATTGCCCTTTTAAAAAATGGAATATTATTCATTTTTATTTTCCAGGGTTTTTGTCTCAGGATGTTCTTTTCAAATATTTTATTTATTATTTTTATTTTATGTGTGTGTGTGTGTGTGTGTGTGTGTGTATTGCCTGCAAGTATGCAAGTGTACCCCTGATGTGCAATGTCTGTGAAAGACAGAAGAGGGTGTCAGATCCCCTGGAACTGGAGTTACAGATGGTTGTTAGCAGCCATGTGGATGTTGGAATTCAAACCTGGTCCTCTGCAAGAACGCCACTGCTGGCTCTTACAATCTTTCCACCCCTACGACAATGGACCCAGAACCTTGGGTGGCAGAGGTTTGATATAGGTGCCTAATTCAAGAATAAGCATTGTATTATCTCTGCACTTTGATCAGTTGTGGTTTTCTGGCTTAATTACCACGAGCTTGAGGAAGTTTCATCAGTGAGAGTTAAGAGATACATTGAATTTTCTTTCCAACCTCTATTTACCCATGTTTCCTGAGCCTTACGTATAAAGGTTGCATTGTAGGTGTGTGACTTAGGGATGGGCACCTCGAAGACACTTATTGTCTGTTTGACCAGTTGTGAAATGTTATAATGGTCTCCATCTGTTGCAAAAGTAAGTGTCTTTGATGAGTGGTGAGAGGTACAATTATCTCAAAGTATAAGGATATGTATTTATAGCAAAAATTACTTCTCAGTGAAATATACAAAAATAATTCAATAAAAAAATTACGAAAAATTATGTTGATCTAGGAATGTGACAAAAGTAGGTTGTTCTCTAGGACCAAAGACCTCCCTAGCAATGTTATTGGCTATGTTTACAATACCATACATGAATTCCCTCTCATTGAGTGGAGGACTTTAAGTCCAATTAGATAGTTGTTGATTAGTTCTAAGATAAAAGTATCATATTGCACCAGTAAACATTATTTGCTATCTGTTTTTTGTGGTTCATAGACTTTGTAGCTGGATGGAATCATTGATTGGTTTTCTTGCTTGTTAATTCTACTTTGTATGGTATCTTCTAATACTGTGGGAGCTAATCTTCAAGAAGAAGGTTTCCAGATCAATTCCAGCTCGATTGTTTTAAGTCCTGTATCTGAAATATATCCTGTTTTCAGCGATAGGGTCTTACCTTGAAGTTCTAGGAGACAATTAAGGGCTGTGGCAAGAGCCTGTGTTATTTTGGGAGTCTCTTGAAGTACCTTGACTAATAACTGGAAGGGACTTTTCTCTTCACAACACTGTATTTTTATGATACAGACTTCAGCTATACTCATGTGCTCATACATATATCATATATCATATATTTGCATATATGAATATATGTGCATTTTCAGGAGGCTTTTGAACTACTGTTTCCCTCTGCTTTTTCATACCACCTGAGCAATATTTATCTCTCCTCTCTCTCCCCTGTACAGCACCCCCTGTTCCTTCTCTAATTAAACTGTTCCCTAGTTTCCCCATTTCCTCCTTGATAACATCTGTCTCCTACTATCCCCCACTCTCAAATTCCTTCTTCCTCTTTATCCCATGGCTCCTTTCCATTTTTCTGGCTCCCGTGGTTACATTATTATGTGCACTCACATCTAAGATCCACAATTGATAGAGAATATACATTACTTGTTCCAAGTCTGTTACTTCACTTAAGAGCTTCTAGTTCCACACATTTATCCCAAAATCTCACGTTTTTATTTCTTTACCACTGAGTAGAACTCCATTGAGTAAATGTACCACATTTTCAGTACACATTTATTGGTTCAGAGACATTTAGGTTGTTTCCATTTCTTTGCTATTGTGAAAAGAGTAGCAACAAACATGGCCTCATGAGTATCACTGCAGTAGGATGAGTCCTTTGGGTATATAACAGATCAGCTCAGGTGGTAGATTTATTTTTCTTTTGTATAGAGTTCTCGACACTGATTTCCATAGGCAGGCAATAATTTGCCATCCCACCAGTAGTGAATGAAGGTACCTCTTTTCCCACGTTTGGTGTCATTTCTTATCTTGATCTTAGCCATTCTGACTGGGGTAGAAGGAAATCTTAAAGTAGTTTTAATTTGGATTTCCCAAATTACTAAAGATATTGAACCTTGTTAAGGTATTACTTAGCCATTTTTATTTCTTCTTTGTGGTAAATTGTTTCTTTGATTCTTTGTTTTTTTTTAGTTCTTTCTATATTCTGGATATTAATCTCCTGTCAGATGCATAAGTGGTGAAGATTTTCTTCCACTTTTTGGGCTTCCTCTTGCATTCAATTGGTTATTTCCTTTGCTGTACAGAAGTTTTTTAGTTAATGAGGTCCTATTTGTTAGTTGTTGTCTTTAATTGCTGGGCAACTGAAGTTCAATTTATAGAATCCTTTCTTGCACCCATATTTTGTAAAGTACTGCCTGTTTTCTTCTCACAGTTTCAGCATTTCAGGTTTCACATTGAGGCCTTTCATTCGTTTGGAGTTGACTTTTGTGCAGGGTGCTAGATACGGGTATAATCTCATTCTTGTGGAGATCCAGGTTTCCAGCACCATTTGTGGAAAATTTGTCTTTTCCCCACTGTGTATATATAGTTTGAAATACGATATGATAATCCCCCCAGCATTGTTCTTTGTGCTCAGAATTGCTTTCATTATCCGGGGTCTTTTGTGATTCCATATGAATTTTATGATTTTTTAAAATTTCTATGAAGAGTATCATGGGAATTTTTATAAGAATTGCATTAAACCAATTCATTGCTTTTGGTAAGATTGTTGTTTTCACAATTCTGATTCTACCGGTACGTGAGTGTAGGTTGTCTTTCCACATCCCCAATGGTATCCTCAATCTCTTTCTTCAAAGATTTAATATCTTTTATTAATTTTATTCCTAGATAAATTTTCAGGCTATTTTGAATGGGAATATTTCTATAATCTCTTTCTTTGAACGCTTGTTATTCGTAAATAGGAAAGTTAGTGACTTTTGAAAATTTGTTTTGTACCTCACACTTTGCTAAAAATGATGATTATTTCTAGGACTTTTCCAGTGGAAAACTTGGGATCTCTTATGTACAGTATTATATTATTTGCATGTTCGGATAATTCATCTTCTTTTATAATTAGTGGTCTTGTAATTTCCTTCTCTTGTCTTATTGCTCTAGCAAGAGTTTCAAGCACAATATTGAAAAGGAGTAAGGATAGTAGACAGCCTTGTCTGTTTCCTGATTTCAACGGGAATACTTCAAGTTCTTCTCCATTTAGAATGATGTTGGTTGTGGGTTTGTTGTATATAAGTTTAATTATGTTGAGTTCTGTTATCTCAAGTCCAATTCCATCTAGAATTTTATTATGAATGCATCTTGGATTTTGTCAATGCCTGAGAAAATTTTCCACAACTCTGGGTATATAAGCTTGTAAAATGGATATACACATCTGGTATTTATTGATAATAAATAACAAAATTCTTTAAAAATAATTATTTGTTATACATATAGTTTTATCATTCATTGAAGAAAAAAGCACATTGTGTATTAATGAGATTTACTTATTTATTTTTACATAAAGAATCAAATCTTTGCTGAATATTGATACTACAGGTTGTGGAGCATCTTCAACATTTTTCAGAGCTGACTGATATTTAATATTTATAGTCATCAGTGCCAAGAACACCACTTTGCATAAATATGTGGTACAAAATGGCAGAAATATGCTTAAGGACATTTTAGAATTTTTTTGCGCCTTTGTCTTAATTCTAAGTCAAAATTCATATAATGATTTCTTATGAAACTCAAGCAAGCATCTTCAACAGCAATGTTTACAATGAAACATGCTAATGTATTACAATCTAAAGGCGCACCAATAGACACTTCCATGCTAAGGAATGATGGTAGGAACATATTAAAAGTTCTTGTTTTCTTTAATTATAGCGTTGTGTGTCACTATAAGCAGAAATCTTTGTATGTGGAGTAAGACACTGCAATTCATAGCATATAATGGGGTAGATTCTGAGCTGAGGCATTTCATACATTGCTCTTGGCACTGCAGGTGTGATGGCCTGCATGGTAAAAAGTGCACGTGCCGCGTGTTTAGAACCAGGGCTGCTCTGTACTCACAGGATGCAACATGAGAAAATGCTGTCGGCAACACCTCAGACTCACTATAGGTTTGATTTTGAATTAGTTTTGTTGTAGTTGGACTTTTGGAAACATTTTAGTGTTGCCAAATTTCTCAAGATCTCATCATTCAGTTGCTAATGGGGTTGTGGACTGACTTTTGAGTATACTTACAAATCTCCTCATTGATATCCCTCAGCTTACCTTATGAAAGAGGTTTGACTTCTCCTATTTTATAGATGAAAATCTTGAGACAGAGAAACAGAGAAGTAAGGTGTCCTGCTCAGACATAAACAATGCATGGCACTTTGGGGACTTCTACCCTCACTCCCGTCTCCACTACCTTTGAATTTCATTGATGGAGTCTTCATCACACACACAGCATGTTACAATATTTCACTCTCATATAGTATGTTATATGCTTCCATTCCTCATGTAGAATGTTATATACTTCATTTTTGTCTACCAGATTGACTTGACAACCTCAAAGACCCCATGAAAATATGAGTCTGACTTAAATGTCTTCATACAAAAGACAAATGCACCTAAGAATTCATTAAGCTAATAAGTTACACTTGTGTATGCAGTCCATTGGTTAAATTGATTTTTAATGTATGTTTGTAAACAATAATCAAAGAAAATAAATCTCAATTTAAGAACCTCTGACTTAAGCCTTTGTTTCCCTCAGGTTTCATCAGTTTTGTTGTTAGCGATGTTATAAAAATGAATTTGATAATTTTTCAGACTAAACTGGATTAGAATTTCAATAGTAAATTAAAATTGATCCTGCACAGAATTCTTAGAATAAATGATAGCTTTTGAATACATATTTGATTATTTTCACTTAGTTCTAAATCATTGACTTCTTAAGGAAGTTCATTGTGAAGAAGTTGATAGTATAGACGGCCTTCACTTATTACTTACCAAAACATGGTTTCTGTCTTGACGCCCCTGGCACAGTGAAAGTCATTTAACAACACAACTACAGGTCTGCTTTTGTCCCTCTGTTTGTGTGCACACCTTTTTGTGTACTGTTTCCTGGGCCTGCTCCAAGTACCTGTTCAAATGACAACTGCTTAGCTGCACCCCCTTCCTCTAATATCCTCTTTCCATATAGCTAATGGTCTTCAGGTTTCTTCCTATGAAGATATGCCCACTCCCAAGCAGAGATGGTTAGCCTTTCATCAGGGAAGTTGCTTTCAGTTTTATTTTTCCTTTTCAAGGGATCATCTTGAATTGTATTATGATTTATCCACATAGACATAAGTTAAACTTCTCTTTGCAGTAATGGGTGTCTTGTTTTTGCATAGTATATAAATTATATTTGATATCATATAGTTTTAAGAATGCCTAAGAGTGCTTTAGAGTAAGTGGTAAAGAGGACATAAAGAATTTTGTGTGAGGCAGGCTGTGGCAAACATTTCCCTTCTGTCCTGGATCCTTCTGCTATATGTTAAAGAATTTATGTCTTACTTCCTGCCTTGGTTTTACAAGGTGCACCCATTTTCTTGTGTCCTTCATGAGACAGTTCTTGCTTAATTCCTTGTGGAAGTGTCTTCCTGCCTTTTGGTTTATCTAAGCTCTTCCAGCTGTTCTCTGGTATTGTTTGTTCTGAGGGCTCACTATACCACATACTAGAAGAAAAAGATCTGTCACCATTTTTTGCAAAAGCAAACAAATAATAATGCCTTCTTAGTAACTGGTAGACGTAATCACTGTTTGAGCAAGTGTTTTGCATTTTATTTCAACTCAATGTAGATAGGTTAAACTTCTGTCTCAGACGTCATCTATTAAATTTGTGTGCTTACATAGGCATAAGCATAAAATTTCCTATGACCTGATTCTTTACCTTCTGTTTGTTTGTACTATATGTGTGTATATATGATACATGAATATAAGTTTGTATGACATTATATACATATATATATACACACATGTACATATACTTACAAAGTGCTTCAATTCAGAGGTATTTTGTGCAACTTTTCATTAAAGATTTATTTTATTTTTAATTCTGTGTCATTTCGTTTGTGCACGAATTTGTGCATGTGAGTGTAGGTACCTATGGAGGCCAGAGTCATTGCTATAGTTATAGGCTATTTCGATCCACCTGACATGGATGTTTGGAATTGAACTCAGGTCCTTGCAAGAGCTATATAGATATTTGAATTCTGAGCCATCTTTCCGGTCCTTGCTTTGTTTTGTTGAGCTCAGGTCTTACTATAGTTATGACTGGCCTGGTCCTCACTGTGTAGTCCAGGCTGATCTCAAACCCAAAGCAATCCTCCTGCCCCATTCTCCCAAATACTGGAACTGTAGACATGTGCTAGCATGTCCAGTTTTAAGATGCATCTTTTTGTCCACTGAAATATATTCTGGTATTAACATGCTTCTTAAGTTGATTCAGACATTTCTATACGGGTAGTATTTCTTTCTCTGAAAATCTTTCTATATTCAAACAGCTGATGGCACATTTTACAGCTGATAATGACTTAGTAACAATTAAATGCTCAGAGGAGGGAGAGGCCAGGTGAAAGGAAATCACCTGTTTATCATGGTAAACAAAGTCATTTGCTGGAGTTGAGCGCGCAAGTATGACTGATGTACCCCTTGATTTCTGAGATGAATGAGGAAGAGGCAGTGTTTGACTCAATATGGCATTAACACAGGATGGCAAGTGTTCCTGGGGCTGCTGTAATTCCAACAACACAATCTTCCCCAGTTTAACATCACAGTAATCTTTGTTGGCATTAGAGCTATTTCATCTCTGGCAGAGTAACATTCAGTGGATGGATTAGGAGTCTTATCTTGCTAAAACCAGCAGCATCAGGAATCAATAGATGAGTGACTTCTGCAGATAGTACCCGGGGGAGGAGCACACTGTTTCCTAGTGTTTTCAACCTGAAATTTCTAGGGTTGATCCTAACACAGCGGATGGCATGAGTCATAAGGGAGAGGAATCTTATTTCTCCGAATAATTTTTAAGCTCAAATGATGACCCTACAGATGAACGTCTAGTTTACATTTAGCAGTGTTAGTAGTGAAAATGTTTGGGTTTTTTCCTTCTTTTTATTTTTTTTCCCCTTGCAATAAAAGAGAATCAGTGCTAGAATTTGTTCTTTTTCCAGGTACAGAAATTGTGCGGCATGTACACTTCGCTGAAAACATTTGCATGCACTGCCAAATTGCTTATAAATGCCAACTTTATTTTTCACCAACAGCTTTACTCACCTCTGAAATCACGTGTTTATTTCATTCATATAAATGGGGATAGAATGTTTTCTTCTACAGTTCGAAAGTGATTATTTGGCAAGCTGGTGCTCCATGTCCCCCACTTAATTATGTGCTACTTGTTCCCACTTGAGAAATATGGGCAATAATGGTTCCTCCTGCAAAGGGTTTTTATGGAGAGCTTTTGGTCTAGAGCCTGACCCTACTGGGGTTTCGGTGAGTAATAAGTAAGTAAGAACTGATTAGTAATAAATGCTGTCTGGGAGTTGATAACTGAATGCAGATACTTCACAGTCAGCGTTGGGAGATATGTTCCAATTTGTATGCCTGTCCTGTTTTGCAGACTGGTCTGCAGATTGTTTGAATGGGGGTCCATGCATATCCATCCTTGGGAAAGATCTTTTCTATCTATAAGAATCTTATTTTCTAGTGTTCAGAGATTATAGATATGTCCATGATGGTTTTTGTGGAAAGTGCTGTTCCACTGTGTTCCTGACAGCAAGTTAGGTCTCAGAGCTTGACTCACAAAAGCTTCTTTGAATTTGCGCTTCATTAGATTTTCTCCATCTTGTGATGAGTGATGCCTGCCACCAGGGCCTTCCCAACCAGTCATTCTCCATCTCTCAGCCCAGTGAAGCTTCTCTCTTCCCTGATCACCTAATGCTGAAGCAAATTATTCTCGCTCCTGTTGCAGGAGGAAAGTGAATTAAATTGAAGTCTGGTGTGCAGTCACTTGTAGATGTACATGTGACTCATTTTTTTATAGTGATGTCATCTGCCTGCAGCTAACATTTTTCTTGATTCTTTTTATTTGTAATTTGCCTATACATGACATTAAATAACCACCCAGAAAAAGAGACAAATTAATACCAAAGTTGACAATAAGATACATATAATTGGCATCCCTAGGGTAAATCCCTCTGTGTAACTCTTTGTGTCTTTGAAAAGAGTGTGGGCTCAACTGTACACCAGCACATAATTAATCCAAGTACTGTGGAGGCTAACCTCCAGTCTGCCTGTGTGTGTTTGGGGGGTACCTCTAAAAATATGCAGATTAGTTCTAAGAATCACAGTTTCTCTTCCATATATATATGCCATTGGCATGGGTGAAACATGGTAGCCATGAATCTGAGATATATTGACCATGATGTATGTCTCAGGAGTTAAAGAATAATATTCTTAGAAATAATAAAGGATAAGAGCACTATTTAGAAGCAATCACCTCATATTTCTGAGACAGCTGTGGTGCCATGCAAAAGAGAAACATGCCCTGAAATTAAGAGACTGTCACCAAAGCTGGAGTGGCCAGGGAGGTCCTCGGGCTGTGACAGAACGCCCTTTTCCCACAGTTTCTTTGTTTGTACAATGAAAGGGTTGGGTTTATAGATTCCATTCTGAAGATCTCAAAATAGGCACATTTTGGACCCATCTGCAATCCCATAAGACCTGAGTGTGCCTTTCAGTATCTATCATAGTTTCACTTGCAGTTATTTAGATTTTGATTATTTAGTTTCTGAGGTTTGAGGCTTGCTGATGAGCTTTCTAGCCTTCTGTCACTCACTTTTGAGGCTTTTCAACACTCTGATATCTGTATCCAAGACTGGAGAAATAATCAGAGACTGAAAGAGTACATCAAGTTCTGCTGTCACAGTACAGATGGAAGTCTCTCAGGACAAAGGCTGGAGCAGTTTGATTTCAGGGGGGTTTGGGAGTTTAGTTAAGATTTTGATGAAGTTTGGGAACTTACTTTTCCATTTATTTTTATATATTCTATTGCAATGATTGGGCAGAGAACACCTTTTTTTATGAGAGAGAGAGAGAGAGAGAGAACAGCAAGTATGTGGAATTAGAGGATGTATGATACTTCCGCACACCTATGAGCTTTCCATGTGTAACAGTGACTTCCAAATCTATTCAGTGCAGCACTAAAACAAATGACCATTCATGAATTTCCAGCACCAGATACTGCAGTAAATGGAGTGTTCTATATACTTTTCCTTCAAGCCCGCTAGGCTAGACATTTCCAGTAATTAAAGCATTGTCACTATTGTAATCCTAATTGCCTGCATTGTATACTTATGGAGAATGCACAAACACTCCTTTGGGAAAGAGAAAAAAAAAAAAGCATTGATACTGTGTGCCTGGCACTTTGCCAAAACCATTGTATACTTCATTTCATTTATGTCTCAAAACGCCCAGTAAGGTCTGTGATGCCAAGAATGTGGATGCCAGTGGGCGGTCACTGTTCTCCACATTCACTTCTGTCCCCTTTCTTCATTCATTTGCCTCTCTCTCTCCCTCTCTGTCTCCTTTTCTTCACTCTCAATTCCTGCATTTGTTACCCCCAGTGGTTTTCTTCTCTCTCTGTCTCTGAGCTTGCTGCTTTGCCGTCTTGGGTCTGCCAAAGGCTCCTCTGGGTGTCCTTTAACTCCACTGGCAACTTTTTCAGTTAAAACTGTTGAGAACTGTTGGCATAAGTCAAATTACATTTGGCAAAATGTGTGTTATGTATCTGGAAACTGGGTTATACTCATTCTAGAGCAATTAACTAGATAATTGCTCTGGCATAAGGACAGCCTTGTGCTATTCTTGTAACGAAACAGATAATTTTTACTGAGGCTCTACCTAACATTTCCAGGGAGTGCTAAAAAACCTGGCCCATTCTTATTTTAGATCAATTAAATGTCTCTGAAGGTTCTTTATGTTCTCTTTTACAGGAATTCCGCTGGTCATAATCACTGTGTTGTTTTGGAAAGAGAGTTCTTGATCTCTTATGGAATAAAAAACAAGTGCTCTCTGAATTAAGCAAAGCATACATTCAGGCAGCAAAACTCTCATTACCTTGCCTTCCTCTAATCTTTGACAGGACAGATCTCTTGGATTTGTCAGCACTACCCCTCAGTGAACACAAAAAGGGTGAAGTTTTTGTGTTTGTTTCCTTCAATTCCTCTGTTTTTGGAGGCAGATATGGATTTTAAGACACTATGACATTCATTAGCTCTAGGACTTTCATTGCTCAAAGCATTTCTGATGTGAAACTCCTCTGTTTACCTCACCTACACCGAGCTAGGCCCTCTGAGCGTCCTTCTTGTACCCAACCCTGTGTTTTCCACTTCTCCTCCAACTGCTCCTGCTGCCACCTGATTTGAACTGAAGCCTGAGGGATCACTGACTCTAATGCTACTTGAGGACATCTCAAAGGACCAGTTTCCCACAGCAAAACCTCTTAGCAAAACCTCTTAGGAAATAATTTCACTCATAAGTTCCCAAATGTCCTTCACTCTCCACATTCTAGAGAATCTTACACATTTAGATAGCCTGTTTCTTTCTTTCTTTCTTTTGATAAATAAGTACTTATCCATTGGGCAGTTGATCTATTACTGATACACTATTGAATTAGGCAAGGAAGCAATGGTTCAATGTCAAAAGTGTTTGGACCAAATTCTGGGGGTTTGTATCCCAGGATATCATCATCACGAGCTAACTATGTTAGAATTCCTGTTCATAGTGATCATGTGGCTATTCATTATTGAACAAATACTGTGTCTTCTTTTTCATTAAGTGTTGAAGGAGATACAAAGAGTAAACCTTCAATAATATGCAGAATGTAATTGTGCTCTGTACACAAAATACTGTAACAGAAATCAATATTTGGTATGATGGACAGGGGTAAAATGTGGTCACAGTTTTTACACCAGTCCTTTCTTCAACAAATTCATAGGGAATTATAATTGCTGATTTCTCTAAAACATCTTATATTCTCATTCTAAAATAACTGTAGTGCTCAGTTTTGCTTTTCATTCTACACCTTCTTTTTGTCTTCATTCTCAACATCCTTTTGACAAATACTGTACTTTAACATTAATTTATTTTTAACCAATGTGCAAAACTTAGTTTCACATAATAATGAGTATTATGTGATATCTCTATGAGTTTTTCCATTGGGTGATATTCCAATGAGACTAGACATTTATTTCCTCTAATGTGCATCATATTCCTATAGCTAAAGGAACATTCTAACCACTTTCCTCCATCTTCTTTTTAAAAATGTATTCTATTATTAGTATATATGTGTCTCTGTGTGTGTGTGGGGGAGGGGTGATCATGACAGCAAGAAGAGGTTATTGGATCTCCTGGAGCTGGAGTTACAGGAGCCTCTGAGCCTCCTGGCATGGGTGTTGCGAAGTAAACTCCCATCCTCTGGAAGAACAGTATGTGGTCTTAACCACTGAGTCATCTCTTCAGTCCTTTCTCTAGCTTTTTAAAATACACAGTACATAATTTTAAAAACATTTTTTTACTGAATCATTGTGTGGTTCATACAGAACACCTCAATCAATCTTAATCGTCTATATATTCCTTTCCCTACTGCATGCCCCATAGCCCAGTTGGAATCCCTATAGTCTTTCATCTGTGTGAGGGTCTATTGTGTCAAATTAGTGTCTCCAAGTGATCTCAGTGCAGGTTCATTCACAGAGGTCTATTCAGCCTACCCAGAGTCCCCCGCTTCAGGAAGACTAGGTCATCCTCACCCAACAGTAATCAGTTGCCAATTTTCTTCAGCAAAGGCTGGGGTCTGCTACCCATTTCCCCAGTGCTATGATGGGTTTTTGTCTGCTTGAGTTTGCATGGATCTTAAGCATGCCAAAACCATTGGAGCTGGTAGGATTCTATTTCCATATAGTTACACACCTCCTTACTAGCTTTTAGAATCTTTCTGACTTTCTTCTGGAATGAGACACCCTGAACCCTGGGTGAGTGAGACCTAATATAAGAATCCTGCCCAGGAACCCACACTCTGCAGATTCCTAATCTCCATGCTTTAGCCATTTGTGACCTTTGGTTACTGGCCCTTTGTTGCATGCAGGAACATCATTACTGAGAGTTGAGAGATTCAGTTATGTCTTCTTTACCCCTTGTTCTATATTGTGTGAACTTTGGCATAGAGGCTGCATTGTAGATGTGCCACTTAGGCATGGGAAATTCACAGACAATGTCTATGTGTGACCAACTGTAGTGCTCTGTATTAGTCTCCATTTGGTGCAAAAGAAGCTTCTTCAATGAGTGGTGATTGGAATACTTGACTGTAAATATGTGGATACATATTTTGCATTTAGTAAGAAGCTACATTAGCCTAGGGATGTGACAGCCTTGGGTATTTCTCTAAGATTTATGATCTCATCAGCTACTAGTACAGTACATAATTTTTATCGTGGTCATCTTTGCAATAGCACACCTGAATTTCACTATCTACCTACAACTTTTCTCAAAGTCCTCTGATACCTCTTCTGTCATGTAACTGCTTAGAAATAGCAGGACTTTCTGTCTTCTACTTTCCCATGTTCCTCCTCTGAGCAGCTGCTGAGATTTACAGCTTTCCTGCCCTGGGGTTTTCTTTTAAACTCTAATAACGTCGCCCTCAAGCTTTCTTCTTAGTCTCTTTTAAAGTTCTTCTATTTTGAGATTAAGGTCTTCAAGTAGGGACTCCAGTCTCTCTTTTATCATATGACAATCCAGATGAGTCTTCACTGTCACAGACTGCCAAGAAGCAGAATCCAATTTGAAGACTGAGATATAGAGTGTGTTAGGGAATTCTTGGGGATCATACCTGTTGAAAGGAAAAAAAAGAAGGAAGCAAAGTTGGGCAGAAGCCAGGCTGTTAATAGTTCTCACCGGCATTCTCAGGCCACAGGGAGTTCTGGCCTGGAATGGTCTTTCCGAGGTGGTACACTGTGACTCTCCACATTTATGTACTGATCAGTCACTGGAGGAGGCTGTCCCAAGAACAGATCACAATCTTGAGTGGAGTGTTTCTCTTCAACCAATGGAACACTCTGTGAAGGCTGGCAGCAGACACAGCAATCTTGGAAGCTGGGAGAACAGGTTAGTCATGAGAAGGACTCTGGGAGCTACATCACAGCACCTGCTCCATATATCTGAAACTTCCTATGTAGACCGGGCTGGCCTTGAACTCACAGAGATCCACCCAGCCTCTGCTTCGCAAGTGCTGGGATCAAAGTCATTCTCCACCACTAGCATTCAACCTTATCTGATGAGACAGGGTCTCTCACTGGACTATTTTTTTACTGATTGGGTAAGCTGGCTGGGTAATGAGCTCTAGGGATCCTTGTGTTTCTGTCCCACTCAACTCTAGTGCAGGAGTCACAGTGCTTTTATATGGTTTCTAAGGATCCAAACTCATGACCTTATGATCACACAGCAAGCACTTTACTCACTGAGCCATCTTCCAAGACTGCATTTTTCTCAGTTGGTTTCTTTCATGAAAACGTCATGGTTAAATTACATAGTTGTTTGTCTTCACAGCCTATCCTGTTTCATGTATATTCTCCTTAATCTTGTTTACCTCAGTACTCAGTTTCTGGAAAGCTTAGTGATACTTTTATTTCCACTGAGCTCTTCTTACTGCTTCAGTCATCTAATACATCGCTGTTCTTAGCTAAATTAATGACTCCTCAAAACGGTGTAATAAACTCACAAATGAGTGTTTATTCAATCTTTTGTAATTGTGGAATAAATCAGGAATACATAAGAAAGACTCTCTCAGTTGATGATTGCCTTTCTTTCTTTTAAATTAATTCAGTGTGTTATTATATACCTGATATATTTAAATCCCAATTCGCAGTTGTTGAAATTTTGAATTGTTTAAAAATCTGTTCTTTAATGTTTATATAGTTTTTAAATGCAAAAGAACTATAAAGTAATATAATGAGGTGGTAAAAATAAATTGCACATAAGATTCATTTTCATGTTAATCTAGTGTGTTATATGAACCTATGCTTCTAAAGTGAAAATAGTCTTTAAGAAATTTGTCATCTTGCATGAAAGGCATTTGTTAAGATTTTAAGCCATGAACTTTCTAGTTAGCTATATTTCTTTACTTGTGTTTTAAAGACAGTTGGTTTTAGCAATCCTGCAAAAAATTCCCCCCAAAATAATAAAGGCTGGCTCATGAGTCATTATAGATTAAGGAATCTTCATTTGTTATATTCTATAGCTAAAATTAGGGTCATTAATCTTGAACTTTTTAACAACTCATATTGTTTTTACCCAAATATTATAATACCAATTGAAACATAAAATAAGCTTTTTATTTTAATATGCCAAGATTCCTAGTCTTCCTCAACAGAGTCTGTTATTTTTTCTTTTCTCTTGTGTATATTTAGAAATACCATTATAAAAACCAACAAATACATAAACATGTACAGGATACATGCAAAACCTATATGTACCTATCAAATTATTCATCAGCTTCCAATTCATGTCTGATCCTGACTCACATTTTCCCTACCTAGGCTTTAACCCCACCCAGATTGTTACCAGTTTATCTTTTTACTGGTTAGTTTTTATTGTCAAATTGACACAAGCCAGAGTGACCTAGGAAGAGAGATCTCAGTGGTAGAATTTCCTACATCAGGCTGGTTATTTCCTACATCTATTATTTAATTATAGTATTAAAATATGAAAATTCTACCATTCTCATGTCATTTATTAGCCGAAGTTCTTCTAAGAAGAAATTAGGCATCAACTAATTAGGTATCTTGAGGTATACTTTGTATATAACCATAACTTGCTCGATTCTTTCACATTATTCATTCATTTTTGAACAACTAATTTCTTTCCTAGCAATATGACCACTGACTTATTTATACTATCTGCCACATTTAGGGTACATTAAATATGTTTATCCATGGCAGCTATTAAAGTTATTGATGAGTTCCAGTGTTCTTTGCCAGTGGAAACCTCTTTAAGTTTGTTAATATAATTTTTGTTATATTTTACTTCATGAATTAGTTGATTGGTGGATTGTGAGGGTGTGTGTGTGTGTGTGCGTGTGTGTGTGTGTGTTTGTGTGTGTGCCACAGGGAACATGTGGAGATTAGAATGCTACTTTCAGGAGTTGATTCTTTTCCTACCACCATATGAGTACTGTGGGTTGAGCTCAGGTTATGAGAATTGTTGGCAGGAGCACTCATCAACTGAGTCATCCATTTGGCCCTGTATTGCCTTTGGTCCATCTTCATCTGAATACCCTTCAGTAGCTTCCTAGTTTTCTGTATCATAAGAGATGTTATTTCATTGTATTGTATGACCCAAACCCAGGGAATCAGTTATTTCTCTAGAATTCTGAGAAACAGTATTAAAAGCAACAGTCTGAGTGCCAGGGATTATTGTTTACTAAATGCTTAAGATTAATTATTGTTCTTGGTTTGAGCATGCTACTTAGACTTGTGTGTGTGTGTGTGTGTGTGTGTGTGTGTGTGTGTGAACAGAGTATTCACTGTTTAAATAAGTTATAAGTTATCTCTGTTGCAAAAGAAGCTTCTTTGGTGAATGGTGACTGGCATACTTGTCTGTAAATAGAAACTTCTTTTGCAACAGACAGAGACTATTAAAGAATTCTACAATTGGTTATATACAGAGAATTAGTGTCTGTGAGATGCCCAACACTAAGTGACACATCTGCAATGGAACCTCTAAGGCTCAGAGAATGCAGTGGAACCAGAGGTAGAGAAAATAATGCATCTCTCAATTTGCGTCAACAAAGCTTCGTCACTCAATAGAAGGCAATGAACACAAAAGGTCACAACTGGCCAAAATATAGAGAATAAGAGTCTGCAGAGTGAGTCCCTGAACAGGACTCTTATATTAAATGTCAGGGACCACAGAGGAAGAGGGAGCAGAAAGACTGTAAGAGCCAGGGGAAGAGGTGCATGGTCATAAGGAAACAGAATCTTACAGGCTCCTGGGACCTTGCAAGCACAAAATCCATGCAAACTCCATCAGACAAAAACACAGCATAGAACTTGGGAAATGGGCAACATGTCCTAACTTTAGCTGAGGAACTACTGGCAGCTGATTACTGCTGTGTGAGGGAAAGTTTATCTTCTTTAAGGGAGAAACTCCAGATAGAGTGATTAGACCCCAGTAGATGAACTTGTACTGAGGGATGTCCAGGTATATCAACTTGACTGAATAGGACTTAACATATATGACAAAATGTATGAAATATGGTTGGGAGGTTTATAGGAGATACAGATGGGGAAGGAAGTATAAAAATGATTAAGATTTCTTATATGAAATGCACAAAATTTGAATAAAAATCACATTAATAATGAAAAATAAATAAGTTATATTACAAACTCATACTTGTGAATTCTGTTCATTAAAAATAATATAGAGTTTTTACTTTACTGCTTTGGTCTTATATCTTTTATCTCTTTCATTCGATGTATCCCATGATGCACCACACATACAATACTCAGAAAAAAATATAAATACTCCACCAAAAATATGATCAATAATATTTGAGATTTTTTGAAATTACTTTTATACTTAGGTTATATCTCACCTGGCACTTATAATAGAGTTGCATTTCAAAATGACTGAAAGTAATGTCCGTCTGGACCATTAGGGAATAAAAATAAAATATAATCATTTGCCTTGCTTTAGCTTTTTAGACCAAACCTTCAAAAAATACTTTTGTATACTTCCATTGTTTCAATTTCAAATATGTAAACAATCTATGTTCAGAGATTACTAGTTTCTATCCTATATGCTTGACCCTATTATTTAACTCACAGGTAAAAGGTTTGAAAATATTTTCATTGATCTTTTCTCAATACTTGGTATCTGGAAAAGTTGTATTCGTGTGCTAAGGACTATTTTATATTAATGTTTTCATAAGATGACATAAATCCTTCCTTCCAAGATATTTTTTCACTTCTTTTCATAAGCATTATTGAAAGTAGTACATAATCCCTTGCTATTGCCACTCCCTGTTCTCTCAGGATTTAATTTAAAGCATGATCTCATTCAATATGCATAGAACAATCATTAAGTTTTGTACGTTTTTCACACACATTCTTTTCTTAACCTTTTTTTTGGATACTTATTAGATACATACTTTACATTATGCTTTCTCTATTGTGTGATTTAGCTGTAACCAGAAGCTCATTTTTAGTAAATGCCTGAGGAAGAGCTTATGATCACTGCATTTTCCAAATTCTTGAATTTTTAATATCATTTTATCATGTCTTTTTTACTTGATGCTGTTTATGTTGAATAAAAATCAATGACTCAAATTTCTGAATTGTTTTCTAAATTCAGGCTTTTGTTTGTTTATTTGCGTTTGGGGGACAATGCCTAATTATGGTGACTAGGTTGCCCTTGAATTCACTATCTAGCTCAGTTTATTCTCAAACGTTTGTTTTTTCTCTCTTGATTTTTTAGTTTTTGAGTTCATACATGAGTATTATTTTTGCATTATTTCCATCCCTTCCAATCACTCACCAACTCCTCCCATGCCCCCCCATTCCTGAATATCTTCTTTGGTTGTTATATATATATACATATATATATATATATACATTTATAACTGTATGTACTGCATTGAGCTTGTGTATGCTTGTATTTAGGGCTGGGAGAAGCTTCATGAGAGGTTATTTATTCTCAAACTTTTCATCTTGGGCTGGGAGTGGTGGTGCATGCATGCCTTTAGTCCCAGCACATGGGAGACAGAGGCAGGTGAATCTCTGTGAGAACAAGGCAGGCATGGTCTACATAGATAGTGTCAGGCCAGCTGGGGCTACAGGGAGACCCTATCTCTCAAAAAACAAAAACAAAGGCAAGAAGAAGAAGAAAAAAAAGAAAAATGAAATCTTTTGGTCCTGCATCTGCTTCCAGAGTCCTGAGATTTTAGACCTATTCCAGTGTCCCCTCTCTACTACGGTCTGCTGCCCTGAAGCGTTGCCGTATGCTACTCTGATCTTTCTTTTGTAGTTACTGGTCTTTTTGTCTTGCTGCACAAAAGGAGGAATCTGGTTTCCTTGTTTCATTATATTATTATTGTAGGACTCTGTCTTGTTTAATCTAGTCATAACTCTAAGTTACACATGCTATTCTGATTTGTTTTATTTTACAGTTCATGAAAGAAAGTTTAAAAATATTTGTTCAACTATAATATACTATTTACCTTGTGTGTTTGTGTATGTGTGTGTGTGTTTGTGTGTGTGCAATGGATCTTCTTTATTTTTGCTTCTTTGTGGTGATATTATTTAGAAATTTTATCTTTTAAAATTTTATTTTATTATATTTTTATTATTTTATTGATTATATTAATGTATTGCCTGCCTGTATGTAAGTGCACCACATTATGCAGTGCTTACAGAGGTCAGAAGAGGGCATTGCATCCCCTGGAGCTGCAGTTATGAATGGTTGTTAACTGCTGAGTGGATGTTGAGAATCAAACCTGAGTCCTCTGCAAGACCAGCCAGTGCTCTTAACCACTGAGTCACCCCTCTATCCCCTCGAAATTTTATTTATTGTTAAAGTTTTTAGTTGGTATACAAAGTACTGAGCTTAGTTATGACATTTTCATACTTGTAGATGACTGGGCTTTGCTACCCCAATGCATCTTCTTCTGCCTGTCACTAGTCCTTAAGTCTTATTTATAGCATCATTATTCTAAGTTGTATAACTGTATTCTTTTCCATATCCTATTTCTTTGACATGGTTTATTGAGCTGTTTTCTCTGTTGTAAAACCATTGTATTGAACCATCTTATCTTTGTATTCAGTTTCTACTGAGCATGTTATCCTATATATGTGGGATTCCTGTTCAAGAAGGGTTAAGTTTCCTAAGGATACACGATCGATTTCATGTGAAGGGACATACATGTTCATGCTTGATGGTATGAGTGAGGGCATCAGTTAGCTAATCTGTGAGACTATGAATATGCATGAGGACACGTGCATGTTCATGCATTTCAGGATGTGTGTACTCATGAGTGCGTATGAATGTGTTCAGCATTCCCGGTCACCTTGTGCTAGTTATCTAATACATTCATCAAAGATTTTTAAGATAATACTTAATTGAATTCCAAGCTTGAAAGGTTAAAAATTACCTTTGATGACTAATTTCTTTATCAAACTGCTGACAATTCCAAGCTTTTGCCATGGAAGATTCTAGTTAGTAGATTATCACTTGACCTTACAAAAATCTCAGAGAACATCAGCAAAGCTTGTGCATGGCAAGGACACTTGGCTGAAGCTTTTGGTGCAGGCTTAGCTGTAGCAATGATAACACTGATGATTAGGAACAAACAGAGGAATAAAACGCCAGTTTTTAGAAAAGATCAACACTTAGAACATTGCCCCAAATGAAGGCTGACAGCAAGTGATTGCTTCCCTCCACTTCCCCTAACCAGACTGGCAATAAAATCACATAGAGAAAAACAACTGATGGCTGTACCTAATAAAGGGAACGACATGTACTTCCTCGATGCCAGGGATAGATATTCTTTCCTGTCATCATTAGCTTCTAGATTCATAGGCTGAGCTTGCATCAAACAAAAACCTAGATAAACTTCTGTTTGTGGCACAGATGCTGTTTTTGAAGGTGACCAAGGAACTTTCCTCTGTTTCACAGATCTATACATTTAGACATCTATTTGGAAATTCATTTCAGTAAGTGACCAGGATGGGAAGCAGAGTCCAGTGATTCCTTAAGCTTTGTGACAGCTTTTAACCACCTCAAATATGCCAAAGTAATAAAAATTTTGATAGTCTTGCATATTGAGGATGCAATTATTAATACACTGTATAGTTCATCAGGATTTTAGGGGGTCCAGAAAATAAGTGTGAAGAAGGTTAAACTTAGCACAGTTGATGTATAAGGACAAATGCTAACTGAAAAATAAAAAAGAGAATTAAGAGAATTTGTGTGCACAAATTTATCTTAGCTATAAGTCAGAGAAAGAATACTTCTCTAGCTCTTCAGTGGATATGAAGATAGGCGTAGTAAGTTGTGAGCATTCTTCTGGCTAGTGTTTTGTCTGATAGAGATCCTCATGCGCGTGCATGCAAACACACACACACATGCGTGCAAAGAGGAAACTAAATAGAAGTAAACAAATAACCAGATAAAAAGCAACCTAGAACATTAAAAACAAGTAACAGGGAAAACAACAGCATATCTGCAGAATGAGAGATGAGATCATCATTGTAAACAATTAGACAGCCATGCATTGAAAATGATGTATTTTCAGAATTCACACAAGAACTAGGAAACAACAATAAACATGTGTTCTATTCCCTCAGTAGTGGATTAGAAGGAAGGGAGAGCTTTATATTTGTGAAAATCTGGACAAGTGAGGGAATCAGGGAGGCAGTTAGCAAAAGAAGGCTTGCAAAGAAACAAAAATTCAGTAGCAGAATTAAAACCTTATTAGAGATAGTACATTGTAGAATTACAGCAAAAAGTAAAATCAGTAGAGAACAAAAGTGAAGTCATCCAAGAATTTATAAGTACTAAGAACTGAACATTACAATACAGGCAATGATAACAGCGAACAAAGATCCAATCTCGCAATTAAAGGTGATTCAGAACTACAATTGAAACAAAAAAATACTTAAAATAAAATTAAAAAAAAAACTTTACCAAGTCAAGTAGAGAGTCTCAGATTGTGAATAAAGAACTCCTCATAATTGATGTAAAAATCAAAAGAGATTGTCTCTACACTTAAATCACTACAAAATTTGGGGAAAGATTAAGAAAGTAAAAAGACTCACTGAGTCAAAGCAAGTGATTATTGTTTACAAAATGACAAATTCTAGTGGACCTTGAGACTGCTCTCCTATAAGGTGGCAAGAAGATCAGGGTCTTTGGTGGGAAAAACAAAAGAAAAAAAGAGAATTTGAGGAGGAAATAAAGAGAGTTAACCTGTCAGTTTTAATACATAATATGTAAACATGAAGGGAAGAGTTTTATTGTGTACAACAAACATTTATCTATTTGCTTCTCTTGATAAATTAAAGAACATTGCACATGACTGGAGAGAGGGCTCAGCAGATAAAATTGCTTGCTATTCAAGTCTGAAGATCTGATTTTTATGCCTGGAATTCATGTAAAAAAGTCTGTTACTATATCATGCCTTTGAGTCAACCCTAGCACTCCTATGGTGAGATGGGAGATGGAGACAAGAAAATCACCCAGAATCTCCCTGGCCAGCTAGCCCATAGTACTATATACCAGAGCAGAAACAAATTACTCTGCCTCAACAAGGTAGAAGTGAACACCAACTCCCAAAATTTGTTCTCTGACTTCACACAGACTTACATTGATATGCATGTTCCCACTTTACACATACACATACCTTCCCCACACAAAAAATAAATAAATACAAAGAACACTTATCTGATTGCAGTCACTTCTCACAAATGGATCATAAATAGAATGCTATTAAGCTCCATTGAGTCACCTACTTGGTACAAAGTAGAGACATCTGATCAGAATAAGAGATGTCAAACACAGGGAGCTTCCTCTCTGCTGGCTAGTTTTCAAAGTACTTGGAAGGTACTGTGCAAGCTCCTTAGGGGAATAAAAACTATCATCAATAGTCTTCTCCAGCTGTGAACACTGTAAAGTAGTGCAACAATAACAGGCCTGGCAAGATGTAATCATGGCAGTAACTGTGGCACCAATGTTATCGACATAACCAAATGCTTTCTGACTGGGTTTGAAGCCTGCTCTACAGGAGGAAATACATGCTTGCTGCTGTAGATCTGGCCATGAATCTATAGTTGTAGAGCTCACAGGTCCAAGGGGGAGAACCAAATTACTATTAATATGCTAAATGGGTCCAGTATCAAATTGTCTTCTAGATTTGTGTTTCTATCAGTATATTAGTGTAGCTCTCAGATCTCATCAGAAAAATTTCCTTGTGCAATGGATGAAGATGAATGCCAAAATCCACAGCTGGTCAAAGAGCAGAGAATAAAAGCTCAGCCATAAATTGGGTGTCTATATCATACTCTTTACCAAAGTCCATAGACCATTGTGAACGAGAGGACAGGAAGCGCTTAAGAGCCATTGGTCAGGAAAGACCAGAACATAACAGGACTGGCGCACTCATGAACTCACAGCAGCTGTGCGTTTCTGTAGAAGACCTGTGCGAGATCAAGCCAGTCAACATTCAAGCACAATATGGGCAGGGATTCATAAGACCCTATCCCTGAGGAATTATGGACAGTTGATGGCTTTGAGGTGTCACCAGGGAGAGTCAGTGTTCTTTAAAGGTGTAGCCTTGGTATGTGTACAACCACACACCAAGGGATATACAAGCGACAGAAATTGGACTCAGTGGATTATGAAGAAAAAACATATGGACATGAAGTTGGGGGATGGGATTGGGAGATGAGAGCAGATCTGGGAAGAGTTGGATGTGATTTTCAAAACTCGCAAAGAATTAATAAAAACATTTTTACAAACAGTTATCAGATCATTTATATCTTCTAGATTCAATGTTGAGGCTCATAATAATTCAGTAAATCTTTCCTATCTTGATTTTATAACTTGTGGTAAATGTTTAAACACTAAATGGTATGACTGATTTCACAATGAAGGTGTCATTTCTTGCTTTGTTGAAAATCACCTAAAATTTCATGGTTCAAACTATAGGTGTGTGTGTATGTGTGTGTGTGTGTGTGTGTGTGTGTGTGTGATTATAGATGTGTATATAAATGCAAACATTGAAATAAATATGCATTTCATAGGTAACATTTTAATTAGGGATGCTGATACAGTGTGACTACATCTGCACAAATGTGACTAAAGGACAGGAAGGAACTAAAATTTGTCTCATGGTCTTGTCACAAACCTATCTGAAGGCTATGTCTGTCTTTTTTATTTTTGAGACAGGGCTTCATGTAGTCTTGACTGGCTGCAAACTTGCATTGTAGCTGAGGCTAGCCTGAATTCCTCTTTCTTTTTCCTCTGTCCCACGTAGTGCTAGGATCGTAAGCATGCTCTAGTCTGCCCAGCCAAGAGCGACTTTATAAGTCTTGTGTCTCTTCTTTGTTCATCTAGGAATAGTGTCATTTTCTAATTCTCACAAAGGTACCAATTTTCTCTACTTTGTAAAGAAAAATCACTAAATAAACTAGTGTTTTTTTCTCTGTAAGACAAAAACTGTACAGAACAGTATAAAAGGTCTTTGGTGATCAATAATGACTTTCTGCATCTCTAAATACATGTTAAATGACCTGGGTCATTTTTAATTAGCACAGATACCTGCACAAGTCAATTGAAAGTTTTTATCTTGGAGCAAGTCCTCATCAAAATGTAGTCCATCTAAGCCTGAGAAGTGTCCTTGAGATAAAAATACTTTAATAAAACCAGTAAAAACAAGTTACATGCATTAATATACATGCTCAGGCAAGATACTGTGATGTTTAAGTCCTTTATTTACTAAACAAACTGAAAAATAAGAGATGCAAAAAAATTGAAAGAGGTCATGTAGGTGGAGGCAGATTGGGGAGAAACGTTTTACACTGTACGGTTACCAGAAAACTGGGGTCCCCTTTGGGGGTTCTTAGACTTGTTAGTAAAAGAATTTAAAAACAGATGCAGAAAGAAGCTTGAGGACAATTTTGTTAAAGTTTGAGAGAAAAACAACAGGGGAAGCAAGCTGTCAATCTTCCCAGCTGCCTGGGGGATGGAGATGAAGAAAATGAAAAAGCCATATTCTTTTAAGTCAGGGTCCAAGAAGGCTAGCAGTTCAGCCATGGAGCTCGGTGAGCCTGCAGCTTGGTAGAACAAGAGCAGAGTAAAGCTTCAGAGAAAATGAGGGAAAACATGCCCAGACTTTGGACAATGTGCCAAAGAAATGGATAGGAATAAGAAAAGAATAACGCAGTTTTCAGAGTTAGGATTCAGGTAAGCCTGTACTGTAGCATATTCTATAAGAAGTTCCTAGCAAGTGCAGGAGAGGACAGACAAGTGTGTTGTCTCATTAAGAGAATAATAATTTTTACCCCCTTCCTATTTTAGAACTTGGAATGCTAGGTCTCTACCAAGGGCTAGAAGTAGAGCTCAGATATAATTCTCTTGACCAGGAAGAAGTAGCTTTACCTCAGTGAAACCCTGAAGAATCTTTTTAGATGGTAATTTAAGTCTTAAAGAGGCATTTCCCTTTCCAGGGTCCATGTGGGAGAGGTCCTTTTCCAATGATCATTCAACTTGCTAATATCTGCCTAGCTAACTGACCTTCCCCCCTCAGCAGATGAAATCCTAAAAATCATTTAGAAAATGGAAAATGTCTGGCTACTTATGGTTGAAATTGTGACATAGAAGGGTTTACTCTTACTGACTTTTAGGCTTTAAAGGGCCATCAAGGGGACCCATATGCAGTTAAGATGGTTGCAGAATCATCTGAGTGTGGATCAGCTGCATGACAGTAAGCAAGACAAAATAAAATTAAAACAGCAGTTAAACACACAAGACCCAAAAATTAATGGAATTACTGTTAAGATTATGAGAGATATAACCCATTTTCATAATGAAATCCAGTTCTTAAGTTGTTTCCCCAAAGAGACAGTGATGCCTGGTATGGTGTGAGTCTGAGTTTTGTAGATCTTATAAAGGAAAAGAGACATTAGAATTAGCAGGAATATGTAAGCAATATTGTTTTTACAGTTGGGAAAAGCATGAGTCTTTCATTCTAATTACAGTTGGTGTGGCTCTGATTATTTTACCTGATGTATCAGCCGCCCAAGCTGTTATGGGAAACGGAGGCACCCGTCCTGCCATTCACAGAGAAGGCATCAAGACACCCAAGTGCAGAAATCGAGAATTTTTTTTTTATGCAGGTGGACTCCTGAAAAAGTCGAGCTCCAAGCTTCATTCTTTTATAGGTTCTGTATTCATTGCCAGGCAGGTTTACATTTCAAACTGCATGCCTACAGAGAAAGGGACTAGTCAAAGGGGACCTGCTCTATGTAATGGGGGAGGGAAGTGCGGTCTGCAAAAGTGAAATTCCTTAGTGATAAGCATATTTTACTGAAGCAGAAGCAGGGATTAAGCAAAGACAGGAAACATCTGCTGCTCATCTGAGGAGGAGGCATCTATCAGGGCTACAGGATGAGGGATCATTTCTTAGAATAGTACTCTTTCTTTCCCTTTCTATGAGTGGGATTTATTAATGTTCTCACTAAAAGGAAGAAATATTGATCTTGGATTTTTTCCATATTAATGAAGAGAACTACATAGGCTGACTTAAAGTTTATTTCTTTTAAGAGTATTGCTTCGTTGGTACTATTATCTATCATTTTAATCTGGCTATACTTTTGATACAGAGAGAAGCAGGGTCCACTCTTAAAGTTCTTTTCTTGTGCTGAGTTCTTTGGTCTAATCAGTGTCAATGTGTACAAGTGTGAACTTACTCTATTCACATAGATTTAGTTTCACTGCCCTGCAGCCTTAGAGCACCCAATCGGAAGGGATCTTACCATGCAAGGGAGACAAAGGGGCTACAGTGATATAAAAGGCAAAACCTTACCATGCTTGGGGCTCAGTTTTTCTTTGGATGCAAATCCATTGGCTCCGTGCCAACAATAATAAAACTGCTTCCTGGAAGAAAAGCCTTGGTCTACTGTCTCTTTCTACAAAGTCCCTGTAATTGTCTCATTAATAAAAGAATTTAAGAATAGGACTCAAATAGAAGCTTTAGAACAACTTCATTAGAGTTTAAAAGAAAACCCTCAGGGCAGGCAAGCTGTGAACCTCAGAAATCTCAGGAGTAGCCTAAGGAGAAAAATGTAAGCAAGAAGGTAAAAACAAAACACAGCAAAATAAAACAAAACGTGCTCCTTGCCCATTTAAAGCAGGCATGGAAGTCAGACATGTGCTGAAATAGCAGCCACAGAGGATGGGGAAGGAAGCCTTAGAGAAAGAGGAAACACTCTAAAATGTTGGGGCAGCCCAAAGTCTTAGGAAAAGCATGCGTACAAAAGAGAGGAGAAAAGGAGAGGTTACGCTTCTCTGAAGAGTTGGGAAAAGACCACAGACTCACGAAACTAGGTGGCTGCTGCGTATCTGTGGCTGGCCCATTAAGCTATTGCACCAGGTGGTGGGGACACTAGGCAAGAAAATTTCACCATTAACCAACTCATTATTGCACCAATCTCTTTAGCATGGCTTAAAGTGAATCTGTCTTCTGAGAAGTGCTTCTGTGGCCAGGTGATTGATTGGTCCAGCCTAACCAGAAACTGGGGTCTCCACCAAAGCCAGAGAGTTTTATTCTCTTGACCCATAATTTTCTCTTAATGGGACCTTTTTGCTACTGTGACATTTCCCCCTGGAAGAGGTAACTATAAAACCACTGAAGAATCAGATCAGAGTCCCAAAACACTTTGGGCCTCTCATGCCATTGGCAAAGACAAGGCTACCTCACGAGGTCCAAGATCAATTTTGGCTTTTAGTCAAGAAAGAAATGGGCTTCTTTTCTTTGGGGTCTTTTTACCTTAAGATGCCCCATCAAATTCTGTCACCCGTTCTTACCATGTCATCCTCTGTAGAGGTGGCCCTAATGCCCATATGGAACTGGGGCAAATGACTGCTCGGGCTTCTGTCAACTTAATGGGGGCATTAGGTATGACTATTTGAGCACCCCTTCACTGAGTCTATCTAAAGGATCCAAGAAGCGAATTAGTGATTTTATTTGTTTAACTGCCAGGTGCCAGAAGGAATGGAAATCCCCCATTGGTTCCTGGTAAGAGATGTAAGCAGAGGTAAAGGCAAGAATTCTCAGTATTACTAGTTCTAGGGAGGGAATCAGAAGCCATAACAGAGGGTATTTTTAAATGTCCTAATCGAAGTCCATTTAGAATCTCTTGATGGGCTCACAAGAACTTCATCTATTGGGCTTGTCTCATTTTTCTGTTAGCCTCCAAGACTAGACTTCAGAGAGATGAACTTGGGATCTGTTTTCAGGCACTTTGAAGGTTGTTGGAGTGGCTAGAATCACAGTGTGATGTCCCTCCCAAATGGTTTCTCACTAGGGAGAGAGAAAAAATTAGCCACATTTCATTTTCAAACTAAAATAATAGTGGGCATGTGTCTGGGCTGCAGGTAATCACAGTAGTGTTGGACTAAGCCAAAATCTGAAGTGTTATGCCTGGGCAACATTTTCTGCATCAAGAGGAAAATCATTAGTGATATTAGATTAGATTAGATTAGATTAGAGTCCATTGGACTCTTAAAGAAATATATCATTTTAAACTTTGGTTATATTTTCCTGTTAAATATTTAAGACTTTTCCTTGACTGACAGGGATCAAAGTTTTTCTTTGTTTTTTAGTAGAAAAGATATGATTGCATTTCTCTTATATGTCATTCATTTCCTTTCTTTAAGTATCAGTAAATGACCAAGAAGAAATCCAAACAGAAAAGCCATCTGTTTTAGCACAATGTGTTGGAGGCATGTTATTGCAGGAGAATCTAAGTATCCCTTCAGAATCCAATTGGCACATTAGGCAGAACAATGTCTCAAAAACAGAAGAACCCATCATGGAGGCTTGATATTAATGATACAGGAAACACATTGGTTTTATCACCTGGCAACAGAGATAGAAAACATACATGAACATTATATTAAAAAAAAGTCACTTGAGTTAGGTTAGTATAAAAGTAGCAGGAGACTAGTACAAGTGGACTAGGAGAAAATGGCCTGAGATACTGATACATATGATTGAAATAGAAAAGCAAGGCCAGAGAAGGGAATAAAGACTTTCATGGTTTCAACTCGAGAGGAGAGTCCATATGGCATGCTGTTACAGTAGCAATAAAAGACCATTAAGAGAAAATTCCTTCTGGTCAGAAGAATAGAATCTTTGGGCTGTGTGGAGACTTACTATTCCAATTGGGCCAGGTCAATCACTTGACCAAAGACTCATCCTTAGGAAGCAGGAAGGGGTATCACCTTAAGCCATGCTAAAGAGACAGGCAAAATAATCTGTCCTTTAATGAGTCATGTACTTACTGCTCCTTCCCAGAGTGCCCAACACCAATTTATTAAGCAACTGCTATGTAGCTTAATTCTACTCGCTTTACTGGATTACTTAGTAAAACATAATCTCTCCTTTAATTTTTCCTATCTCTAAGCATGGTTTCCCTAGCACTTTAGGCTTCCTCACATTTTGGGTTTTCTTATTCTTTCTCTAGAGGTCCCTTACCTGCCATGTGGCTGCCAGTCCATTGTGTTCTGACTTCTATGCCAGCTTAAGACAATATGACCTTTTGCTTCTCTTCCATTTTCCTTTTCCAGGCAGCTACCGAGATCTACCGCTTGGTTGCTCTGCGGTTTTTCTTTTAAACTCTAATAAAATATTCTTCAAGTTTCTGTATGAGTACATTCTTAAATTCTTTTATTAATGAGGCTAAAAACTCCAGGAGCATTCTCTGATTTTCCCTGCATTATTACTGGGACCATGAAAAGACTCCTCCTAGATCCTAGATTTTGTTCCTCTTTGGTTCCTTGATCTTCTGGGGCAGGAGTCCATGAAAGAAGCAGGTAGAACGTGGGCACGTGGCTACTGTGCATCTATACTGTTCTACATTAGAGGAAATGGGAGGAGAAAGCACTGCGCAGCATAACCTTAGTGGCCTGAGATGGGGCTGACCAGAAGCTCTATTGGCCTCTACATTTTGACTCAGCACTCAAGCAAGTCCCTTAAAAATTAAGCTGGTATAATAATTAAACCCTATTTAAAGCATCATAAACCTTGTGTGGTGCTCTCATCCAATAAAAAATAAATCCCTGCCAGGCATAGTGGTGCAAGCCTTTAATCCTAGTATTTGGGAGGCAGAGGCAGGCAGATCTCTATGAGTTCAAGGCCAGTCTGGTCTACATAGTGAGTTCCAGGTCAGCTGGGGCTACAGGGAGACCCTGTCTCAAAAAGACCAAAAATAAATAAATATTCCTGGGGCTCTTTGATCAGGTGTCCAGTTGTACAGCAACACATATGGTCCAGGCAGTGTGGGTATCTTCCAGTTTTGGTCTGAGGCCTGTGGGGCCCAAATGCATTAAACGGCTCTGTCTGCTCATCTTCTTTGCTCCAAATGTGATTAGAGGTCTCCGCACCTCCAAGGGCACAGTTGTAGTGAGGGAAATGAGAAGGAATCCGATGCCAAAGGAGAGAAGATAAAACTACGTTTAGCAACATTTATCTCCTAACATGTGGCCACTGGTCTCAGAAAACAAGAAATACAACCAAGAAAGAAAGGCATTGCAGGTCCACTCCATAACCTGTATTTATGCCCAAGAGTGAGGGACAGAGGTCTGGGCCAGGAGAAAAACGGAAACCCTTTTTCTTTTACCGGGAAGGCACAGTGAGACGTGCGGAAAGACACAAAGATAAATCCTGAGACTGAATCTCCCCAAAAAGATTCTTAGCCAAAGTGTAGGCACTGGAGGTTTGAGCCACCAGAAAGAGCTTATTGTTCACCCGTTGGGTCTTAGAGAAATTTCGGTAATATCTTGGTATGGGCCACTAAATATGCTTCCAGGGAAACTAAGGAGTCCCACATTGAGTGCCAGATAGTACGAGGGAAACACGGGTTCCTGTTTGAGCTTCTTATTCTCTATAAAAAACAAATACCTTAAAAACGGACTCAGAAGGTAGCATGAGAATAATTTTATTAAAGTTTGAAAGAAAAATAGAACAAACAAGCTCTTAACCTCAGTAACTGCTTGAAAGAGGGAGGTAGAGAAGAGAAAAAGGAAACGAAAGCCATGCTTTGTTTGGGGCTCTGTGGAGGCACATTTTGGAAATCTATTTCAAAGCATGAGTTGAAACTTAACATTTCAAGCTAGTCAGCACTTAATAGAACTAGTCCAATTAGGCTGATCAATCATCTAGCAGAGGGACTATCTTTCAGGAAGGCAGGTTCACCTAAGATGAGCTGAAGAGAAAGGAGGAATAATTATCTCTTTAATGAGATAATGTACTGCTCCTTCCCAGAATTCCCATCTTTTAGTGAAGTTGCTCTACACCACCATGAAGTTCTTTTGGGTCTTCCCACTATTTTAAGGCGTAAGTTTCCTTCTATCTTCTCTTCCATCACTTTAGGTTTCTGGCCAGACCCTGAGAATACCTTTTTCTGGTATTCCGGGCTTTCTTACACTCTCTGGAATTGTTACTTGCCCATTACAAGGCTTTCCTCCATGCCAATTCAAATGGCATGGCTCACTCTCACCCTTAAGATACTTATGAATCTATAATATACTCCTCTCTAAAAACTAACCCTGTGTGGTCAGTGAATCCAAATTCATGAGACAATTCATTTCTCCTGTATCATAAGCATCTATAATGAGAAGAAGGGCTTCTGGTAAGGAAAAATACATGATCTTATTAAGAAAATATTTATTTCTTCACCTTCTCATTATGTAGCTTGGGTTGTCAGGTTGTGTCTCAGAGCCCTGGGTCTCAAAGCCCAGATAATCCTACTTTCAACATGGCAATTTGCATCCTAATGAGGGAAAATTTCCTCTTTCAGGGAAAGGGGGTTAGGCAGTATATTAGTTCTTTTCTGCTGCTGTGATAGAAACACTGACCAAGGGAACTTAAAAAAGGAAAAGTTTATTTAGCCTATGGTTCCAAAGGGGCAAGAGTCCATCGTGGAAGACATAGTGGGGAGGCATAATGCAAAGGTGGCCAGAGTAGACGCAGAAGCTAAGCTCACATCTTCAAGCAAGCACAAGAAGCAGAGAGAAAGACTGGATCTCTGGCAAGGTTTAAGAACTCTTTAAGCCAGCCCTCAGTGGTACGCTTCCTCCAGCATGGCCACACTTTCTAAGACCCTCTGTGCTGGTTAGCTTTGGCGTCAACTTGACACACCTGGGTTGAGGGAGCCTCAGCTGGGGAATTGCCTCCATTGGACTGGCCTGTAATAATTTCTGTGGGGTATTTTCTTGATTGTTGAGTGCTGCAGGAGGGCTCAGCCCACTGTGGGTAGTGTTATCCCCGAGCAGGTTCTTGTCTGTTGTATAAGAAGCAGACTGAACCTGGGAACCACAGGCCAGGAAAGCAAGTCATTAAGTAGCATTCCTTCATGGCCTGTGCTCCAGCTCCTGCCTCCAGGTTCTTGCCCTGAGTTCCTACACTGGACTCCCTAATGAACTGTGTGACCTGGGAGATATAAGTGTGTTTTGTCAGAGCAGTGGAGAAGCAAACTAGGATACGTCCCAAAACAGAGGGGACAAAATGTTCAATTACTTAGAGCTTATGGGGGATATTCTCATTCAAACTGCCACAGGTGGGATCCAAAGTCTACAGAGGAGGGGACCAACGACTGCTCAGCCTGCCAGTATTTATTTAACTACACAATAGTACCAAAAAAGCAGCATTGATTTAGTTAAAACATTTCTGTAAGTCTGCAATGGATATAATAGTTGTTTCTCTATGTAATACTATCTTTGAGAATTAGTATTTTCAAATTTTCTATAAAAATAAATCAACATATGCTATTTTATGATATATATCTATAATATATATTATATATATATATATGTATAAATCAACATCATATGACCTGATTTCTGGGAAAAGTATTTGCATAACAAAAGTTACAAGTCACATATGTATTTTCCAAGATGGTGAGAGGGTTTTATTTTTTCCTATTTTCTGCAAGTTTGTGAAACTTTCTATATTTCACTACATTGTACATTTTTTAAATTCAAGAATATGCTTTATATGGTATGGTAAATGGTGTCACAACTGTAAAAAGTAAAAACAACCTTCTATTACATGGAGTTGATTTGAATGATCAAAGACCAATAACTACCCTTCTATTGTACAGACAATGCTCAACTTATTACAATTCTTTGTTTACAACCACAAGGAAATTCTGTGTAATGAAGCTCTTGTGCAAATACTGTGTTTATAAAATAATTGAGATCTTTTTTTTCTTCAGGTGGAATTTACTTGGACTTTTTCAATTTTAATAATATTTTCATCTAATTTATATAAATCTTACGTTTTACTTAAATGGTATATTTTCTGTATATAAATACTTTATAAGCATTGTCCATTAATTATTATAAAACGCATTTGTGAAGTACTGTTTATTCTCTCCAAGTTAACCATGCCAACTGATTTTTAAGGCTTTGCCTGTTGGTAGAAACACTGAAAGGAGACTTCTTCCTCTGACTATTAACCATGCTGCTAGTGCAGCTAAAGGAATAAACCTGGAAAGACAACTGTTCTTAAATTTGGTTTTCGTGCTCCTCAGGGGCAGTCGTCTGTGGTCATTCCCCGTGGGCAGCCCGGGATGGCCTTTGCCTCCCTTCAGCGTGACTAAGCTTTAGAGCGCTGCTTCTGAACTCAGGGTCCTGGATCTCCCTTTTCATGGAGCACTGCTTTAGGAAAACTGCCATTGCAGAGGATTTCTCTGCTTCCCTAAGATGTAAACTTATTATAATCCACGAATCTCTGTCTCGTGGACCTGGGAAATATTCCTTTGAAATGCAATTTTAAAGAAAAATAATGCCCATATCTATTTCTTTTTTTCTGGGTAGGTCTTTAACCTCAATGAGATAAATACCAATTAGCAAAGACAGATGTCCTAATCATGACCATCCTTCTCATTATCTTGCCCTGGAATATAATCTTCCTTTTTAAATTTATTTATTTGTCTATCTATCTATCTATCTATCATCTATTTATTTATTTATTTATTTTATGCATATGAGTGTTATGCCTGCATGTGTATAAGTGCACCCATCCATGTCCTGCAGTGTCCCTGGAGGACAGAAGAGGGTGTCAGATTCCCTGGAACTGGAGTTATAGATGGTTATTAGCTATCATGGGTGCTGGGATTCATTCTGGAGTCTTCTGCAAGAAGAGCCAGTGCTCTTAACCACTGAAGCATCTCTCCAGTCCTAATAATCATCCTTTGTGTAAAAGGATTTATTTTTTATGTGTATATGTGTGTGTGCATGTGTTTATATGCACCATATGTGTAGGGGAGCCCATAGAGGCCAGAACATTGGCATAATATCTTCTGGATCTGGAGGTATAGGTGTTTGAAAGCCACCATGTGGGTTCTGGGAACCAAACCCAAGCCCTCTGTAAGAGCATGAAGTGTTCTTAAGTGCTGGAGAGATGGTAATATAGTGGGTCCTATAGGTGTGTAAACTGTTCTGCAACCCCCTTTCACCTGAATAGGTTAGCATGTACTTACCATTATTACTTGACTTGGTTAAGAATATGGTAGTCACATAATGATGATTTCACAATGGAATCCATTTTTGCCCTAACTAACTAAGGACACTTCAGCATGTATTTCTGGTTCTTAATTCTAAATTTCTTAGCCCAATTAATATTGTAGAGTTTATCTGTAACATCCTGACATACTTTTTTGTTTGGTTCATGATTTTTAAATTAATTTTTTAAAGTTAGTACAAAAAGTGATGAACTTCATTATCACTTTTTAATAAATATATTTATATTTATTATGTTTTCTTTTTATTTGCCTCTTTTCCTCAGTTCCTTTTCTCATACCTGCTACCCCCTTTGGGGATGGCTTTTCCTCCCCTCAGGTACTACCTTTCTACTTTTGTCACATGCATTCCATTTTTCTTTTTTTCCTCCCTCCCCACTCTTAAGATCTCTTCTCCCTTGCTCATGATACCTTTTTTAGTTTCATGACCTATACACACATATCTAGACACAGGCGCAGTTCCACGTGTGTAAGAAAACATACTTATTTCACTTAATGAGGTTTATTCCACTTTATAAAATTTCTAATTTATTTTTTTTACAAATGTTATGACCAGTTTTCTTTTGAGTTACATAACATTTCATTGTGTGTATGTATTGTGGTGTGTATGTGCCCCCTATTCTGTTGATAGACATCTCAGTCTACTCCATTTCTTAGCTATTACAGATGGTACCGGAATAACCATGGATGTACAGGCATCTCTGTACTATACTGTTAGAATCCTTTGGATATATACCCAACAGTGGTATAGCTGGATTATAACAGTAGTTCTAATTTTAGTATTTTGTAGAAACCATAACGGCTGTACCAATTTTCATTCCCACTAGCAGTGAATGAGGATTCTTTTCTCCTGTTATCCTTACCAACATTTATATAGTCTAGATGTTAATGCCCCATTCCTGTATAGCTGGAAAAGATTTTTTCTTTAACTTTTCCTTTCCCATTTCACCCTGTGTGCTGTCTTCAGCAAAGGTCCTGGTAAGCTATATTTTCATTTTCACTTGAATATATGAAAATTTTGAATTTCCTTCTTGATATCTTCAATGACAAGTTGATCATTCAAGAGTACATTGTTCAGTCCTCATGTATTTGTGCTGTCTGTCTTGCTATTGATTTCTAGTTTTATTCCACCATAATCTGATAAGATACAAAAAACTACTTTGTGTGTGTGTGTGTGTGTGTGTGTGTGGTTTCTATGTGTTCTAGAATGTAATATATTTTGTAGAAGGTTCCATGGGCTGCAAGGAAGACTACGCATCCTTCACATGTTGTAGGTACTATTGTATAGCTATTTGTTGAGTCCGGTTGATCTGTGGTTGGGTTGTGAGAGATATGGGCTTATCCTGAGGGTGGACTGCCAGTCTCTTTGCTCCAGGACCACCTTGCTCACTTTCTGCCTGACATTTCTGCTTCTCTTTACCCTGCCAGGGACCTGTGTGGCTGTGCCAGGGAGCTGTGCTGGATTTGACTTTACTCCCTTTTGGTGAGTCATGTACCTTGTTTTTGTTGATTTTCAGCTGTTGTGTCATGGCCTGTTGAATTTTCATAGCTCTTTCTCTTAGGAATAAGGCCTATTCTTCCTTAAACTCTCTCTTCTCCTCAACCAGGTCACACAGACGCAGGTTCTGTCCACCATCTCATTTAGATGTCATCTAAAGGCTGATTCTGGTGCCTATTTTTACATTTAACATTTTTAGAACATAGATTCCAATTTTTCAAGAAATATGTTTTTATTCTTTGAATAGGAAGGAATTTATACAATTCCTTCAAATAAAATCAATAAGTTCTAGTAAATACAGACAATATTGTGCATACATAAGGATGTCTTTACCTTAGAATAACACCCTTGTTTTATATGGTAGAGAATATTGTATTTAAAACATGTATTTGAAATTTTGTGAAAGTTGATTTTGCAGAATATATTTGACAGTTGGTAAGTAAAATGTAGTATAGTTAAATGTAGGCTTTAAATTTAGACAATAGTTAATTTTGGGAAAGTTTCCTAAATTTTCTGTATCTAATTGCTTGAATAATTTAAAATAGCACTAATAATGATCATATATCATATTTGGGTAATTGTCATAATGTAGAAAATGTTTGCCATAATCCCTAGTACAGAGTCAATTTGGAAACAGAATACATCATAAATAGCCCGGTATTGTTACCGTTTCTACTATTATAATGATAGATATTTACTCTGTTAAATATGTTACATATGCATGCTTTTGAATACATAAAATCTATGCAATTGATAAGTAAAATATTATGACATGTTAAAATTTAATATTGTGTGTTTGTTCCTTTGTGCTGCTGAAATCTGTAAATTTTCTCTATGATCTTTGCTTGGTAGGAGACATGTATGCATTTTAGTTTTTTAAAAACACAACCGATCCTCTTTTAAGTCATGACATATATTTTTTCGAAAGCCTTTCATGAGAAACAAATGCAGGTTGTTTGGGGCTTATTTTCCCAAACATGTTGTCTGGTTTGTTCTGTAGCATTACATCTCATGATGGGCCTTTTAGTTTCCTGACAAATTGCCCCAATAAGATCTCTTCCTTTGACTTTTCTTATTTATCTCATTCCCTTTTACTAAGACATCCAAATTTGCTTTGTCTCTTTCTTCCAGGAACTCAGTATTCACAATTTTCTGTAACTGGCTTTTTTTTTTTCATCTATAGCAATTTTCCCTTGCCAGGCCATGTATACTGCCGTCTGAGGAGTTAATAGAGTCCGTCTGGTATCTCAGGAAAGCATACCTTTTGGTCCATCTTCATTTTACCATAAATTACCCTATCCTGCTGCATAGAGTCCTTGAAGGGTTCAGTCCAATTGAAACAAGCTTCTTGAAGCCTTTCCTGGATTTGTCTTTACTGTGAATAGGGGTACTATATCTTAGAACAAATCAACTGTGAAGCCGCCATGGAATTTTAATCAGTCCTATTGTGAGAGAATTCATTATGAAAGACTTGAGAAGTAGTATTTATATAAATCCCATCAAAATTAAGCTGATTCTTCAGGATAGGAATATTTTACATTATGTTTTTTTCTGTCCTATGAGTTCATTACAGGCATAAAAAATAGTTTCAGACCATTATGCTCACGAAAAAGAAGCCCATGATCTACCTAGAAATCAAAAAACACTGACAAGGGTCAGGCATGATGGTATGCATGTTTAATCTAGCACTTAGTTAGGCAGAGGCAGTCAGAGCTCTGTGAGATCAAGGCTAATCTATATAGCATGTTCTAGAAGATCTAGGGCTATAGAGGGATCCTGCCTAAAATAAAACACAACACAACAAAGCAAAACAAATTCTGACAGGTCAAATAAGCTCCAGAGTTCTGTGAAATGATATCATGTAATTTCCCCTATTTTATTTTCTCTTCATACGGATCATCTCCTGTGGAAACTATGATTCTATATTATAATATAGAAAATTAATAAGCAAAACATTGGGGAAAGAGTGATCAGTGTAGTAGCTGTGTGTATGGGGGCACAATAGACTGATAATAGAGAAACTTCTCCCTACTCCATGATGTTTTCTGTTAAACCTTTTGTTTACCATGAAGTATAAATAGTCCTAGGTTTTTTTATTGTCTGATGTATATATTTATTAACTAAGTTCTATAAATGTCAGATCTTACATAGTCTGGTACACATTCTTTAAAATTTGCATTTGTTGAGAATAACTAGGTCTGACTCAGCCCCCACATTGTGATCTTTGCTATAGAGACCTATGATGCAGCTTGCTAGGGGTGGGTAGGTAGGGATTCACTATGGATTATACAGAAGCATCTTAAATTTTTCTTAGTGCAAGAACAAATTGTATTAAAGAAAAAGAATATAATTTGTGTATGTGGAAACTTGGAACTTGAAGTCATCTTTCCTATTACGTTTTCTTTATGACATTAAGGATTACTTTTTCAGTTCTAGCGTTCCTTTAGAAAAAAAATCTGTCACACGGCTTTTCACTTATTTCTGATAGATGTGTTTCTAGCTGCCTTCAGTCCCTGATTTTACTTATGTTTTCAAGGTGAAAAGGTTCCAAGAGAGCAGTAATCTGAGAATAGACATCAGGTCTCTTATACAAAGGAAGCAAGTTCACAGACACATGCAGGCAGTCATCAGCTTCCTCAATTTGGACCCTAAGAAAAGTGAAAGAAGAGTGACTTTGGGGTGAGGAGGAGGTGGGTGCCATCAGGTGGCAGCACCTTGGTGCTGACGTTCCTTTCTGCCTGTGTATACTGGACCCTGAAATATGAAAGCACATTCTTCTGCCTCCCGTGTCTGATGGAATCTGAGCTGCTGCCGCATGCCTTCTCCCATCTAGTCTCTGTAGTTTGTCTGTTGGATTGGATCGCTGCTTCTCCTGCCCCCATTTGCTACCCTTTTCTTGCTCTCTGCTTACTGGTTTTCTTGCATGATTGACTTGTCTCTATGGTTTCAAGATTTCTTTTTCTTGCATTCCATTTGGTAGACCCTGAATCCGCTGAAGCCTGAGGCAACAGTTGGGACAGAAATCCATCCACTCAAATGCTTTTCCTGCCTCTACGTATTGAAATGGACACTTCTTGCATTCACAGCACTAGCAGTTGGGAGACTTAGTTGCTGAAAATGAGACGAGAGGGATGGGGGGAGCTGGGGAGGGGGCATATGAACAAGAACACAAAAGAGAGAGCTATTTCTCATTTTGAAATACATTGCAGTCTAAATACATTTGTAAATTCCTGTGTAAGGGTTTGTTGATTACCTCAGTGGTGTTTTAATGTATTCTTGTATTTTCTTAGGCTATAGGAACAAAAATTCGCAGCTTTGGTAGACCTTGAAATGACTAGTTTTTCATTACTGCCTCCAGATATGTCAAGATTCAGCTGCAAGGAAATGATCAGAGTTAATGAGGAGTTAGTGGTGCGAACCAATCTGTATGAAAGCCAGACACAAACACACCTAGCCCAGTTCACCTGTAAATCCCCAATCCAAAATGTTCTGATAAAGGAATAATTTTGTTGTGGTTTATGACAAATTCTTTTGTAACGAATCCTGATCTGAACTTACAAGGGGGCATTAAACCCCAAATGCGTATGTTTTCTTATTAAAATGTTAACGTTTTTAGCCAACAGGACAAGGTTTTGATAGCTCTTGTGCATGAAACTTTACATCTCTGGAGTGCTTTGAGGGGTTTTAAAAATGATGGCCTCTTGTATTCTGGGCTGAAATCGAGGAGTTCTGTGCTATTCCAGAGTTATATTATGTTACTAAACTCAAAATATGTCCTACTTTCCACTCCTTTCATCACTTATTATATAAATAACACGCGTTAAGGTGAGAGAAGAAGGGCTTTGTCCAGGAAATAAAAACATCTAAGCTTTGGACTATAGTCTGCGTGGAGCAGGAATGTTTCCTTTTAGTTAGTGACAGCAGTGCTGTAGAGAAGATTGTAATTGATAAGAGGGAGGTGGTAGTGCATGAAATGAACAAATACAGGCCGTAATAAAGAGGCTCTTACAGTCCTAATGGTTCTTCAAATGAATGACAAGTGGCGACAGGTTTGTGGAATGAGCCAAGTTGAACTGGCTGTCACTAATTACCAGGTATTTTTTCTTTGTGCTTGGCTTTCATACAGATTGGCTTGCCACGTGCCCGCATTCAGTCAACTGCACACTCCAACTCAATGTTTTCCAGCCTGGACAACTGTTCATTAACTCTGACCATCATTTCACAGCGGTAGAATTTTCCTCTGTCTGGGGTTACATGAGGAACCAGCCTCGTTTCAGGTTCTGCTGAGGGGTGTTTATGTCCTGGGGTGCTACCACTGCAATTACTCAATCCCATGTGTAGTGGTTTTTTTTTTTTTTTTTTTTTTTTCCTGAGGCTGAAGATTGAGTTCTTGATGCCTAGTAGATTGTTTGACATCTGGTATTATTAAAAGCAGTGTAAGTTTCAATCCAAAAATAATATGTTGTCAGTGCTTTTTATTTTCTTTCCTGTACCTGGCAGTTTATATTTTTCTTCTCTTCTTCAATCTGTCTCTAATGGACCCTGGTGAACTTACAAAATAGAAGATAAAAATAGAAGCTTTCAAGGACAAAGAAGGAAAAGACTCCCAGATTGTAAATATTATCTGTCCCAAAGAAGTCAGAATAAAATGATATATAACTTGTAAATAGAATCTAAGTGTTCTTAGGGTTCTCAAGATGACCATCTCCTAAATGGAAAAGATCCCTTCTGAGTGAAATAGCAGGAGAAACTGACCACTTTCCTCTCTCTACTATTAGGTATTTTGCAAGAACAAATTCATTTCTGCCATTAATTTTCACCAGTGATTTGATGCAAAATCCCCATCTAATGAAATGTACATATTCGAAACCAGTCCTTTCATGAACTTTAGTAAATATCTAAACCATTTCACTCATATTTTTATCAGGATGCAGAAGATAGGGTCATCAAGATGGCTCAGTAGCTACAGGTGCTTGCCTGAGGACCTGAGCCTAGTCCTCGGATCCCATGAGGTGGCAGCGGATTTGAGAGCTAGCCTCTGATCCTCACAAGCTTGTCATAGCTCACATCCATGTCTGCATTCACCCTCTCTGAAAAAAAGTTGAGAAGAACAAACAATGGACCCCATTTATAATACGTTTACCATTTTCAAATACTTTGCAAATTTCTATTATCACAGACAATTTTTTTTCTGTTTCTAAACTTTATGTGAGTGGAGTCAGTAGGTATACATTGATTTGTGTCTAGATTTCTTTGCTCCACTAATATTTTTGAGATTTATTTGTGTACTTGTATTTTGTTTATTCTTAGTGCTGTATGGTATTTTGTCATTGGACTCTAACACAGATTATTTGTTAAAGATCTGTTCTCCTGTTGATGTATGTACTTGGTAGGTATTTGGGATTCTAAAGAAAAAAAGTTTGGGTTGGATCTCTAGATTTCCTGATTCATTGATGCAGTCAGATCTTGGAATCTAAATTTTGAATCAAACACCCCAGGCAATTATGAAGCTGATGAGTTACAGAGCACATTATAGAAAAAGCTATAGGAGATGGTTTGCAAGTTCCCGCACAGTCCTTCTTTTCTCTCAGTGTGAAGGTGAGTCTTACAGGATTTCACACTGTTTTCCTATTCATATACAATTCTCAGACTGCTCATCTTCCCTCTAATGTTATATTTTAGTAATAAGCCAAATACATAGCACATCCTCCATGCCCAGTGTCATCTGAAACCACTGCGCTTGAGCCTTGTGAGCTACTATTACTTCTTCAGTGCTTCTCTCACACTGCCAGTTTGTGGCTTGAGGAAAGGCACAGCCCATTTTCAGAGGGGTATGCGCAGTCCCTTTTCAAACCTGTCAACTGGATAGTTAGGTTGAATACAGCCAGGATAATCCTCCTTTGATGAACTCAAAGTAAATTGTCTTTATAATGTAATTGCATCTTCAAAATATTACTTTTGCCATGCAGCCCAATGACAAATACAGTATTTACATTTCTGCTTGCTCTTAAGAAGAGGGAAAGTCACATTGGGTTGTACCAGAAGGCAGTAAACCTGGGCACCCTCTTTCTCCCAAGCACACAGTTTGCCATAATGCCTGGCTGACTCACTCTTCTTTGTTTATAGATATAGCTTGTTGATTGTTGCTAGGCAACAAATACTCAACAGACAGGTGAGTAACTCTTAGCATGTATCCCACGGTATAGACACACTATATTTCTCAACAAATAAAAACATGACTTAAGTCTACTTTTCATTTTGAAGAAACATCGATTGCTTTTATCTTCTCACATATAAACCAAACAGCCTACAAATGATTTACCTTCAAAGCAATAGAAGTGTAATACTAGAAAAATGAAGAGGCACTTACATTTTCTTATGCCACTATTTGTAGTAATCTGTTTTTATGCAACCCACTTCTTCTATAATTCTTACCTGGCATCAGGTAGAGAAATTCTCCAAGTTTTTTCTCATTGAAAGAACAATCTTCTTGAGAAATCAGGAAATAGCCCTAATTATGGATGCTTATAAAATTTGTTAATAAAGACTATAAGCTCATGTTGTTGACCTAGGAGAAAATATTTTAACATCTCACAAAGGAAATTGTTAGATTCTTGATACTTTTTAAATGTTCAAGCATTTTACAAATGCTTATTGTTAGTCATGACCCATCATTTTGTAAGACTCCTCCATACTGGTTGAACTGTAACAATTCCAATAATGATGGAAATTTGGTCCTAGAACTTATGTAACTTGTTTCTCTAAATTCATGACTACCCTGCCCTAGGGAGCCCGAGTAATGGCCTCAATGAGCTATTTATTGATTACTTAACATTCTTCTGCCAAGTACGCATCTAGTTTTCCCTAATCAGGACAACTGGGGGACCATAGTCTCTTCTCTCTCTCTCTCTCTCTCTCTCTCTCTCTCTCTCTCTCTCTCTCTCTCTCTCCTTTAAATGTACTTTATTGAGTTTTCATTCATTTCAAATAATAGATCTTAATCAAATTTAGACCTCTTCCCCCATTTTGTACACCCATAACTCTCCGCTGGATTTCATGCATTATGTCATATATGTTAAGGCCTATCTGGTCAAACATTTGTACCCAGATATTCCTTGATTCAAGTTCATTCACTTGTCTAGTCAACCCATCTCAAGTCACTTCCTTAAAGAACAGCTCTTCTTTACCCCAGAGTAACTGATCGCTAATTGTTCCTCAGCTAAGGTTGGGGTCTGTCCTATTTCCCCAGTGTTGTGCTGTTTTTGTCTAATTGAGTTAGCAAGAGTCTTAGGTATGTTGTCACCATTGTTACAAGTTCATATGAGCAAGTTCCCAGATGTCTGAAAGCCTCCGTTTCGTTATGATCATTTACCATGCTAGGATCTTACAATTGTTTTGACTGCCCTTCTGCAAAGGTCCCTGAGCCATGGGTGAGCGAGGTTAATTAATATAGGAGTCCTGTCGAGGGACATGGACTCTGCAGTCCTTTATTCTCTAAAACTTGGTCAGTTGTGGCCTTCTCTGTGCATTGCCGTCTGTTGTCTGAGGACTTTCACTGGTGAGAGTTGAGGGATATATTAGTATTCTCTCTCCTCCTCTTTCGCTATGTTCTATGAGCCCTAGTTTTAGAGGTTCCACTGTAGATGTGTCACTTAGGTCTGAACATCTCTCAGATATATATTCTTTGCATGTGACCAGAGTTGTAGAACTCTGTAATAGCCTCCATCTATTGCAAAATGAAGCTTCTTTGATGAGTGCTGTATGGTATATTTGTCTGTAAATATAAGGATCCATATTCAGCATACAGTAAAATATATTTGTCTAGAGATATGACAGAAAGAGGGTTTCCTCTAGGATCTGTGACCTCTCCAGCCATGTGTACTTGGCTATATTTACAGTGCTACCCATGAGCTCTCTCAGAGGGCTTTAAGTCCAACTAGACAGCTGCTGTTTATCCCTTAAATAAAAGTGCCACTACTGCACCAATAGAGAGTTTGCTGTGTTAGTTGTTCTGGTTATTAGGCTTTGTATTTTGGTTGAAACATTAATAGATTTTCTCCCTTAGCAAATTGCATAGCATCCTCTAGAACTAAGAGGGTTAGCTTTCAAGGAGAAGGCTTGATAGTTTCAGTTTCATTGCTCCAAGTCCCGTGTCTGAAACACATCAGGAATATGGTCTTACCTTCAAGTTCTGGAAGGTAATCAAGGGCTTGGCAACAGCCTGTGTTATTTTGGGAGTCTCTTGGACTACCCTGACCAATGACTCAAACATGATTTCTCCTCTCTGGCACTGTGTTCCTTGTTATATAGCCTTCAGGTACACACATGCACTTATATTCGACATGTATCTTTTTCAGGGGGATTTTGAGTTAATACATTTCCCTCTGGCTTTTCATACCACCTTCATCTCTCCTCTCTCCCTGTCTAACCTCCTCCTTCTCCCTCCTCAGTGAATGTATCCCCATTTTCACTTTGATATTATCTGTCTCCTATTTTGCCTCCTCCCTTGAGTTCCTTCATTCCCTTTATCTCCATGGTTCCTTGTATGTCCTTCCCTCCTCCCTACCCAGTTAATATTCCCGTTTTACCCATTTCCTCTTGGTAACATCAGTAAACTACTATCTCTCTCTCTCTTGGGCTCTTTCTTTCTCTTTACCTCTGTGGCTCCTTTCCATTTTCTTGGCTCCTGCTGTTGCATATAAGGACTTGGAGCTTGTTCTCAAGTGTTTTTCTGAGTCTGCATAGCTATCACTTAGTTTAGCAGTTTCTAGTTCCATGAGTTTACTTGTAAATTTCATGATTTTGTATTTCCCTACTACAGAGGAGAACTCCATTGTGTGAATGCATGACATTTTCATTATTCAGTTGAAGGACATTTAGGATGTTTCCATTTCTTAGCTATTGTGAAATTGCAGCAAACATGGACATATGTATATCCATAAAGTAGGATGAATCCTTTGGGAATATGCCAAGGAGTGGTATAATAGAATCATATAATAGAGCCATTTACCTTTTTAAGAGTATGCCACTGCTTTTCACAGTAGTTGCATGTTTGCAATCTCACCAGCAGTGAATGAGTGTTCCCCTTTCTCCACATCCTTGCCACCCTCCTTCCTTGATCTACACTTTTCTGCCATCCTGTAAACCTACAGTGGGCTCTGATTCTTACAGATACCCTACAGGATTTTTTTTTCCTCAGATAAAGACATGCTCTGTCCCAAGTCTCTCATTCCCTTGTCTATCTTCCCTTCTTCTTGGTCTTCTATTTACCACATGAGAAACTGTACAGAAGTGAACATGTCTTAAACTGAGAAAGAGTGATCCAGAAACAAACAGACATTTTATACTTTGCACTTAAATCATCACATTATGCTGATTATTTATCTCTCATGTCTGACCTTTTCATTGAATAATTGAGGAGCGGGATGCAAATACTGACATTTGGAAGTACTTTTGTAACAGTAATTTTTGATACTTTTACAGCTTTGGTAAGATTCATACATACAGGTTACTCTTAAAACTTCACCCTCTATGAAATTTACCTTTTAAGGCAAAAATTCATGTTACAGGATGGCAACAAAGGTCATCAATAAACATGTAAAATAAATAGCTCGTATAAGTTTGAAAGTAGTCTATATAACACTAGCAGGCATAGGGAGGAAACCAAGGCCCCTGAAACAGCTTCTTTCGTTCTCTGCCAGGGCAGCTCTCGTCTTCTGCAACACGAAGTCATTGTAGAGATTCATTGGCTCATTGTGTGAGATTTGGGGTGGGAGAAGGATGATCCAAATCCTAAAATGAGAAACATCACCAGGAAGTGTGTCACATTGTTTCCCAGAGGTTTCTACCACCAACAAAAATATCCTTTGTCAACTCTTCCTGGGAGAAAAAAAAATCAGAAGAAAAACCTGGAAATGCTGCAAGAAATGTGATATCATCTTCCTATACTACATTGCAGATATTCTGTGTGCCTCAGTATTCCTGGAATTGGCAGCTTATAGTGTTGTCTTGGGACAGGAGGCTAGCCATGCAAACAAGAGGTCAGGAAGAGGCAGGGTCTGGATAGGCTTTGGCCTCCAGGACTGCAAAGGCCTGCACAGAGCAATCTCTCCATCTACTCTGAATACAGATGGTGAAGCAGGATGAATTCCACTTCCAGCTACTACTTGTAGTATTGCTATATGATATTATTGTAACGGAAAGCCTGTTACATATAATCTGAAATTCTATTAGAAATTGTGTGTAGGAGAGCAGATGGTGGTGGGAGAAGTTTGAGATTCTTAACTTGATAAATAAGCTGAGAGGTCTCTGTCTTCTCTGACTGATGGTAGCATGATGATTGGCCCAAATCGTTGTTTAACTCTTTGTAGCAAGTGTTATTTTTAATAACAAAGTAGAATTATACAGTTGGTTTTTTTCATTGGTTTAGCTATTAAAGAATTAAAATTGCAATCATTTTAATACAGTAAGTTCTCATGTATAAACCACAGAAACTAATGTAGTACATGGCTGGATTTGTTTAAAGTGCTTGACCTTCAATACTACCAAATATAAACTTAGTCCTTGAAAAATATGGATTCAGAAAAAGAAAAGAAAATAGTCCTTTTATTAGACATTTTCTGAGTCCCCATATAGGCACTTTTTAAAGAAATGAGAATAAAAACATTTACAAAATTCCATAGTATGGCCCTTAAGGCTTTGCTCTCATAAAATCTTAAACCTGTATATTTAATTTAATTAAAAGTCATGATTTACGTGTCCTCATGGAATCTCTTATGTAAAACACCTGTAAAGACAGAAACAACAGTACGTAATAATATCAACATTTGTGTGTCGCTTCCACATTCCAGGTTCTTCACTGGGACTGAACTCAGTGCTGAACAGTGATGAATAGCAGGATCTGGCAAGATTGCAGACATAGACATCATTACCTCAGCTGAGGGTCGGCTGGGGTTCACTTGTCAGGCTGGGGCTACCTAGGCCACTCTGCATGGTGAGTCACTCATCTTGTGAGAATGCAGGCCACTTTGTTGTGGCCATGTTCTTTTCATAGTAACACCACAGTCTGCACACTGACTAGCATACTATTTCTTATACAGGTCTGTTAGCTAAACCAGGTCACATGGTCTAAACCATGTGAAGGAACAGGGAAGTAACTGACTCTTTTAAAAGAGATCATTTTATCTGAGTTGGTAGCTAGCATATCTGGGAAGTTAAATTTCTGTCATGAATTCAAGTAACTCTGTACCAACAAAATAATGAACTGAAAAACTGTGAAAATCTAATAATTCTTGTTCCTGTCATTAAATTCTTAGACACTGCTCTCAAGATCCACTAATCACAGGTAGTTATTTTGAATTAAGTAATACTTTGATGAGATCATTATTGATATTGTTACTATAATATGATACTATAACTTTGTTGGTATAGGCTTAATATTAATTTAATAATAATTTTTACCAATAAAATAATTTTCATTTATTATCAGAAAGAAATTTAGGATTACATCAGTTATTTTCCTTGAGAAGATACAGCATAAAAATATGTTCTTCATTCAGCTTTTAGATTTTGTTTTATTTCTATAACTTGATCTTATTATTCATACGTATAAAATTCAGAATTTTCAGTTCCAGAAAGGAGTATTTAAATTTTAGCATTCCAAAATTTTGCACTAAAGGTTTTGTGTTTGAGGCAGATTTTATCTTGTAAGAAAATCATGAAGTAATTATTTAGTCAGAAAATATTATTTATAGATCACATACAGATAAGATTTAAATAGGCACAGTGAACGTGTAAAAATAAGACATTGTTCTTGTCTTTAAAGAGTTTTTATTTCTATGTAAAAAATGTTAAGCAAATGTCTGTAATTCAACATCTAATAATTATCAACATTGAACCTTGAACATTTTGCCTAAATAAATAGCAGAGAGGGAATTAAGGAAAACAAGGAGTAAACCAAGCAGAATATGCAGAATAGAAAGGACCAGAACCTCCAGGCAGGCTGAGCAGTGCAGTGGCGACAAGCAGCGTGGAGTGGATAGAGAACTGGCTTGTAGACGTCGAAGTCCCATCAGGTAACTCTGAAGAGACATGGATCCAATTTAAGCATCTTGAATGTCACTCAAAGGAGTTGGGACTTCACTTGGAAGCATTGTGGGGCCACTGAAGTGTTTTAGCACAGTGGCATTTCCATATGCTGGTGACCCTTCTGATAGCCTGTGGCAGCGGAGTTGGCAGAGGGGGTGGGGTAGGGCAAGAGTCTGAGACCAGATAAAGCACAGGCAGTAAGAATGGGAAAGCAGATATATTTCAGAGATACTAAGTATCCGAGCTAGAATACCCAATGACTATGTATAATACATCCTTACAGGATCTGTTTATAAACAGAAGGGAAATGTGGTGTTTCCTAACTCCGAATCTTATAGTATGAACGAACATGTTCATGTTTATCAAATTGCAGCTGCTCATATCAGTTGCTTCCTTGTCTACATGACGTTTTAACAATACGCTTGTGCTACAATACACCGAGGGGATACAGAGACCATTTGAGCTGATGGATGAAGAGCCAAGTCAAACAGCAACTACTATGAGGAAAGGTATTTCCACTTGATCAAGTCTAGTCCCTTAGAATCTTAGAATTTTAGAGTTTGATGGTGGTTCGTTTCTGTCAACTTCACACAAACCTACCACACTTGGTGAGATGGATGTCCTCCATCATCTTATCTCTTATCCTATATGTGAGGCATTCCCTTGATTGCTAATTGATGTAGAAGGGTTAAGCCCTCTGTGGACAGGGGGTCCTGGGCCGCAGGAGAAAAGAAGCTGAGCAAGCCAGAAAGAGCTCGCCAGGAGCAGAGGTCCTCTGTGGTATCCACTTCAAGCTCCTCCCCTGAGTTCTGCCTTGGCTTCTCTCCATGATAGACGGAGCCCAAATGAACCCTTTCCTCCCGGGGTTGCTTTGGTCATGGCATTTATCACAGCAGAAGGGGAGTAAACGAGAGAAGATGGTAAGTGACCCACTGTACAGCTGAAAGCACTGAAGTCAACTGTGAAGCAGACTGTGAGTGACAAAGTATTAAAACCCAGGCAGTCTAACTTAGTTTGTAACACTTTCTACCACTGCACAATGATGACTTTTTCTTTGAAAATTATCTTTCCTTGGATTAAATTATAATCCTTGAACAAGGATTTAATGAACTGTTTTTTATTTAATCTCAACATTTTCTCCTTACTCATTTTTTTCCCCACTTTTTGCTTTCAGTGTGACTTGATGCTTTTCCTTTAAAGGGATACAAGTTTAGTTTTTCTTTTTTGCCATGAAAGAAATGAATAAAAATAAAACTTCTTAAAAGAATAATTTAAGCTTCAAATGCATCCCACAGTAATTTGATATTAGAGTCCTTTTAAATAAATTACAGTTAATTAAGCATGCAAATACACTAACTACTTTAAGTACCCAATTAGCTACCTTAACTGAAATAATTGTTCTGAACAGCACATTTTCAGAGGTGTTTTTCAAGGTACCACATAAATCTTTGTTTCTGGTATAAAAAATGTAATTACTTTTGGAAGAAAGAATATGGAAACAGTTGATTGTTCCAAATGCTGGAACTTGAATTAGTGCCCTCTCCAGACCCCATGTATTCATCTGTTAAATAAAGACTGACCTAGAAACTTGCACAGGTCTTGGCCTCTCTGAAGTCCTGTGACTGTTCTATGAACTGTACTCCAAAGCTCGCTTTGCCTTCAGGCTTCTCCACATTCTCCTAATTCTGACTTCTTTTATAGCAGCATTTGCACCTGTGCCCCCATTTCAGCCTTTTCTTATTATTGTGTGTATACCGTGAAATGATGAATTCATTTGAAGATTCTACCTCATTATCTTGAAAAAGTCCTTCTAATGCTGACCTGTAGAGCTAGCCTTGAGTGTCTACATTTTTTCTCATTTCAATAATCTTGTAATGAAAGTTCTCTGGACCAGCTGTGTGATTCCTCCTGACTGAATACTGCTGCAGGATTTCTCTGCTCTTCCTACTGTGTAAAGTCACAGTAGAGGAGAGATGAACAGACTGGTCCCTCACCCATGGGGCTTACATTCTCTTTGCATTCTTGTATATTACTTCAAATGCTCAGTGTGTATGTATTCTTTGATGCAGTCGAAAGCTCATGATCATTCTTATCCTTTCCCCAATATATAAAAATATTAGAATGCCTTAAAGGTAAACAGAGCTTTTTATCTAACTTGTCATTATTTAGCATTTTAGTTCCTTTTTTTTTTTTGTCTTTTTGAGATAGGGTCTCCTTGTAGCCCTAGCTTTGATCTCACAGAGGTTCGCCCACCTCTACCTCCCTAGTGCTGGGATTAAAGACATGTACCATCATGCCTTTTTAAAAACCATCTTCCAACTTCAATGTGCCTATATCAAACTTTTGCCTCCAAAGGCTCAGGGATCATTGTGGAAGAGGTGTTAGAAAGATTGTAAGAGCCAGAGGTGGTGGGTGATCACAAGTAAACAGTTTTCTAAGCAGCTGGTGTTGGGGGTCCCAGCACTCAGGGCCAGCCTGAGGGGGACTGAAGGATCTCCACTGTGGGTAAGGGGGCGAGTGGCAAGTACACCCAGAGTCAAGACACCGACTCTGGGAGTTGAGCGGAAAGCCAGCAGTGGTGATCTGCTGCAAACTCATTTATTGAAGAAAGAGCAGAGAGTCTTATAGGTCTTGTTAGCCAATAGCCTTATGGGGTGGGGTCCTGACTACAGCCAATCGCAATTTGTTCCCAGGTGGATCAGGTTCCCTCCAGGTGTTGGGCAGAAACTGGCTTCACAACCAACTGGTGTGGAGCACCACACTCACGAGAGCCATTCCTCCATTCCTCCTGGCAGGTGGCCTAGCTAGGCCCACCCTGCATTATGCCCAACAAGCTGGGAAATTATTCATGAACTCACAGCAATAGTGACAGCATGCACAAGTCTCTTGCACGGTCAACACAGACAAGATCTCAGCATAAATACTGGGAAGTGAACTTTTGGCAACTTATGGCTTCCTGCTACCATCTGGGGAATTTTCTTTTTTTTTTTTTTTCCTATTGTTTTAAACATCTGTAGCATGATTTAAAGTTATAAATATGCAGGTAGATTAGTTAGTTTTCTGTTGCTGTGAGAAAACATCCAAGGCTACTTATAGAAGAGTCTGGATGATGGTTCCAGAGGCAGGAGCCGGTCATAGCAGGGTAGGCATAGCAGAGGCAGCCGGAGCAGAAAGTGAAGTGCTTGCATCTTCAAAGAGGCACAGGAAGTAGAGAGAGAAACTGAAAGCCTGACCAAGGCTTATGACATTTAAAAGCCCACCCCTCATGACCTGCTTTCTCCAGTAAGGCTGTATCTACCTTCACAAACAGTGCCATCAACTGGGGACAAATACTCAGAGCCTTTTAGGGGACATTCATTTAAGCTATTACAGCAGGATAACTCCATCTCTGTACACAGAAGAGGGAAGGCTTTTTCCAGTGGCCATCCCTTGTTTGTTGGAACTGTTTGTCTTGAGAGTTCAAGGTTAATATTCCGCATGGCATTGTCTGGAATGTTTGCTTTTGACATCTTGTTTGAGAACTTCTCACTCCCTATACCACTGATGACTTCCTTATTAATTTTCTTTTTGGTTTGCTATGAAGCAGTCTTGCTGTATAGCATGGTTGGCTTTGAATTCATGATTTCTGTTTGTCTATGTCCCCAATTCTGGGATTATAGGCATTCACTGCTACATGGCTTTGATGCCTTGCTTTCTTATCATTAGCAATTCTAAAGCCATTTTGCTTGGTGCCATTTTCTCTCAGATTCTAGGCGCATCTCAAGTCTTCTGCATCCATAAGCTTCAGAACCTAAGCTTACGTAGATCTTGTCCATGCTGTCAGCATTTCTGTAGTTCATTAGAGTCACTGATGAGCTGTCTGGAAAACTCTGATTCTTAGTGGTCATCTACTTCCTCTGGCTCTCACAGCACCCTGTATCACACACACACCTCTTCCATAATGATTTCTGAGCTTGGGAGGCATAAGTTTGATATAGGTGTCATCTTATTTGTGGATAAAGAGTCTGCAGCCTCAGTCTCTTCACATTGGCCAGTTGTTTCTCTGTGTTGATAACCATCTGCTGCATAAATAATCTTTTATGTTTTTTCCTGAAAATTGAGAGATTAATTAATATATAATAACAAATTTAATTAAACAAATCAGTTTAATACTGTATCATTTAATAGAATAGTTATTTTAGGTTTTCTCCCATGGCCTGTAAATTGTTTAGCCTCAGACTCCTAGGCCTGATGTTAGGTATGGCCTCTATCTTAAGAAGGAGACCTTAAATCCAATTAGAAATTAGTTGATATTACCTATAATATTTGTGCCACTATTATTGAGTAGGCACGTCTTCCATGCCAACTGTTGTTATAGCTTGCAGGATTCACAGCTGATTAAGGTTCATGCAAAAGTTTTGTCTTTGGGTAGCTTGCATAGCACCTTTCAGCACTATGAATTCTACGCAGTAGAGATGAAGATTTAAAATCAGCACCAGCTTGATTTCTCTTTATTTGTTTTATAGATCATAGATGTAGTGTCTTTAAGAATAGAGTCTTACCATGAAGTTCTGGTGGGTAACCAAGAGCAGGGGCAATGTTCAATGTTGTTTGAGGGTTTATAGGAGGCCTAGTCAGCAGCTTCAACTGAGGGGTCCTTTCCTGGAATTGGGCTTTATTTTGCAAGCCTATGTTGTCCAGTAAGGGCAATGTCCCCCTGTTATAAGGTAACTCCCTTCAAGCTATTTTTATAATGTATATCTATATACTTTAAGTAGTTTGTATAGTATTAGGGTTCAATATGGTTTTTCTAAAGGCCTTTAGTGTTAGTTATCCCTCCGTATACTCTCTCCTCTGTCCTGACCTTCCATTTACCACCCAACTTAATCCTGACACTCTATTAATATCATTTTCCCCTTTATATCATTGCATTCTGTTCCCCCTCCCAGCCCCAGGGAATCCCCATCCCTGCCTGTGACAATTTATTATTATTTTTTTCCTCTCTGGAGTTTGAAATTGAAACATACTATACTATTGTAAGGTATGATTTTGATGTTTTTTTTTTTTCAAATTCAAATGAATGCTCTTTAATCCTATGTTTAGTTTAGGTGATTCCGTAATTGTAAGCTCACGTAATTGTCCTTTAAGAAATCACTGTAAGTGGCTTCTACAATTAGTTTAGGTGGAATAGGATTTTTTAAGAAAAATTTTCTGGAGAGAGGTGTGATTGAGAATTAGATTTATTGGAATTTGTGTTTTATTCCACGTTCTCTCTGTGAAATACTATGTGTTTAAATTCCCCTTAGGCCACATTGACTCTCATTATGTATCAGAATTACTGAAAGTCTCCCAGAAATGCTTCACACTTAAGACCCTTAGATCAAAGTTCTTGTGTTGCACATATTAATCAATGAAAACTTAAGATTGATACACAAAATTAGCAGCCATATACTTTATAATATATATAATATTCTCTCATTTTCTTCATTTATTTTTAGCTTTATCCTAAAGAGGTAAGTTTTAATAACTTTTGAGGTGAGTCTAAACAATGTTTCTCTGTCTCCATGCATAAAAAGAGTTAAGGAAAGGGATACACAAAGATAAGAAACTGGAACCCGCTTTAGACAGACCAGCAATGCCAGCCGAAATGTGGAATCTCACCAGATTTACAACGAAAGAATTAGGATCAGAGTACATAGAAATTTCTCTCTTAAAATAAATCTTCAAGTGCTATATACATACACACACAGACACACACAACACACACACACACACAACACACACACACACAGACACACACAACACACACACACACACACACACACACGCACATTCCTAACTCGGAAGTGTCAGTTCCTGTGATGGGAAAGCACTTTAATTTACATTCCTACCAGATATGAAAGGAATGTTATTGTGCTGTGACATCTACCATATCAAAGAAATCAAGTATTGATCCAAATGATGTGCTTGGTAGACTATGCTCTCAGAATTTTATCCTTGTTTTGAAAGAGAAATAATTTCTTATAAAGAAGCACCAAGTTTTGCTATTTCTTGCAAATCTACCAGATAAACAGAAGTAATATTTAAGATAAACTACGTTCTGTTAAGCTGTGAAGTAATAAAAAACTTGTGGAAAAGTATATACTTATATTACACTACAATGTGTAAAATAACACCGTCTTTGTAATAAATAGTATAAACACAAATTCATACTGTTAAGATTTTAGTGCACTAGTATTTTAAGGCCCAAAGTAAACACCTTATGAATAAGCATACTTTGGTCAACAAGACACAAGAAAGACTTTGGTTTTTACTTGAGAAGCTTTCTTCCATGTTTACTGTGTCAGAAGAGTATTAGTGATTACAAAAGACAGGAAAATTGATGAATACATACTGATTGAAATGACACTCATTGTAGCTGTTTTTAAAGTTCATGAGTAGAGGCTGCCTATGTGGTGTGAAAGTATCCAGGTCTCATAGTATTTTAAAACTATGCACCTGCCCTAGGTTCTGCATTACACCCAGAATTCATGTTTTAATGAGTATTTTTCTATCATTAAGCTTTATTTCATTATTGGACATTTGACATTTTGCAATTCCCAAATTAAGGAACTTTATCTAAATGAGAAAAGAGAAAAAGTCCAAACCTCCAAACCCAAACAAAACACAGCCTTGTCCATCAAACACAGAAATCCTTTTGAGCTCTTTGCATGTAATTCATATTTTCTTCATTAAATTACCTTTCATTTCCAAATGGAGTAAGTTTTCTTCCTTGCAATTTTTTCTTTCCTTTTTTTCTTATTTTTTTTCTGGCATTATTTTTCATGGGAGCTCGATGATAGGTGTACTTCATGACATAGCAATAGAATTTTGAGTTTTCTGTAAGCTTACTTTTTCTTTTTCTTCTGGTATTTTACTTACGATATATTCAAATTTATGATATCAGTATTTTAACAGGAGAATATTGTATCTCACATAGGTCAGTTGGCCAAGTATAAAGAAAATATTCTGTCATAGGAAGTAGGAAAGTCAAGGCTCTCAGTTCATTCATACTGAAATGGACAAGACTTTTTTTGACGTTCCCTTGTTCAGTTACACATGCATTAAATGTACGTTTGTCATACTGTTGGCTAGACATGCTGGCAAAAACAACCATAGTGCCTAATGGAAAGTTTAAAACTCTGAGTCAGCAGAGTCTACATGCAAGGGAAAGCCACAGATTTGAATTTTGAAAGACAAAGTTAATGAGAAGAGATGAAAGAGTATTCTAGTTTGAAGAAGTGGTAAATATGAAGTCACAAAGATAGGAAACAGAATGCTGCATTTGGAGAAATCCAAATAGCTCCATGCAACTTGAGCAACAATGTGGGTGGAGGGACAGTGATAGCAGGCTAGGTAACAGTGAACCTAACCAGAGGGAGGTCATGCAGGGAAGAGTGTACATCATGGAAAGATTGCTTTTCAATAATATGGCAGTTCATAAGAGTCCGAAGCCAGTCGGAAGCTGAAGTAGGAGCAAGGAAAGCACGAGCTCAGGCTCCACCAGCTGAAAGAGGGAACAGGGGAAATTTAAAGGTAAATTAAAAGAGAATGGGCTAGTCCAGAGATTGGTTGAGTTGGCATTGGGGTGAGTCAGTTGATGGGATCAAAGCTTGTTTCCTAAATCATTGGCTGAGGAGAGTACAGAAGCCATTCACAGAATAGGCAGGAAAGTGCATGTTTGTGAAAGCAAGGCAATGCGATGAGTTGTGCAGCTTGATGTGCCTACAGCATAGCTAAATGGACATGCTCTGTAACCGTCAGATACAAAGGTCTGGAGTTTGGCAGAGGCTGTAGATAGGCACATCTATGGGAGTCTGGAGCATGTTTTCCCTGGCCCTTGTACTCTCCAGAGGTGTTTAAAGAAACAAATAACATGGCATTGGACAAAATATATTGCTTGTCACAAGAATAGCTATAGTTCATTGAATGTATTTGTTTCAGAGTTTCCTAGAATCCTTGCTACAATCCTGTGAAATAGGTAGGTATTTACTGAGGCTGTAATTCATTAAGTGACCTGACTGATGTCATAGTACATGGAAGAGCTAAAAAAGAATTTGAACCTTGGTCTTTCTGACTCAAAAGTCTATTGGGGTAGAGGGTATGTTGCCTGATTTTGATTTGCCTCTAAATGCTAAAAAGAAATTCAACCAATATGCAAATTATTTCTCTTTAGCAGCTTGATGTCTATGTTTGATAGAATCAGTCCTTCATAAAATTTAAGTATTTAAAATCACTTGTTAAGTAAATGTTAGGCAAAGTTTGATGAGAAATTATATATTTTTTCATTCTGTTTAAGCAAAAGAATCGGTCTCTTTGGAATTAGCAGTTTAAAAGGGAAACAACTGGTGTTTATGAATATAAGTGTACTGAACATTCATTTTAAAGGATGGTTGATTAAGAGGGTGTCATTCCTATTTTTATAGAGCATTATAGATATCAAATATTCTAATACATCACTCAACGAGTCTTACAATAAACCTGGGAAACAGGTTTTCTCATTTTATGTTTTAAGAGACTGGGTCACTTAGGCACCATCAAATATTTTGGAAAGAGTTTCTTCATCCTTCCATATATCAGCATAATCATGGCACTGAAAGCATAACGCTCTTATATTGATAAGGGTGGAAATTTTACCATGGAAAAAATATCTGGTCAAATTCTCATGTTAGGTTTAATTTCTGAAATTCTCCCAGGTGATCAATTTTTCTTTTCTTTATAAGAATGATGTTTTTCCCTTCACAGAGTCTAGAAAGTTCAATTAAACTTCTGTTGCTGTTTAGCCAAGCTGCAACACATTTCATTGATTAGAAATGATGAGTCATATTCATAAATTCAGCAGCATTAGGGAATGAAAACAGAGAGTACAATACTTTAGTGGAAAAGTCACTTTTATGGAAGGAAAACAATCCTCCAAAGAAGGTCACACAAACACACAAAGGAAAATGTAAGTGTAACATTGGTTAGTTTTATCATTTTGTTCATTTATTAATGAGTCAGTGTCATAGGAATAACTGCTCTTCACCAGTAGATGATTGTGATAAGAAGGGCTGTCAGTTTGGCCCATTCACTCCTCCAAGCAGCCAGAGAGCGGGGTCACATTTCTAACACTCAGTCTGGATTCACCATAGTAGAATTCCAAAGAATGCTGCTAGTGGCATCTAGGTTCTTGCTTGCACAAGTACTGAGTAGTCTAAACATTTTCATATAGGAGTGTCCTTTAAAGTGATGTTTATGTTTAGACAAATCATTGCCCTAGTAAAAGATGCACTGCAATGTTTGGAAAAATATTTTCATATTATGCAAGAAACAGATGAAAGTGCTATTTTTAATATGCTTTGCATACCTAATTCAGAAATATTTATAGAGATTGTAAATGATGTTAGGTGGTAAAATGATGTAACAACTCTATTCAGTCGGATTCAGCAGGAGCTCTGGGTTGTAAAGAGAATATGACTAGTCAGAGAAGAATCCATGGAGTCTTATCATCATCAAAGTGAGAACAACCTAAAAGATAGAGGACTTGAAAAGTGGTTTCTTTTTGATTTACTAATTGCATTGGAAAAGAGCATGACATGAGATGGCAGATTGAAAGGCCAAGGTTATTTGAGGCTTTCTATAGGAGACATCAGTGCTTTGGGATGAAAGTGCTAGTCTTTTACTCTTGGACTATAGTGACTTTATTCATTGGGGTACGTCTTCATGGGATAAAAGAAGTGCTAGAAAATTTTATAGAATTAGAGTTGATACATGAAGGAGATCAGAAGATTGCTTTATGAAAAGTGTCTAAAGCAAATTCAGAAGCAGTCTCATTGCTCATTGCTTCTGAATCCCAAGCCACAAAACTTAAACCAGTTGAACAGAATTTATATTTATTGCCTGGTGCCCACTTACTGGGATCTCAGTACAGGGGTTACAAGAATACCAGGTAGGTTAGGTTCAGTTCATATTCTTTGGGAAGTTACCTGCTGGGTGAAGGATAAGAGAACAAAAATGAAGATAATATAAAGGTCAAATGAAAAATTTGTGGAGTCATAAGCATAGTATATACAAGTCTAAAAGCAGGAAGGATTTCACTTACTCTGGAGAGTTCACTTGCTCTAGGTTTCAGAGATTGTCCTTCAGGAAACATTAGAATCTCCACAGAAGGATTAGAATAGAGAAAGTTTCAACAGAGGTAACAGGCTAGAAATCTGAACTGGGGTGATTTCACTGAGTAGTGAAAGGCAAGGTGGGGAATGTCTAATGGAACTTCACTTATGGACCAATAAATTACCAAGGGAAAAAGTTGAGCTAGAAACCCCATGGTGACTTTTGCCAGGCACGTGACTCAGCAACCAGGCAACTGGGGAGGGTTAGGGTGTTTATTAGACCTTGGAAATCTGTAATCTGTTCTTTGTATGATTGAGCAATCTGTTCTTTATGTATTTACTGAGCAAGACTAGGATTTCTAGAACATTTCCTTCTTTGCCACAATAACAATGAAGCATTTTGTACCAAGTTCCAGTAAGAATCTGATAAGGTAATGATGCTCACTCTATAATGTAGATGATGACTAAAAGTTAATAATAGATTGTATTATTGATGTGTGATTAAGAATGCTTTATCTAAGAGTAGTATGTACTGCAGATGGAGGTGGAAATACTGATGGCAGAAAATCTAGCATAAAAGTTATATGGAAATAAATGATGAAGAAAGTAGAAATGATAGAACTTAGAAAACAAGTTGTTTTGGGAAACTGTGCAATGAGATGAGCTAAGAGTAACTCTACATTTGAGAAAAATTAAAAACTTGTGTCTGCTTTTTCTAATGGAGGAACACAATCTAATTTATACCATGTTGAGTTTATAGTCTTGAGAAGTCATTTAGATAAATTCAATAAGCAGCTATATTTAAACCGATGTTATAATACCTATTATACTACTAAATTATACAACTAAATAAATATACTAGTTATAATACTAAAAACCGATGTTATTAGTACCTATTGTATCTTTTCTTGATCATTAAGTTACTTAATCACCCATGATATAAATGTACACCTGAAGCTTAGAAAAGAAGTGAGCTTGAGAATCAATCATCTGCTTACAGATAGATGCTAGTTACTGGCCTGGTAAGAGATGACACCACCATTGGTGAGTATTAAGCCACAAAAGATGGTTGAAGTGAGTACACAATCCTGGGTGTCACATACATGTCAGGTCCAACAGGAAGTGAGACAGCATCAAAAAGGAGAAATGTAGTAGGTGAAACCTCTTAGCATGGTCTCGGGGTTTGAAGAAGTAGAAGGCCACAGAAGACAAAGAAATTCCAAAGAGAGAATCCTAAGAAACGGCCTTCAAAGCTGTTGAAGAGGCAGCCTTTGAAACAATATTGCAAAAGCATAGTAGGAGTGGAAGGTAGATTGTAAACATTTAGGAAGAGCAGAAGCATTCACATAGGTTGTTGAAATGGTGAGTGCCCATGAATTTAAAAAATAGCACTTTTTATAAGAAGGAGGGAGGATTTAGAGTGTGGCTGTGGCTGTGGGTGGTATTGGCATATGTAGGATTTGTATATGTTTGCAAATAGAGAGATTGGAGACAACGGAGCCAAGAAGAGAGAAGAACCATTTTGTCTGCAGGGTTCTTGGAATGGAATTCAGACCTTAAGTAGAAATGGGAGATCTTGGTGTTGATCTCATATCTTTTACATGAACTTTTTTGGGGTTAGAGTCTCATTCTGTTTAAAGAAGTCAAGTATACCATGGCCTAGTGATTAGGTAATTCCACAGTTGCAGGGTGGGATACTGACATTCTTCTTCACTGCCATGGAATCAATTCAGAAAGGCTGGGCTGCAATTCTGTTTCTACTCTCACTGGCTTTGTGAACTTCATCAAGTGTTGCCATTGTTGGAGGTTTGAGTTTCCTCATCCATAAAAAAGAAAGAATGCACAGGACCCTTTCTAAATGTCTTTGGACACACATAGTTTACTGAGTTCAGTGAGGTACACTTAATATAATCACACAGGCTGTTTATAGTTTAGCTATGTTATAATTTTACTATTAATACTGTATTATTATATTTTCTCCTGCCTATTAAGTTACTTCATCATCTACTGAAAGGATACTTTAGCAAATGATTTCAAGTGAAAAGAAGAAAACAACTGTTTGTTCCTGGTATAGTTAGTCAGCTATACTCAGTATAATGAGGAATTAATCTAGGATTCTGACTGAACATTTTCTATTGTACATGGTATGCAATAAAATATAGCATAGTGGACTCAAAAAGAACAAACCCTCCCTTCTCATTAGTGAAGCCACATACACATCTTAATTTACCCATGTGTATTGATATTCTACACATGAGCCTCATGTAGGGTCGCTTCCTCTGTCCTAGATTCTCTTCTGATAGGACCAGAAATCTTTGAAAATGGGCAATTAATGATCATAGGGAGTCTCCAAGGGTAGTGTTTTGTGAATCTTTATTCATCTTGAATTAGTTAAAAGTATCTAGGAGTCTGTTTAAAGTATCAATATCCTTACATCTCCATCCTTTTCACCCTTCCTAGTTGCACCTGAAAACATAAAATTTAAACAGAATTCCACCATAGTAAAGTGGGTCATAATTTTAAAGAAAGATATGAATTAGGTACAATCTAAAAATAATTGATTCCTAAAAATGAGGGCAACTGATATGTTCCACAGGGATGACTGGAAAGCTAAAATAGGCTGATGAAAATAGATTTTATTTTCTGATACCTCTAAGAGTCTCTATTGCTTCTTGATCTTTGGCTCATTCAAGGATTCAGCATAGTGTCCTATGGTGGGTACTTGAATGTTCTTCTGTTAAGGCCAGAGTTAAAGAAAATACACTTAAGATGAATTAAGAAAAGATTTTCATGAGATTTGAAGATCCTCCTAATATTATAAATCATTTTTCCTTTAAGTTTCTAAATGGGAAGACTCAATGCTGCAAATGAAAGCTTAACCCAGAAATGTAAGGCATAAATCTGATTAAAGTGGTAGTTCTCTAAGGTTTGGGGTCAACTGTGCCTGCCTTCTGGACTTCCAGCTCTTTGAAGTTCAAGGTTGTGTTTGGGAAGCCAGTAAAGCCATGAAGTTTTTCTCTGTGTTCTTTTGACTATAAAAAGATCAGTCACCAGCATTGAAGTAATCAGTGTTTCCACAGGTTGTGAGTAAGAAGAAGAAGGAGCTTTGGAATCTGCAGATTTAAGTCACAAACAGAAAAGTGTAGAGAATGGAAGTTTTGGACAGCAAACCTTGAGCACTGGAAGACAGTAGGAAGACCTCCGGTACTTGAGGGTTAAGCAGAAGCAAGGCACACGGAACAGTTTATACAAGCATTTTTTGAAGTCCAGTAGGGTGCTGAATATACGAGTAACATTTAACACTCACATCGTTCTGATTGAACATACTCATTTCAAACACCGAAAATGTGAAGCCCAGAGAGTAAACAACTTTGTTGACAAGTGGTAGAGCTTGGATTTAAACCTGCATCTATTTAACTCCCAGCCCAAGATAAGATGTTTCTATTACATTATACCAACAGGGCAAAGGAGGAGAGAAGAACAAATTCATTGAGATAGAAGGCATCTATTTGTGTCTCAGCTTTGTGATGGGTTGTCTCTAAATGTTGCATCTCCTTGTGGGAGACTGTAGGTGTTTGCTCCGTAACAAGTTGCAGATTTCCCAGTGAATGCCTTCTTGTTGCATCTCCCAAGCTTGGGCCTCAGGTGATTCATCTCCTGCCTGGCCCTACTGAGGTCACAGGGGAGAGGAGGCAAGGGCTTCCCCTGTTATTCTTAGAACTCATTTAATTGTCAAGATTTTCTGTTCTATGACACTCTCTTGGCTGTGACTCAGCATAGCCTGGGTCTGTCAGAAGCTTTTTTCCTTCCTCCTGTTCTTCCATAGAAAGATTCCCCTGAGCATAGGAATAGTCAGGATTCCAGAGTGGATCTCAGAGTTGGATGTCCTTTCAGAGGTTGTTTCATAGTACTTTGCCAAGAGCCCAAGATGCTGTTACCTGCTGTGTGACTGGGCAACCTGGCAGCAGAGGAGACAGCAACATCCGCTATCCTCTGAGAGATGCAATTAGCAACAAGGACACAGAACTCTTCGGTGCCCACAGATATGGGATTGGAAACTCAGGTTCAGTCATGGAGAGAATTTAGAAAGAGGAAGGTAAGGTCTAAGGTGAGGACCTAAGATAGTAGATATTTATCAAAAGATTTGGGCACAGGGAATGTGGCCAGGATCTAGGTACTTGTTTTAAAATATGAAAGAGACCCGAGGTTTTAGAAAGACAAGTCTGGTTAAAAGTTTTAGGGATGAAGAGCATTAGATACATAGCTTAAGAATAGACAGTATGGCTTTCAGAAGGGTATTGCTGGCCAAGGCTGAGAAAATAGCTAACATGACTCAATGTTGGGTGTAGGGTTTGTTCCCTATGTTCATGAAGACTGGTTTTTAATAAGCTCAGATCCTATTCCATTTAGTGTTGACATAGGGATTTACTTAACATCTCTATTCCTGTCTCCTCTGTGCAAAGAAGAGGATCATATTTCAGGAGGATGTTCAGATTATATTAAATAATACACTTAATATGCTTAGACTACATAGTACTATATGCTAATTTATCTATATCATTTGTCTATGCCCTTGGTTACTGTTCATTATTGTTATTAGATCAACTATGTTTTGTTCCCCATTTCTGTGTCTTGGGCATACCTTGCTAAGAGAAGATGGTGCTTTTCCGCAGTAAACCTTAATTCTTAAAGAACTCTAGATAGTCTCTATTAGTTAAGTAGGGTTGGAAGTCTATTTGTTATTCCCATTCCAATCTTATGTATAAAGTCCTCTCACAAGCCCATATCAGGCAAACATTTAGTTTTTTGTGAACTTTTATTGTTAATGAACTTACAATTTAAATTGATCAATTTTATTGTTAGTTATTCTGAATTATTGCACCACTTTGGTATGTAATCAGTATCTACTTACTGAATAAAAAGTAAAAAAAAACCTGCATTTTTCATCAGAATCAAAACACTATTTACTTTTGTTATTTTATCATGTAATAAAATATATTAGTTATATAAACATTTCTCAACCTTTATACTTATCTTCAAGGATAATTCTATTTGTAGGTATAATTCTATTTGACAGCCGGCTTTCAATAATAAGTTCAAGGTTCTCACAGGTATGACTCTAAAACCTTTTTTTGGCAAGATAAATATTTTAATGGTCTATTTTTAATAATATCATATATATATCAGCATACATATATCAACATACGCAGGATGTGGTGGTAAGCACCTTAAAAAATCCAAGCACTCAGGAGGCAGAGGCCGGCAGATCTTTGCGAGATTGAGGTCAGCCTGGTCTACATTGTGAGTTCCAGGCTAGCTGGAGCTACAGGGAGACCATCTCGCAAAAAGACAAAAATTTTAAAAATTACACCAGCAGACAAAGAAATGACCTGAGCTTTCTATGACATATTCTTCTTATTTGTTTATTTTGTTTTTTAGACAGGGCTTGCCTATAGCCACAGCTCACCTGGAACTTGCTATGTAGACCAGGCTGGCCTCAATCTCACAGAGATCTGCATGTCTCTACCTCCTGGGTGTGGGAATTTAAAGCATGTACACCATGCCTGACCTCTAGGAATATTCTTGCATTGGTATATTCTCTTATGGACCTAAAATGAGAGTCTAAGTTAATCATGAGATTAAATTAAATGTAGAAAAAGAAAAGAAAGAAAAACCGAAGAGCCAAGCCTAAAATTTCAGTAATGACAGACAAACTTGAATATTTTGGTGGAAAATTTAAGGAGAAATAATTTTAGTCTCAATTACCAGCTTCATTTAGTTTGTTACTATTTCAGAAAAATAAAAAACAAAGTATATCTGCAGGTGTTTTATTGCTGCTGTTTCCTCCCTTATGTAGGCATTAGATCTGAGGCTCAAAAATTTTAAAGAGAGACTATTATGAAAGACTCTTTGCCCCTCTTTTATATTTTTGTAACCTGTCATGCTCACCTTAAAAGCTTCCATCATTCAGAGCCCAAGTCTAGTTCTATTTTTCTTTTGATTACTCTCCAGGAGGTCTGTGTATGCATGGTGATAAATGAACCTGCTGATTTGACCCTTTCAACAGAAAAATAGATTTTTTTAAACTGACGTATAGATAGTAATAATTTTGAGCTACTGAAGACACATGTTTTGAGATGAACAGATGAAATGATCAATAATGATAAACATTTATTAAATCCCTATGGGCTAGGCAGTTAATTGCCTCTCATTCATTCATTACCTTTACAAGGTGAATTATATAGTATTTTGCTGAAAAGAGAATGGAGATTCAGGGAATTTAAGCCACTTTTGTTTACTTTCTGTTAACAATGGAAAAGGGATTTAAATGCAGCTGTGCAGTATGGCCAAACTTCTTTTCTGCTGAATCATCTTGACTCTTATCCAGGACTGAAAAATCTCTTAGTGGAAGGTGTGGACCTGAAAGAGTTTGAAAAAAAGGATAAGTTTGTTTTATGTGGGAACTGCATCTGCTACATATATGATTGTACTCATCATACACATTAAAAAAGCAAGCATTAAAAAAAGAATGTACAGCTGTATCTTCATGTCTATGGGGCATTTGTTCTAGGACTCCCCAGTAGATAGCAAAATGCATGGATGCTCCAGACCCTTCTATAAAACAGGGCAGTATTTACATATAACCAAAGCATATTCTCCTCTCTAAATCATCTCTAGATGACTATAATACCCAATCCAGTGTAATGCAATTTTAATTGTTATTATCCAGTACCGTTTAGAGAGCAATGGCAAGGAAAAGGTCTGGACATAATATGGGCACAGTTTTTCCCCTGAATATTTTTCATTTGAGGTTGATTCAAATCACAGATATGGAAGCCACAGATACCAAGGTTCAGCTGTACTCAAAGTTTAAGAAATCTGTATGAATCATCGAAGCCCCAGGATTCATTATTTTCCCAAATGTAAGACCCAAGGCAGGGAGCCCTACGCAGCCTTCAGCTTCCAGCCTCCTCAGGACAGTTGTTACTTTTCGTCTATTTGTTTTACAGCTAGTTGTCTGTAGTTTTGCTTACAACTTTAATTGACCAGAGTCTTTAATTATGGTTAGGTGAATCCATTTATGTGAAATAGCAAGCATAAACTTTCTTTCATTTTTTAAAAGTGAACCTTTGTGCAAGTTTAGAATGCTTTCTTTTCCTGCTGTATATCCTTCAGTCTACTCTCCATTTCTGGGTAATTTGTGTCTTTCAGACTTTAAATTATTAGCCGTGGAATGTGACAGGTAGGGAGAAGGCACAAGGTCATTTCATTATTCTTTGAAACAGATTCAGGCACATCACTTTCTTGGTTTAAAAAAAATCTATATAACTTGCAACTGAATCTTCTACTTTAAATGTCTTCTTTCCTGATGACATTCTTTCAATTGCTTGATTCTGGATAAATGCTAACATAGACATCAAAATGTTCATTGAATGTTCTATCTTTTACTTTAAAAGTGTAGATTTTTTTTTAAAAGGCAAAACTCTCATCTAACTTAGAGAAGAAGGAAATCAGAGTCAGCCTAAGTTTGAGAGTCTTTTTGAATACCAGAATGCAAACAGAGAGACTGGAAAGCATAAAGGAAAAGCCCCATTGAGCATATCCATTGGTGCTAGATGGGAATGTAATCCCAAAGTTGCAGTTATAGGCAGGGGGAACCAGGAGCCACAAAGTATGTGAAACTACCATTTGTACAGAAGCAAGTGGAGAGAATCAGTGTAGACAGAAGCAAGGTACACAGAGAAGTGCTATAGACAGAGAAGGAGAATTTCCCGCTAGGAGTCTCTGTAAAGAAGACTTCCTTCCAGGCCAGAGTGCTGACTTTCTTCAGTTAACTTTAGTTAAGCCCCTCTTGACAGTGTCACAGCCCATACTTGGGTGTGATAAAGAGTCTAGCTACTTTCATTAATGAAAACAAAACAAAACCCAAAGAATCAAGCAAAGCAAATCCCACATTTGCATTATGGTTTTAAGGCTCTTTTGCCCAATTTTGCCTCCTTCTGTAATGTTAAGCTTTTACATTCCTAACTCTGTCTTCATTTCTATGACTACCCAGACTCCACAGACCTAGAGTGACTAGTGTTGTTCTGGGGAAAGCAAGCAGTGAAATGGGCTACTGTGTGAGCTATATCGTGTGCTATGTGGTGCAAATCATAGACCAATTGCCAAAAGCTTTCCTGGAAGTAATTGAGAGAATGTTTTGGTGGGAAAGACTTGTATTTGTAGATGCAATGATTCAGGCTTTGGACATGAAGGGAAGGAACAGTGCACACAGAAACAGTGGGATTGGCTGCTTCTGATCTTTTCATTGATGAACTAAGCAGGGTTAATGAAAAGATGGAGACAGCTGGTGGACAATTTAAAATTAAGTGTGTAGTTTATAGGGCTTCTTTGGTACGGTTTAAAAATAAGTTATTGTCCTCTGCAACAGGAAAGAAGAAAACCAACTGGAAACCATGCTCCGTCCCTTAGAGAAAGATATTGTTTCCTATTAGTCCCTGTCAATTTCAGCTTCTATCTTTTCTCTCAACTCTTAAGATCAACAACTGGAGTTAAACTGCAGCATAGCCCTGTTCAGAACATGCTGTGTATGAGAAGAAAAGAACTATATTCCAAAGGAGGAACAGGAATTAACCAGCTCTCCTGAAGGAAGAATCATGATATAGTTAATGAAGGGGTCCACTGATTTGGGATGCTCAATGCAACATCATGACCAAGACTTAAGAAGACTGTGCAAACTCATTTCTTGTGTGGTTCCCCCTAAACCTTGAAAAAAGTGATTATCTACCCTGAGAGAAAATGAAATGCCTGAATTGCTGCAGTGACATGAGAGAGGAAGGGTTTTAAAATGTTCATGGATGTGGACATACTGGAGTTACCTATAACACGTGAAGCTAGAAAGTCCCGGAAGACATATTCCTTACCAAGGTTATCAGAATAGGATATCAGGAGTGAGTCAGCATTAATAAGAAACTTAGTGATGGCTCTAGAAAGCAGTGTCAATGACAGGAGAGGATGGCTTATTGATAGCAATGGGGATGATAGAGTCTCAAAGTGATACTGGCCAGGTGTTGGCATTAAATATCCAGATGTCGTAAAGGGGCAGCCAAGTGACCTGCAGAGAATTGCAGAGATGGTTAATAGAAATGACATTCTCAGGGCAAAGTGAGGCAGCCCAAAGAGTACTGATGAATAGGAACCACAGCAGGGAGTTATATGGCACCTGGATGAATAGATAGGAAACTGAGAGAAAATTCTCCATAAAAACTTGGAATCTGTATTCAGTTTCCAGACTGAATCATTTTTTAGATTTAGAATTCAACAATTCGAATGGTGACTGGGTCACTAAGAGGAAGCAACTTGCCAAACTGTGGTAGGTATGTGCTATAAATGACTTTGTCAGAAATTCATCAAAGGACCTATGAGCCAGTTAACTCAGGAACTACAGAATGAACTTGTACTGGGGCCAAAAAAACATAGTCAGCCAAACTCTTACCATTATTTATAATGCCATATGTTCAAATAAGTGAAATCTAAACCTTGTACCACTTTTCCATTTTGGTACCAGAGCAGTTGGCTTTTTGACATAAATACTGTGGTTCATCTGATTGAATTGTCTGCCATATGACTCAATTCTCTACTATTTTGAAAAATAGAGCCATTTTCATTTTGCCACCTTTTATAAACTACATATAATTCTTCCTTACCAGTGGCCTTTTCTCTTATTAGATGCTGCTGTTTCTTTGGAGCTTTTACTTTCATGTCAGTTCCACAGTTTTGAAGCAGGTACATCCCTGCTCATTTGCTCAGATGGATCAGGCTGAATGTGGGGTGTCTTAATCTGAAGCCAGTATCTAGAGGACCGTTGACACACCTGGGCCTATGCAGCTGTGTGTCAACATTCCCATGATTTCATGTATGCCTTTAGCCAGCCCTAGCATGGAACTCCAATTCTTACTCCCTTAACTAATCAACCTTCCCTGTTTTTTCAGTCTCTTTCATGAGCTAGAATCCTAACTTATTTTTGTTACACTGTCTTGGTCTTTCTGGTACCTGTCCATCCTGCGTCCTGGGGTGAGAATAGATTATCTTTCTTGAACCTAAACATTTATCTTACAATGGCAATATTTACCGCCTTTCCAGGAACCATACTGTCATCCTCTATTCTTCTGGTCACATGATCGTTGCAGTCCTTTTGACCCCATGCTAAGCACAGTTCACCTGTTTGCTGACTCAGCTTCCTAAACCTTCAGGATATGGCTTTAATTACCAGGTGACCTTCCTATAGCCCAGTCTAGTCACTGGGGCCCTTTCTTTACATTTCTGCCTAGGTCTTACATGGCTCACTTGGTTTTTAAGTGATAGAGAACTATTTATTTGTCTATATTAATTTTGGTAATGTTTATCTGAATAAAAAGGTAACTTTTCAATGTATTTTTTTTTATACTATGGTAAAAGAATAGCCAGGTTTTTTTCTCATGAATTGGAGACTTCCCTCACAATAATTACTGTGAAAGTTCTGAGATTTTACCTTATTTGTAAGGTGACGTGTTTGTAGCTACAATTCCACTGGCAGAAGGCGGGAGGTTTCTGGGTCAGATAGAGGACTCTGTTCCTTAAACAGCAAGTGAAAGGAGGGCTTGCTCATATCAGCTCCCTTCCTCCCCTTTCCAGCTCCCATGAAGGTGATGTGAGCACCCCAGACTAGTGCTACAGACAGAGGAGGCCTACATCATAGCTGAAGAATCCTGAATGAAAGAACTTGATATTTTTATAAAGGGCAATAACTTACCCGTCCTTTTTCTCAGAGGAAAACTTCATCTTTTTAGTCTTTGTTATAGAGAAACATTTGCATTTGTCTCTTGAGAGAGATTTGAGAGCCTTATTACAACCTTCTAAGCTTTTTCCACAAAAATCCTTGAAATGGTGTGAAGATAGTCAGTGGTTTTATAATATCAGACATCTGTGGGGAACTGTCTCCCCGAAACCCGTAAGTCTGCATTGAACATAGTAGACCAAGTCAGAGTCAGACCCCTCCTCTAGTGATTCAAAGACATGGTTTTGAGAGTGCTCTTCTTTCATTTATCTATTAATCTTTTACTATTCTCCACAGTCTTCGAAGCTATTTCTGATTTTAGGAGTGTTTTTAAGACAATGAAGAGTGGAATTTCTAAGAGGAAATCCTAGAAACAATCCCATTTCTCTTTTTAACCCTATGGAATAAGTTATTATCATGATTATTCCTCTGTAACTAAACAGCTTGGCTACCTTGCTTTCATGATTGTATCTCTTGGAATGATATTTTCTGCAGTGTAGCTAAGTTCAGGGCTTTCAATAACTTCAGGTCAAGTGTGCAAGTTTGCATAGTAATGTCTTCAGTGATAGAACTGATGTAATATTTGTTTTTCATGAGTTGTCTCTAATTGCAATTACCTTCTCTGGAGCTGAATGTGATGTCTTCCTTGACCGAGTCAATGGATTCAAGACTGGTATTTACCTAGCCCACTGCTTTGCTCATAGTCTTAAGAAAGATTCTATCATAACTGTAGACTTCAGTTTCTGGACATGAAACATGATAGGCATGGGCAAAGACAGAGATCAAGAATGGAAATGCCTATGGTTAAGGTCACTTAGTCAATAAAACTCCAGAGAACTCTCATCGTAGTCTAAAAAAAGAGGAAAATTAAGACACAGCCAAGTAAACTGTGCTTTCTAGAAATATGCATGTCTGTAAGAGAGTTAGGCATTAACACCATTGCTCTGTTAAGCCTGGATATGAAATATAGTTGTCATGGCCTCTGCCTGAAACTAGAGAGGTCATGCTTTACCTCAAGAAATGTCAATCAAAGTGTGAAGATGTAAATGTTTGCATACTTAACTATACATGAACCTTGGGATTCCTTTTCTCCAGACCTATATTTTATAGTTTTCTTTCTTTTTCAGGAGTTTTGTTTTTCTATGTTTTCTCCATGAAGTATAGTGATTTCTCTGATGGGCACAGTTACCAGAAAGTGGTGAGAACTGGGCGGATAAGAAAGACCTGCATGAGATGAAACATCATTCCTGCTCAGAGTCACAGTTTCATTTTCCAAAGACTGTTCAACAAAGAATCATCTGGAAAAGCTGATTAAAGATAATGAGAAAACTTCCTGGGGCTCATAAGCATAGAAACAGGATCTCTGGAGTTGGAGGCTAAGAGGTTGTATGTTTTCAGCATTTTCCCTAATGGTTCTAAAATGTAGCCAGGGTTGGGAAGCAACAAAAGTTGCTTCCTCTGGGAGGAGTGGAGAGGCAGGGTGTGCCTTCCCCATCTCCACTGTAAAATCACTGAGCCAGAGCAGAGACTGTGCCCTGGCTAGCCACAGATTAGAGGCAGTTTTTCTCTCAGGACAGCTGTTTGGAGACGTATAGGTGATTCCAGTCCCGAATTTGCTTACACACTGTACTTTCAAAATTTAATTTTAATGAGTGACTGAGAATGTGGAAGCGAAAGATTGACTCAGAATTAGCAGGTCTTTTCAATGTCTAAGAAATGGCAATTACTTCAATTACATTCAATTAATTTTTTTGGTAACTTCACTAATGTTTTTCTTTTAATAACTTTCTAGTTGGTCTATTTTAGACTTGGATTTTTTAAATGACAAATTTTAGTTTTTATTACATTTAATTATTTGTGGGAGGAGGAACATGCATGCCATCATGTACATGTGGAGATCTGAGGACAAATTTGGGAGTTCTTTGGTTCTCTCTTTCAACTATCTTGATCTCACAGATCAAACTCAGGTCATCAGGCTTAGTGGCAAGTGTCATTATGTACTGAGCCATATCTCCTGGCTAGCAAGATTTTATTCTCATTTCTGTGAAAAAATATTTGACAGAAACAACTTAAAGAAGGAGATATGGCCCATCATCATAGGAAAAAAAACATGATATTGGGAGTAACTCTCGTCCCTGTCAATGGGAGCATGAGACTGCTTGCTTATATCTCAGTGAATCAGGAAGCAGAGAACTCAGGCAGGGCTATAACACCCAATGTCCTCTCCCCCTCTTCTTAATGATCTACCTCTTCAAACTAGGCCCTACCTGCTAAAGGTTCCACCATCCCTCAAAACAGTAGCTATTGTGAGGCATCAAGTGTTTAAAACCATAAGTCTATGGAGCACATTTCACACTGAATCATAAGATATATATATATATATATATATATATATATATATATATATATGCCAAAAAAATTCCTGCACTGATTAAAAACATCAATACAAGTTGGTTGTGGCTACATGTGACTGTGTTCCCAGAACTTGGGCAACTAAGAAAAGAAGACTGTGTGACACCAACCTGGGTGACAAAGTAAGACTTTGTCTCAAAAAAAATTGCATTTATTCTTTAAGTACTTTTCTGTCAAAACTGAGTGTAGGGTCATACAATTAATGCAGGAGAGTTGTCTAGAGGGTGTCTTGATGGTAAATAAATAATACTATCTTACTATTCTGTACCACTGCTCTCTAACTGTAGACCCAGTTTTGCCAGCTAGCCTAGCAAGGGCATTTATGCCACTATAACCTCTGTCCTGCAGACAGATAAGGCATGCCAATTACAGCATCCATTTGCCCCAGCTTTCCTGTGATCTTGAATCCCTCTGGAGTGATTCCTGGCAGCAATGCCAATAGTCTAAAGGTGTTACAAATAAATAAATGGTAGTTCTGGTGCTGTGGGGAGAAGAAAGGTGATGGCCAGTTTTCTCATCTTGACTAGGTTAGCTTCTCTCTGTAGATTTCTTGTTCCCCATTTATGAAGGGAGAAGGCTGATGATTCATTGAATGGTTCCTACTGTGTACCTCTCTCTCTCCCTGCAATAACAAGGACTGTTCATCAATACTTTTAAAACATACAAGCCAACTCATTTCATACTTGTTTGTGCTAATAATAAATAATCTGTAAGATCTATTTAACTTTAAAAAGAGTAAAATATATGACTTTATGTTGAATGTTCCTGTGATTTTTATTGCTTATGCCTTTTGTGTAAACTGGAAAATAAACTGAAATCAATTTACATGAAATTCAGAAGTTGACCCTAAATAGTATTCTTCCTAAGAAAAGGAATTCTTTTATTTGAAAATTCCTTTCTTGGAGACTTGCAGTTCTTCAAACTCTAGAATACTAAATGTCATGAATTCTGACTCATTATATTCAGCCTTTAAACTATTGACCAGTGTTGAGACAGAAGATTCCCGAGTTGAAAGTTGGAAATTCATACAAACAACTAGGAGGCTGAAGTTGACTATTACCTCATCTAGAAACTCCTCCTGTCTTAGCCTGCACCTCAGCCTCTTCTCTCTGTGGTGGCACAGACCTCATTAAGTGCTTTTTACGGTGCACTTTGTTTGAGACCCTCTTTGCAGGGAGTGAGCGCCTGTGGGACTGCTTTGCTGTCTGCAGGTCTGTTTAGGGAATTTAGAGTGGACATAAAATGCTTCCTGGCAGAAGAGTATCTTTTTCTTCTTCTTTCTTGGCACGATCAGTTTGAAGGCAAACCCAAACCAATCTATAGTAAACCTTAGCCTTCAACTTCCCTAGGGGCGAGGACACTGATGTCAAACACTAACACTTTGAAGTTCTCACTTGAAGTCTAAAGGGGCATGAATAATCTTTTACTTTTCTTTCTTTCTTTCTTTTTTTGAGATGTAGTGCATGAATAAGGTGCTGTGCTCTTTGAGGGTGTTATTCAAAATACAAAAGGTGTTATTCACAATGCCTCTTTTACTGGAGAAAATGCATGCTTGCTAACTTGGGCTTCAGCTGTTGTTAAAAGAAAATCTGCAGAAAGAGCAAAAGGGCAAAAGGGTGACATCTGGCATAACAGACTTTTTAAGATGGTTTTGGCATAAAGCCTGCATTAAACAGCAGAAACAGAAAAAAATCTATTGAGATAAAAAAGAAAAAATGAGAGCAATACAACTCTGACTTCCAATCTTTAGCAAACCTGCTTAAAATCAGGCTACAGGTTTGTTGTTGTTATGACCCAAAATAGGCCATCACCTGGAATACTGGCTCTAAAAGACAGGAGACTATGGCGCTGTGATATTTTCTCAAGTGGAGGAGTTTGAGTGTTTTCATAAATTCCTGGCCACTGTACACTTGACTTCACCTTTTCATCTGAGTGAGCAATGCACAGCAATGTTCACGTTATTACAGGATCCCCTTCACTTGACTTGTATGGATACTGGCTAAATGTGATGCATCAAGTGCTGCTTGAGGTAATAAAGAACACATTTCATCTTGAAAACAGTAGTGGCATGGAAATTATGAACCTTGTGCCTCGAGAAGAAAATACTATACTGCTAGAAAGGAACAAGGGGCAAACTGGGATGAAGTTTCCAAATCATGTAATTATTCAAGACACTAAAAGATAAAAGTTGCTGCATAGAATTACTTTTGCAGGAGCAGGTTTAAAACTAACCATTTTAGGACTCTTGTTTATCTCAAACTATTTTATTTTCCCTGCACCAGCTGTGCTTGAAAACTGAGTGGGTGAGTGAAAGGAGGCAGGAGCAGAGCCGCTCATTCTGGATGGTCAATAGTTCATTGTTGAATAGTTTCGAGGCAGTGACTTGGCTGGATTATGGGTGAGAGTCCTTGGGTTAGCGCTGATCTAAGTAATCTCAGTCAGTTGGTGCCTGTTGCTTTGATATGCATGCACATCAGTGAAAGGACCACACCATGGCAACAATTCTCTTAAAAATCAGCTTTTGTATTTGACCTTGGACCCCAATCAGTTACACTGGAGCTTGAACTTCACTGATTCAAAAGACTTAGTCCTTCACCCCAGTTTCTCACATGGAGATGAAAGTAAGAATATTAACTATGGTATGACCTTGATCTACACAAAACTCCATCTCACTGGGAGTTTGGCATGTGAATTGGGGACACAATATGGCCTTTGAAAGTTATTTATAAATAGAATCTGTGCTGTCTTACATGATTTATGAAGCCGTGATTCCAGAGATTGAACAGTATTTGTTGGTTGAGGGTGAACTATAATGACAAATCACTGAATGCCACTTGTATGCACCAGCTGAACAAAAGTCCTTACAAGGTAGGGTTCCTGTGGCTCAGACATTGAATTGTGTGCTTTTCTGATCCTAATTTCTGTTTAATCCTAATACTAAAAATGCAGACTCTGCTATTTGCCTATTTTAAGTCAAGAAGTATTATGAATACAAGGCAAAGGTATTAAGTGAAAAACAAATGAGAAACTGAGAATTCATTTCTAGGAGACATGTCCAGAGCAGCAATGAGAACCGCAAGGATCTTGACTCTCAGAATGACCTGAAGATAAAGGTGTGCACCTTTATCTTTTTTAGGATTCTTTTTTCCTTCTTTGTTTTTCTGTCCCAGTGATGACTCTTTTAATGAGTTGTCTAGTTTTCCCAGGGCCCTTTCTCTGTCAGTTTCAGTTTGTTGGGTTTGAATACGCTAACGGTTCATTCAAAGTAGAGAATAGTCAGAGCTAGGCATGGTTAAGTATGAACAGTTGAGGATTAAGGAGAAGTAGAGAAGAGTGGCTGCAGACAGAGGCGCTACACTCAGGTTGTATTTCTAATCTGAATTCTGCCACTTGCTATCACTGTCTGTTATTGTACTCAGTTATTCTTTGCAAAATGAATTAATGGTAGAGATGGTGGTGAGATTAGTGTTTGAAAGATGCTCTGTCCTTCTAATCTGCTCTATGCAATGTTGACAGTTCAGAGGGTGTTTCTGAATTTGTTCACTTCTCACCATGAAGTTCCAATATTTATAGATATTGTACTTTTCACATAGAAGCAACTAGATGATGGACAAAATTTATAAAATGTTCTTTGAAAACTAGACAACAAGCTCGGTAAGCATATGAATCATGGGGCAGGGAGACAAGCGAGGAGAGTCCCTCATCTCCCCAGCTTGCTACCTGAGATACACTGCCATGTTGGAGCCTAAGGAAGCCAACAAAGCTATGTTGGCCTGATGAGTCAAGATTAGGGTGTAGGGACATCAGTATGGCTCTAATTGACCATGGCTCTACATGACCAAATCTAGAAATAAGAGCGCTTTGAGCTTTGAGAGGGAATGGACAGCAAGCAGAGGGAGCTCTTTAGTTGGGGTGCTAGTTTGTATAAGCAAGAGGCGAAATTTCATTTAACTGCAATGGAAAGCACTGGACGTCAGTAGACCAAAGTACTCTGGGGCACATAAGACTGAGGATGCTTCACATTCCTTCCAGGAAGAGCGCTAAGCTCTCTAGAACAGGAACCACATAGCAGGATCTGCAGAGATGCCAGATCTCCCTACTGGAGAGGAGAGAGATTTACCACAGGGAAGACTGCTTTGTGCATGCCCAAAACACACAACAAACACAGCAAAACAGAGCATCAGACAACATGCAAAAAGATTATATACATGTGTATGTGAATCCCCCCACATGCACTTACATGCAACATATGCACACACACAGACACACACATGCACACAAATGAAGATTTCTGGGAATAGTAAATATATGGATAGATATAAAATACATTTTAAATTCTTGTATTTTGTTAAGCAATTCTCAATCATTTAGGATTTAAAGCTTGTGTGAAAGAAAATCTGTGAATGAAATAGCAAAGAGTAGAAGTGGGGACAAGAAATACACTATGTAATGATAGTGTCTGTAGCACAGAGACTGTGTGAAGTATACAAAAATATCTACTTAGTCAGAGAAAGACAGAGAGAGAGAGAGAGAGAAGAGAAGAGAGGAGAGATAAATAATGTAAATAATGCCTAGCTGGTGTAAAAACAACTGAGAGAACTGTATTTAGTCCAAATACTTACTGACAAATTATACACAGAATATCTCTACATAAGTCCATGTATAGAGCTGAAGGCTGCATAACAAGAAACAGTGCTAGACAGGAGAAATGTTCCTTTGAGTTGTTGGCCATGGTGGTTTAAGGGATTCCAAAAATTACACAGGCTATTGCCACAGCCCTTGACTGCCTTCCAGAACTTGAAGGTAAGATCCTATTGCTGAAGACAGGACATACTTCAGACACAGGATTTGGAATAATGGAGCTGGAACTGACCTGAAAGCCACTTCCCCTGAAGGCTAGCTCTCATAGTTTTGGAGAGCACTTTTCAAGCTCCTGCTAAGGGAGAGCATCAATCCATGGGCCAACTCCAGTGTAAGGCCTGATACAGTGACCAGCACAGCAAATGAGATTGGTACAGTAGTGGCACTTTTATCTTGGGGGTAATCTACAGCTGCCTAATTGAATTTAAAGTCTACTCAGTGGGAAGAAATTCATGTGTGGTGCTATAAACGTAGCCACATACACATGGCTGGAGAGGTTACAGATCTTAGAGAAAACCTCAAGACTATCACATCCCTAGACAAATGTAATTTCTTACTATGCACAGAATATGCACCCTTATGTTTACAAACAAATATCCCTGTTACCACTCATCAAAGAAGTTTCTCTTTCAACAGATGAGTTTAGGACAGAGTCCCATAACTAGTCATACACAGAGATTATGAATTGCCCAAGCCTAAGTGGCACATCTACATTGCAACCTCTATACGTAAGGTTCACAGAACACAGAACAAGGAGTAAAGAGAACATGCATGAATCTCTTAATTCTCATCAATGTAGCTCTCCCATGTAACAGATAGTCAGGAACACAAAAGGTCACAAATGGAAAAAGTGTAGAGAGTAAGAGTCTATAGAGTTTGGGCCCTTGGACAGAGCTCCTATATTAGAATCTACCCACCCAGGGTTCAGGGACCATTGCAGAATAGGGAGCAGAGCAATTGGGGAGAAGGTGATGACCATATCGGAATAGACTCCTACAGGTTCCCGGAATCTTGCTCATGTGAAACTTCAGCAACAGGGTCAACATGCACAAGACCCATGTAAACTCAAACAGACAAAAACCCAGCACAGGACTGTGGAAATGGGCAGTAAGTCCCAATTTCAGTCCAAGAATTATTGGTAGCTGATTACTGCTGGGTGAGGAATAGCTGATCTTCTTAAGGGGAGGAGCTCTAGATAAGACTAGACCACAGTCGATGAACTTGCACTGAGGAATGTCTGGGAACACTAACTAGACATGATAGGTCTTAACAGAAATGAAAGAATGTATGAATTCCAGTGAGGGTGGATAGAGTCTATGGGACAGTGCCAATGGGGCATAAAGATGACTAAGATATTTTATATCAAATATACAAAATTCAATAAAAATTTACAAAAAAATCTCATTTCTTAACTGTTTTGTGTTCAAAGCTCATGTCAAAGAAAATCTGTGAATTCGATAGCAAAGAGTGGAAGTGGGGACTAGAAATATATTACGTAATGATCGTATCTGCAGCATAGTGACTGTGGAAGTAGACTGAAAACATCTATCAGGTTCATATTTTACACTTTAGAGCAGTGCTTAGAAAAGAAACAAAAATATGTGTGGAAATTAGGGTAGGCAAAAATCATAAACAAAAGTTCTTGAAAAAGCAGGATGTTCTATTATGAATTAATATGAAATTAATTCATTGCTAAGTAAGAGCCTTCAGGAGCCAATTGCCTCTCCATGAGTGAATCCACCAACTGGGGACCAAGCAATAGAAACACGAACCTTTGGGGGCTACTTTGTACCTAAAATATAACACAGGAAGTGGAATGAGGAGCAGGAAAACAAATGGCAAGTGAATGACCTCATTTATAATCACAGTAAAAGAAAATCATGTAAGTATGTCAATCAAAAGACAGATTATCAGATAGAGTGAGAAACAAAACATACACTAGGAGGAGCCCATTGTCAAAATGTAAAGAAAAAATGGGTGAAAAAAGAAAAAGAAGGAAGGACAGGCTGCATTCTACTAACCAAAGCAACCGAAGACACAGACAGAAAGGATACACAGTAACAAAACTGACTTCCGAACTAGGGAGTTTACCACATAAAAAGAGACTTTTTTCAAACTTCAATTGCTAAATTAATGAAGGTAACAATTCTATGTATGAAAGTAGTAGAACTTCAAAATTAATGACTCCCAAACTGATAAACTGGAAAGAATACAGAGGCCATTACAGAGAATTGCAGATTTCAATCCTTCTCACTCAGAACTTTATATAATAAGTTAACAAAAAATGAAATGATGACATACAACCTTATAAACACTATCAGTCCCCTTGTCCCAGTTGTCCATTAAGGAGACCTGGACCCATCAACGGTATAATAAGTATAGTGTTCAGGTGTAGAAAGAACATTTTCTTAAAATATATGCATATATTTTATGTGAATAAGTGTATTGCTTGCATATGATTAAGTGCTCCCATGTGACGCAGTGTCCACAGAGGTCGGAAGAGGGTGTCAGAGTCCCTCGGAACTGGAATTTGGTTGTTACACACCATGTCCGTGTTGGGAGTCAAACTTTGGTCCTCTAAATTCCTGTGCCCTTAACCAGTGAGCCATCGTTCCAGCCCCCAGAATATTTTCCAAGACATACCACATCCTGGTCCACCAACAGTCATAAAAACTTTAAAAAATACTAAAATCATTCAAATTATATTCTGACCATATGAGAATTTCTAAAAGAAACTATAAAATTGTATGCTTATACACAATAGAACAAATGGCTTAATACAATGATTTTAGCCATCTTAGAGAAAGTAGAAGTTGAAATAAGACAAAAAGATTAAATAAACTAGAGGAAGAAAATAATAAAGTTTAGGAATTAGTGAAATAGAAAAAAAATACAGGGTGGTATATGAAATCAAAAGTTGGTTCTTTGAAAAAAAATGACTAAAATTGAAAGGCATATACTTAGACTGCTAAACATGAAGGTAAGAAGGTAAATTATCAGGATTAGAAATAAAAAGGGACTTTACTAAAGTTCCAATAAATGGTAAAAAAAAATAGGAATTTTTTTGAGTAGCTTCATGCCAATAAAGTTTACTTCACTGAAATAAATTCCTGGGAAGTTAATTTACAGACTTGCCCTGTAGTTATCACCAATCTTAAACTTGAAACTAAAAATATTTGAAAAGAATTCAGTCTCAAATGTTTCCTAAACATTTAAGCAAAACAAAAGTGTCCCCCATACAAACTCTTACAAAAACAAGGAGGAAATGCTTCAAGGAAAATCTTAACAGACTGTTAATAAATTGCATTTGGTGGTTAATGAAATGTGAAAAATACACTTTGTACATAACCAGGTGGGGTTAATCTGAATAATTATTTTTAAGTTAGCTTACAAATAATGCGTTTCTTAATAGTATGTTCATATCTACCTGTCATTGCACTTTGTTCTTATTCTATTCATCCCCTGACCTGCTACCCTCTGCCATCCCCTCCTCCAACTTCTTACTGGCCTCCAACCTCCCTCTTAATAGTTCCCACTTATGCTTTCATATTATATGTATTTCTCTGTAGGAATTTTTAAAAATTGACTCTAAAACACATATTAAAATGCAAAGGATTTAGAGTAGAAAAATCAATCATGGTAGTCAGTGAATCAATTATGTCCCACCCTCTGCTTGAAAGAATTTCATGCCCAATCCCCTGGAACCTGTGAATATATTATCTTATAAGGGCAAAGTGTCTGTGCAAACATGACTTAAAGTGAAATTTCTGAGGTGGAAAGAATATCCCTGATGGTCCAGGTAGGTCCCAAGCTCTTAAAGTAGAAAACCTTTCCATCCTAAGTCATCTGGATGAAACAAAGTAAGAGGGCTTTAGAGCACATGCGGGACTCTCACTGAGTTTGAAGATGGAGGCTGGAATGACAGGACAGCAGAGAAGCTGCGAACATCGGAGAACACTGAAGGTCCCCCAGGAAATGGGTTTTCCAGTTTCACAGCAGCAGGGAGGACTTGAGTTCTGCCAACAGCTTGTCCACAGGAAATGATTCCTCCTTTAGAGTTTCCAAACAAACAGAGGGGGTGAAGGGGTGGAGGGGTGGGGGGCGTGCATGCAATAGTTATAACAGCAACTTAATTTTAATCCAGGAAAATTTATGTTAGATTTAGGAACAATGGGAGTTTAGGCTACTAAATTCGTACCTTTTTAAATTTTTATTAAAGGAACAAATAACCAATATGATAGCATTAAAAAGAATGCCGTACCTGAAAGACTGATACTGTCTGATTTTAAGATTTACCACTACTCTGCATTTTCCATCACCCTCTGTTAAAAGAGCTTCACTGCCCCGGGATGGAAGCCGTACTAGTCTAGAAGTATAAGCATAATTACTTAGGAGGTAGTTTGATACTATGTTCATTTAGGGAGACAACAGTAGTATGTGTTCCCTTTGGGCCCATGCCGGTGCCCCAAAGCACAAGCTTTTGACCAGGTTTATAGTATCAAGAGAATCTCAAATGCAATCACAAAGCAGTTGATTACCCTCCAAGCAGAGATTCATTTCTATTCAAAGTGCTGAAATAAGTGATTGCTGAGTACTCAGCCTTAAATGGGACAAGTATGTAACTCTCACTCTTCGGTTCAGAAACATCTAAGGGTGTTGCGGGGCGGTGGGGCGCACTTAAGAGCCAGAGGATGGAGAAGAGTGTCATAAACTGCTACCACCCAGATGTTGCAATCCCAACCAGGAATATGCAACAACTGTGAACACCTGTTCCAGATTGGGTCTCCAACTTTACATTACGCATAGAGGAGATACCCATGAGATCCCAGTCCTTGCTGAAGAGCTAGTGACTATGCATGGTTCCCAGTGGAGGGAGTGTCATTATGACTAATGGTGAAGTCACTGGAAGACTAGGGGGGACAAAGAAGGGGTTCAGAAAAAAAAGAAGGGTGACCCAGAGGGTAATAACAGTGAATATAATCACAATGCACTATATATATATATATATATATCATATATATATATATCATATATATATATATGTATGAAACTGTCAACAAAGAAGGAAAAAGTCTCAAGCAAAAAGTGATTTGCTATGAAACTAATCAATCTAAATGATATTGGTCACAAAATTACTTTATATTCATAAAAATAATTGAAGATCCAGGACCAGAGAGACGGCTTAGCGGGTAGGTGCCTACCACCGAGCCCGATGACCTGAGTTTTATTCCTGGGATCCATGTGTTAGAAAGAGATACTCAGCTCCTGCAAATTTTCCTCTGTCCTACACACACACACACACACACACACACACACACACACACACACACAGGATTTAAAAAATTAACATGGCCAAATGGCGTGGTCCACACATCTAATTCCAACACTCATGAGGCAGACTCAGAAGGACTTCTGTGAAATCTAGACTAGCTTGGTCTACATAGTCAGTTCCAGGCCAGCTGGGGCTTCAAGGAGACCCTGTATCAAAAAAATCAAACAATAGCAACAACAACAACTCGCCCCCTCATTTTCTTTTAAATGTTAAAAAAATATGAAGATCCTTTAGTGCTGTTTGTGAACTATGTGGATTTTATCTGTAGGTATCTAACACTTATTTTAATTACTTTAATGTAAAAATTAGGAAATTTTACACATAGTATTTGAAGTTCTGGCTTACATACTCACTGCTAAATAATTATATTAATTTAAACAATATATTTTTGATGAAAACCAACCATATTCTCCTACCCTCCTTCCAAAAAATTAGTGGGAAGAATGGTATTATTACACTTGTTTCTCAAATATTCTTATATTCAGTTTATTAACAAATTTTCATTTCTGTTTTAATTTGTTGCACTATGGCACATAACCTAGAAATGGCACATAAATAGAAAATTTCACTGAATGTTTATGAAAAAATGATAATTAATATTTTAAATGATGCCTCATTATTACTATGAAATGATTTTGACTTTAAAGGCCCCTAGGTGCATCTCTGGGAGGCGGCCCACACTATGACATGCATCGGAGGAACAGAATGTAGTCTGGAAACAGATCCATTAATCCATATTCAAGTGATTTTGGACAGAGGCACAAAACCAACCAAATGGCAAAAAAGGTACTATTTTCAGCAAATGGCATATATTCATTAGGCAGCATATTTGGAAAAATGAACCTGAGGCTCTTAAACCACGCTTAAAATGTGACTCCAAACATGAGATAGACCTTCTAGACAAAATCATAGAAAACACTTCTTTGTGATCTTGGGTTAAGATTTTTAGATAGAGTCAGAAAAAGCACAAACTAGAAAAGAAAATAAAGATAGACCAGGCATTATTAAAATGTTTATGTGTTACTCAGGCATTATGGCTCTTAACTATAATACCAGAGCTCATGAGGCTGAGGCAGGAGGATTCCTATGAGTTTGAAACCAGTCTATACTACGTTATGAGTTTTAGGCCAGTGCTTCACAGTGAGACCTTGTCTCAAACAGCCCCTACAGCTCAAACACCCCAAATAAAACAAACCCTTTTACTTCTTGAAAGAAAGCAAAGATGGAGAGATGGCTCAGTGGGTAAAGTGCTTGTCATGCAAATCTGAAGGTCTGAGTTCAGATTCCTGGAACCCAGTAAGAGCGAGGCCCAGCAACTTTCTGCTGCCATGCGTTCCTGTTGCTGTGATAAAGCACCAACCCAATGCAACTTAGGGGAGAAAATGGTTTATACTGCTAGTCATTCACCGAGGGAAGTCAAGGCAGGCTGCATGCCATTCCACACATCATTACCTCTGACCAAAGAGATAACTTTACAGCCAAAGGAGCACAGCAAAATCCATGGAATGTGCTGCTTGGTATTGTCTTGAAGGCTGGATTATGCTTTAGCTTTCCTATCCAGTTCAGGACCACCTGCATAGGGATTGTACTGCCCAGGGTGGCTTAGGCCCTCATACATCAGTTAGCAATCCAGACAATCTCCCACACACATGCATTTGTAATTCTTCCATTTCCATGGAATATAGAAAGCAGAGACAGGAGAATATAGAAATTCACAGGCCAGCTAGCCTGGTCTATGCAATGGTAAAACTGAGAGACCATGTCTCAAACAAAACGGAAGATGAGGATTGATACCTGAATTTGTCCTCTGATCTCCACATGCAACACCATGGAGTGAATTTGCTTGTATGCACATACATGTCACATATGCACAACACAACATAGACATACAGAGGTATACATACACATATTAAAAAAATGAATGTAGATCTTGGCATGGAGAATACATGCCTATGATTAAACACTGGGGATACTGAGACAAGTTCAGCCTGGTCTATAGAGTGAGTTCCCAAACTATGTGCAGTTCTGTTCTAAAAAGCAATGAGCATAATATTTGAACAGACACTTCACAAAGAAAGATATATATGTGTCATGAAAAATGTTCATAATGATGAGTGAGTAGGAATATGCAAATTAAAATGGAACATGACCCCATGCACCCCCAGGAATGGATAGAATAATAACAAGTATTGGTAAGGCTGCAGACTTTTGTGATTTTCAAAGAGAGCTAATTGAAATGCAAAGTATTATGCCACTTTGAAATAGCTTGACAGACTCTCCTAAACCTTAGCATACAAACATACATAGTCTTTGTGACCCAATGATTCAAGTTTTTTAGTAGTTGACTCCTGAGAAATAAAAGAATATGCTTATAGGCTTGTAAGTGTATGTTCATAACCCTAATGACAGTAACCCAAACTAGACACCATCTGAATGCTCATTTAGATTAATAGGAAAATAAATTGTATAATAACTATGTAATGAGTATTACTCATCAATAAAACAGACACCAGCTCCCTCTCAATATACGTAGCAACATGCAGAATAAAAGACCTTATGGTAGATGACAAAGCTAGGCATGAAGAAGCTGGAGAGGTAGCTTGGGCTAAGGCACACTTGCTACTCAGTTCTGAGGGCCCATGCTGGGCAGCTTAACAACTGCCTCTAAGTCCAATTCCAGGGATCTAATGGCCTCTAAGGGTACATATATACATACACATGCACACACACTCCGGACTCATAGACATAAGAACATAATTTTTAAAAAAAGACATATAAGACTTTATAAGGTATGATTCTGTTTATATGAAATTTTTGACAAACCAAAATTATACCTATAAGAATCAGACAATAGTTGTCTATAGATACAGAGGCTGCAGAGGCATGACTGGTATTTGGGAAGGGACTCTGGGTAAGGTCTTGGGATGCCAAGCAGATTCTGTACCTTGATTTTACTAATAATGACTTACTTTGCTAAGTCTTCAAAGCTCTTTGATTGAACTCCAAATTTATAATAGAAGAATTTTATTTTCTGTATGTTGTCACAAAAGCCAGGAAGAACTACACTGCTCAGCCTTGAAACTATGGCTTGGGGTAAATTAAGATGAACTGTGAGGTTTGAGAGGCTGAAGAGAGACAGATGATGTACTTATTGTGCAACTTTATTTTTTTTCTTGGCAAAGAGTTTGTAGAGGCATCCAGTCTGTTCTGTTTCAGCACTGAGCAGAGTTCACTATGTCCAGTCATTTGCTTTGTCTGTGCCAAGAAGCAGACATGGAACATTCATTTTGCTTGGGCAGATTGTGGTGAGTGTGGACCAATTCCTAAGCTGGCAGCTGAAGCAGCTTCTGATTTATCGCAGTTCTGTATCTGTGGCAGTCACTTGGCTGTGTGACTTCCCAACCAGTGTTAGTTTGGGGGCCAATGGTTTTCCCATCTTCAGGAGAAGCACTGATTCTGTGCTGTGCCTTTGAGCTATTCACTTTAATATCAGAATTTTGTTTTCAGCTCTGGCAGTGATTCTTTAAGATATGTACTATCCTGTACTAAAACGAGTTCTGCATCTGAACTAGCTAGAATGGAACTTATTTTGTAACAGGATGCTCATATACTGCCTTATAGGCACAGTATGAGAAATAAGATATGGAAGGAACTTACCACCTGGAACACAGGAAAGAATTCCCCATTTATTATAATTGTCATTATTATTACCTCATGTTAGGTATGTTAGTGAGCAAAACAGGATGGGAATATAAAGTAGAGAGTTGATTTAATTTGCTCATCTATTTGGAGAAAATGATAATCAGGTAATGATAAGATGGCTCCCTAGATATGCCTGGATTTTTAGTTTATGCTAATTTGCCTACATGATTTGGCCTTTCTTTACCTCCTTAATCCCATCATTGAGTGCTTTCCAGCTTGCTTATTGGCTTCACACAAGCTGGCCTTCTAATGGTATGTTTTAAAAATGTTAAATCTCTATCTGCCTGCAGGAGTAAGAAGAGAATATTAAGAATCCTAGGGACTTCACTTCTGTATTCTAAGTAAGTCTAAGATGTGGATGCCTCACATCTAGTAATCCTCTGAAATCCTGGAGACATTGTTGGTGCTTGATAAATCATAAAGATGAAAAATGTTCCAGAAGGTAGAAGACAGGCAAATACTGTCCTAATTTTTAAAGTGCAAGCAGGGTAAAATTAGATTTGAAAAACTGTGGAGTAACAATTTAAAAATAATCATCTAATACTATTTAATAGATGTTTTAAGCATGCCTTGAGTGGACAGAAAGAAAGAATATCTTAGTAAGAGGCAGCACAATTTTATGACAAACTAATTTGGTCAAGTAAAATATGCAATTCCCTTTGAGGACATATCACATGACTCCCAGATAGGAGGGCTTCTAGAGACGCACACTCATGAGGGATTTGACCAAGTTATAGTATCTTCAGGAATAAACTGGCAAGATGTAAGCTGCTCATTACATGATGCTGTGGCCTGTTCAAATCAGCACATTTAATGTGGGACCAATTAGGGAGTGAGTAATCATTGGTAGGTGCAACTTACCTGCAGCTCTGGGGTGACCCAGAGTCACAAATTGGGTCAGGAATTCAGTAGCTTATCTTGTCTGTCTATTGATATCTCACTTCTGCAGATATCTGGCCTGAAATCTTGTTTTGGGATCTTGGATCTTTCTTAGCATAACTTTCATTTCTTATATTATCTATTTACCAGTGACTCGGCTTGTTTTACCCTATCATAATTCCTTTCTGTTTGTCCTAGTACCTGTCCTCATGTTCTTTCAACTGACCTTCTAACTAGTCTTTGCTACAACCCCTCCATTTCTCCCAGCTCATCCTCTACATTGTTGTCAGATATATTACTAGAAGTCAAACCTGATCTTTGCCACCTTCTTGATTACACGTCCCAGCAAAGTAAAGTTATAGTTTCCTTCAGGAGGTGACCCAGACATCGACTAATAGGTTGCTTTGTGTGACTGTATGCCTGTACCAAACACATTTAAAAAGTCTTCACGTTCTCTCAAGGTCATTTTAGATCCACTAACTATTATGTGGCCATTTACTTTTATGTATATACTGCCCAATTAAGCTTTCTTTTTCAAAGACAATGAAATTTACTAAGAGCAAATCATTTAACTAACTGTAGTGAAGTTTCAGAATTCTAAGCATGTTATATATGTTATAGTTTATATGAAAGACTCATTGCTTAAACCAGGGGTTCTTCAACTTCTTTCATTCATGACCCCCTGAGAAATAAAAAAAACTGTATGTATGTGCAGCTACCTGTGTTTAGACACACCACATGTGTGTAGGTGGTGTCTAGGACCATAAAAACGTGTCTGTATGTTAGAACAAGAGTTTCAGGTGATTGTGAGCTGCTTGATGCCTGTGCTGGGAACCAAAATGAGGTCCTCTGCAAGAGCAGCAAGTGCTCTTAAATGCTGAGTCATTCATCTCTCCAGACCCTGACTGAGAAATTTTTTTTGTAATTTGAGAATGCAGATATATAAAAATAGGTCTAAAAATCACATGTTTACTGATAATAAATTATAAGTTTATAAAACATCTCTTTTACCTCTAATTGTACCATTAAGACATAAATAGATTTGCCAACTTATAAGATACATGTATTTGCTTTGTTTTTTTCATGAAGAACTAAATCTTGGCTAAAAATTTGATACTGCAGGATGTGGCGTATCTTCAACATTTTTCAGCATTGACTGCTATTTTGATTTTAAAATCATCAATTCTTGAGAATTCTATTTGCAAAATTACATAACAGAAAATGGCCAATGTATATTTAGGGTCATTTCAGAAATTGTTTTAAATTCTTTCTTAATCCTAAGCTAAAATTCATTTAATGATTTTTTTATAAAACTCAAGTCAGCCATTTAAACAGCAGTTTTAAATCAAACATTCTAATAAGGTACAGTTGGTAGATTTACTAATTTGGTACATGCTGAGGAATGTCAGTAGGAAAATACCGAGTCTTTGTTTTCTGTAATTAAGCCATTTTATTTCTATAAGAAGAGAAAATTCTGTATGTGCAGTAAAACACTATAATTCATAGCATACAATAGTCTTGAATCTGAGCCAAAGTGGTTCAGTCAACATGTGCTGCCATTGCATGACAGGGCAACGTGTTTAATGAAAATATGGATGCTCTGTGTTCAGATCACAGCTGTAGTGAAGTCCTACAAGAGAACATAAATGTGCACTGCTAGAAACCCCTCAAATATGCTGTGTTTGGCTTTGAATTTATTTTTCATCTCACTTCACATTTAGAAACCTTTCACTGTTGCCAAGTTCTACAACCCTGACATTCAGTTATATAACCCCACGTGGGGTTGGAACCCATAATTTAAGAAGTTGGGTGAAGACCCTGTGGGTAAACTCCTCAGTAACTATAATATGAACGACAGTTTGAAGTTAGGAAGCGTTATGAAGTTTGGTGTACATGAAGCTAAGGTGTCAGTAAAGTACTGAAAAATGACCCTAGGTCATATGCAAATAGAAGAATGTAGAAATATCTTGCTTTATTGTCCTTGTATTGCTGTCTCCTTTTTAATAATATTATTCATTTTTATTTTATGCCTACGAGTGTTATACCTGCACATATATAAGTGCACCTATGTTATACAATACCCATGGACACCAGAACAGGGTGTCACATTCCCCTGAACTGGAGTTATGGGCAGTTGTTAACACCATGTGGGTGCTGGCATTCAAACTTGGATCTTTTGCAAGAGCAGCTAGTGATCTTAACTGCTGAGCCTTCTCTCTAGCCTCCCGCTTCTTTTGGTCAGAACAAACCACATGTTGGGCATGTTATCTTAGATCTTTATATTTATATAACTTTATAGGTGCAAATAGAGTATAATGTTTTTCTTATATGAACAGGACCATAATGTATATTTTGAAATGTACCTTGATATTCATTCTTTTCAATATGACTTATAAAATGTTGCTGGTCAATATATATTTTTACAGATCTTCCTAATTTCTTAGCTTAAATAGCATCTATGTTTTTGCCAAACTCCTCCTGCCAAACTGTTGTTACTTTTGTGTGAATTTTACCTCAGCATATTCCTATATATTTTATCAGGATATAACAAAATTATATTTTATGTCTTTCCATTGCATTACAGAATAAACTCTGAGATTCTTACACAAATGTTCACTATTGGAACATTTTAGTAACTCGATAATAATTTCTGTTGATTGACTCAATTATATTGACATTTTCTTCATAAGCTCAATATTAGATAAATAAAACAATAAAGTCCAGAAACAGTCTTCTTGGACACCTCCTTGGAATGAAATAATTATCTTTTTTGTTTCTGAGCTGTCAAAACAGAAGTATTGTTTGTTAGTTTCTGAGCATTTCATAGACTTTCTGTGGTAACATTTTTGGAGCATTGTGTATGTGTTAATATAAAATTCACAATGAAATTTGAAATTAGGGAGAAATTCCCATTTTCCCAGGTTATTGATCTTCAGGTATAAATCTGTACTTTAAGCCTCAGTGGGACCACAATCTTTTCTTAACTTATCTTTTCCTCTTGCAACTGAATACTTAAACTTATTTTCAAAGCCTGGTACTCTATTGCTTTTCTTTCTTCAGACTTCTGGGGTTTCTTTTATTCATTCAACTTCCAGCCCGTTCTGAATAGAAAGTTTAATAAAGCAATGTCTCAGAAATTACCTTTGCTCAGCAAAAGTATCTAAGAGTGTCATCCTACCTTGACTGATTCATTCTTTCTCTCTTCTTCTAATTCTTTTATAATTTGTTTTACTTGTTTGACTAACCTACTTTTAATAAATACTGTGAGGATCTGAAGGAATGATGGCCCATGAAGTAAAAAAGACATTCTCCTTAAGATCAATCTTTACAAATAAAACAGTATTTAATGTTTTTAATAAGTATAGCACAGGATAGGGAATATAGATCACTGGTAGAGCATTTCCCTACACATACAAAGTTCTGGGTTTGATCCCTAGCAATTCAAACACACACACACACACACACACACACACACACACGCACGCACACACACACCAAGTACTTTTTGATATTCAGTGGCTGCAATTTAAGTCACAATAATAGTGACAAGTTAAGTTTTTATGGTTTGTCTTCTCCAGCTTTAGCAAAGGATTTCCCACACTCCAATCACACATGTAGTTCTCTAGAACATATGGCCTGTTGTTACATTTTGTATAATCCCAGAAATAAATGAGTCCTTGTTGGCGTTGTTACCGGTGCCAATAATACCAAGTTACATGGATGTCCATATGAATAGAGGATTTGTCTTCCTCATTTACCATGCTCTATACTATTAGGAACATCAGTATTTTATAGAATTGTTGTTTTCTTTAGGAAACGAAGCAGGGGTCACAGATCAGGGTGGAATAATGGGATGGAGGTTCTATACTCAGAACTACTTTTCACTTTCAAAGCACCACACATCTATTTTAAGGAATGTCCAGTTTCTTCCTTCCTTGTTGTGGCAGACTCATATTTACCAAAAATTGCTGTAATAATATGCTAAGCCCCATGGGTCTTCTAGAACTTTGTTTCTTTGTTGTTTGGTAAAATCTGTGCCTCTCTCCTGAAACTGGGAAGACTGTCCCAGCCACTAGGGGAAGCATTGCTATGGACTTGGATTGTAAAAAGTATCCGTTGTAAAAGATGATGGAACTTTCATTTGACCCGAACTCTGCCACTAATATGTGAACAATCTAAGGTATAGGAGAACTCACAATCTGGAGAGCAACCAAACTGAGGGTAGAGATGAAAACTGGCTGCAGTTCCTTAGCAACTGAGAGAGTGAGTGAGGTTTTAAGGCTGCTCCAGCCCCACAGACTGATGAACTGCAATTACGTGAGGGATTCCAAACATGAATCATCTAGTGCCCGGAACCAGGAGACAATGAAAATGACTGATTATTATCATTTTGTGCTAATGAGTTTGGAGTGCATTTTATGCAGCAAAAGATAAAGGATTTTGTGGCTGGGGGATGGGTACCATTATAAAAAGTAAAACAAAATATGTGACACTGACAGTGGAACCAGTTGGGTGGAATTTGGAATTTTCAAGGGACTTGAAAATGCTCTTGGTAGAAGAGATTTTAAAGACTGTTGATAAATGACATATTACTGAAAGCCAAAGGCAAGGGAACACTCGGTATGCAGTAGTAGTAGTAGGCACTTGTTACCTTCTGGTAAATAAATCTTATCAATATAGATATATTGAGTATCTAATGTATCTATATTAATGATAAATATGTAGATACATCCAATATATCTAAAATATATCTGCTATGTTGATGTATTTGGCTAAGGAGATTTCAGGCAGAATCCTGAATAGACCAACTGACTTAAGTTATAAAAGATTGTGCTTTCAAGCAGTGGTTAAAGGAAATATAAAGAAGTAGACCTTGATGGGACATGGATGGTAGCTCACATAAAGAAGTAAAGATGATGGCAATGGTAAATATTCAGGTAAATGTCTATAACTAATAACTATAGTGACAGTGCAAAGATATTTGTAGCACATTTTCTTCAATAATTAAAAGACAGTTGTTTAAAATAATTTTTACAAAATATTTTAATGACAATATATTTGGGTGTAATGAATATGGTAATAACAAAAAGGAACAAAAATGTTTGTATATAGTTCTGTCTCAGCAAATATGGGAAATTGATTCTAGTATTATCCACAGATATAAAAATATATGTGTACCAGTATCCCCAAATGCCCAAGAACCTTAAATGCCATAGCATTTAAGATATACATATCTTCTTATATATTTTATGTCATCTATATTTACATAATCATTTACAATAATTGACACAATGAGATGCTTTATAGTTGTTTTGCTTAGAGAATAATGACAAAGAAAAAATTCTGTATCTATGTGATTTTCTTTTTTCCAAAATTTTTACTCACAATTGGTTGAAATCTAAAATTTGGGATCTGTGATATAGAAAGATTTTTTTTTAATTCAAATTACTGTCAATTTCTACTAGATTAAATTAACATGCTAAAAATGGTCTCTAATATACCACTAACAAAATAACTAAAAACCACAATAAAAGGAATAAGTGAGTCAGTCAGAAAATAGAAATATCAATGAAATGTTGGTTATTTCCTAATCAAAAACATTAGGAACCTTATAGCTAGACACACCGAGAAAAAAAAATGAAGGCAATTCATATCTGAAAATCAAAAACAAAAATTAGAGGCCAGCGAGATGGCTCAGAGGTAAAGGCACTTGCCCCCAAACTTGACAAACTGAGTTTAGGGAGAATCCACATGGTGGTTGGAAAGAAAAGACTCCCACAAATTGATTCCCGTGCCTGTGCACACCCACCCACCCACAAATAAAATAAATGTAAAATAAGTAAGTAAATAAATAATTAAAGGTGAGGTAATTACTAATGGGTCTATAAAATAAAAATGCAAGTCTGTACTATAAACAACTTCATGTCAACAATTTTTAAAACCCAATTCCTAGAAACCCCAAATATACTACAACTAAATCATAAAGAAATAAAAAATTTAAATAAGATTAACTAGTATAAGGACATTGAGTTAGTAATCAAAAATATTCTAAGACCTTGATGGCTTTACTTGCAAAGTTTACAACACATTTAGAGAGAAACAGCTTCCAGTTTGGACTGGTTTGAACTAAATGTTTGTGTTTGCTCTAAATTGAAATTATGATCACTGAAGTGATGTTGTCAGGAGTCGGGATGTTTGGGAAGTAGCTGTACATGAAAAAGATGCTGAGCCACAGGGGACAGGATTACTACTCTTTAAAAAAATATTTATTTTATGTGTATAAGTATATTGTCTGTATGCACCCGTGTTTTGCATTGCCCACGAGGTCAGAAGAGGTTGCAAGATCCCCTGAAATTGAAGTTATATGTGATTGTTCAAGGCCATGTGGGTGCTTGGATTCAAACCCAGGTCTTCTACAATAACAGCTTGTTCTTTTAAATGTTGAGTCATCTCTCCAACCCCATGGATTACTACTTTTATGACTGAGACCATAGAGAGATAGTTTGTCCTTTCTACCAGATGAGGACACAGCAAGAAAGAGTCCTCTGTTGACCAGAAATGTCCTCAGTAACCCCAAGACTTGGTGGTACCTTCATCTTTGCTTCCTAGTTATCAGAACCATGAGAAATGAATTTGTTTATAAGCTTTCAGTTTATTTTATTTTGTATAGTAGTACGTAATTCAGACAGCCTAAGCTAGTTATATATGCTAATCTACCTTATGAGTATAAATGCAGATAACTTCAATGATTTAGAACATTGAAGATATCATCTTACTGAAATATTATTTCCCATTACCAAGTGATGTTTGTTCCTAGAATAAGTTGTTTCAACCTATAAAATCTCATCGATGTAATATATAACATTTATAGACTGTTTCATGGTTTGAATATGAAATATCCCACAAAAGAAATCATGTACTGAAGTCTTGATCCCTACCTGGTAGTCAGTCCCTCACTGGTCGTGAAAACTCTGAGATAGTTAACTGATTAATCCACTGATGACTGTGAATCTGAATGGATTAGTAAGATCTGTGGCAGTCGTGAGGTCAGCTGCTCTTTATCATGTCTCTGTCATGATCTTGCGCCTTGACTCCGACCCATAGCCGACCATGGACTGGAATCTCTGAAATCATGAAGCTAAATATATGTTTCTTCCTTTTATGTTAAAGTTTCTCTAGGTATCTATCACAGAAATGAAAATATGACTACAGAAGGAAATGATTATTTCAATTAATACAGAAAAAATGTTTGACCAAATAGAGAATTTCATGGCAAAACCACTCAATAAACCAGGAGTTGAAGCAAACTACCCAAATAAATTAAAACCACATGGGAAAAAAATTCCTACAGTAAACTTTCTACTCAATGTTAAAAAACTGCAAACTTTTTTTGAAAATCAAGGCAAAGATTTCCTCATTAATAGCTTCTATTAAATACAGTGCTAAAATTATTGTTAGAGCAATTAGTCAAGAAAAAGAAAAAAGACACACAAATTTGAAAGTAGATTTACTATAAATCTAATCATATAATCTACAAGCTATATCTGTATGACGAATATATGTATATTCCACACACACACACACCAAGAAAAATACTATTACAGCTAAATAAATGAATTTAGCAGAGTGGAAAGATAGAAAACCAATTCAAGAAAATCAGCTGCCATGTCTAAAGGAATTACCTTGAATAATGATAGCTACAAAAGGCTGGCAAAAGATAAATTAAAATATAAAAATATATCACAATACATTCTCTGTTATTACTGAAGATGATCTTGGACGCAGTAGAAGCCATCAAAATCACAACTAGAAAAAAACTTCCTAAATTCATATAGAGCCTCAAGAACCTCTAAATAGCTCTCCATGCCCCTCCACACCTTTAATTCTGGCACTTGGGAGGTAGAGGTAGGCAGATTTCTGTGAGTTCAAGGCCAGGTTGTCCTACAAAACAAGTTCCAGGGCAGCCAGGGATATACAGAGAGAACATATCTCAAAACAAATCAAAAAACAACAAAAAGAAATTCTGACACATGTTGTAACACAGAAAGTAGATCGCTGACTTCCAATGGGCTAGGTATGGGGAGAGGTGTCTACCTGTGTAATCAAATAAAAGTCAATGAAATAGAGTTCTAAGAAGAAATACAAATGATTAAGAAATATTTTTAAATATTTCTTAGACAACAACTATATACTATTATACTACATAGAAATAGAGATAAATCAAATAGAAATATCAGAAATAAATCTTCTTCATGTGGTTAAATGATTTTTAATATGGGGAGTAAAGCTATTCAGTGAGGAAAAGACAGAATTTTTGAAAGTGTTGCTGGAGAAACTGTTTATCTACAGAAAAAAAAATGATATTAGATCCTTACATTGTACTCTGTTTTAAAGTTAGTTCACAATGGATCAACAATCTAAATTAACACCTAAAACTACAAAACTAATAAAAATGTATCATCAAACCTTTAAACATTAAATCTGAGAGTCAAACCAAGAATAGACAGACTGGCACAGGAAATCAAGAATAAATGTTGTACTTCATGAAAATTAAAAGGTTTTGGGCATCAAACCTATTATCAACAACGTCCAAATATCACCTGTAGAATGGGAGCTAATATTCATAAATCATATACTTAAGAAGGGAGAATAATAATAAGATCTGTAAAAGACATAGGACTCAACAGCAGCAACAAGAGGCAACTTGAAAGTGAACAGAGAATTTGAATTCGTCATTTTTTCCTAAGAAGATATAGATATGGGCAATAAACAAATGAGGTGATACTAATCATCTCAGAAATGAAAATCCAAACTATAAAGAGATATCACATGTAACCATTACAGTGCTATCAACAAAACAGAAACTAAGCTATTGGCAAAGATGTGGGAAATGAGAAATCCTCATGCACTGGTGATGGGAATGTAATGTGTTGTCGCCACTGTAAGAAATAATATGAAAGTTCCTCAGAAATTAAAAGTAGAGTTAATGTATGAGTCAGAAATTCTACTCCCTAGTATGTGTTTGAAAGAGTTGAAAGCAGGGACACGAAGACTTATTTTTGAGTTGGATATAGTGATATATGCCTGTAGCTCCAGCAGCTCAGGAAGCTGGGGCAGGGAGACTGCAAACTTGAGGCTGGTTGGGGAATGTAGGAAGTTCCTCTTTAAGCAAAGTAAGAGCTGTATTCATACACCCAACTTTATAATGACACTATTCCCAATAATTAAAACATAGAAACAACACAAGTATCTGCAAATGAATGAAGTTATAGTCAAAATGTAAGCACAAACACAATGAACTATTTTTTAGCGTTAAAAAAATAAATGAAATTTTGCCAGATGTGGTGGCACACATTTTTAATTCTGGCACTTGGGAGGTAGAGGTAGGCAGATTTCTATGAGTTCAAGGCCAGGTTGTCCTACAAAATAAGTTCCAGGGCAGCCAGGGATATACAGAGAGAACATATCTCAAAACAAATCAAAAAACAACAAAAAGAAATTCTGACACATGTTGTAATACAGAAAGTAGATCGCTGACTTCCAATGGGCTAGGTATGGGGAGAGGTGTCTACCTGTGTAATCAAATAAAAGTCAATGAAATAGAGTTATAAGAAGAAATACAAATGATTAAGAAATATTTTTAAAAGTCTTTATCATCTGTCTTTAGCTAAACTAAAACTGCTAGGAGATTTTATCTTATGCTAGGGATAACCTAAGATTAAATACAAGCAAACAAACGAATGACAACAAATGTTGGCAAGAATGTGAGAAATGGGGAGCGCTCACACACTGTTGGTGAGAATGCAGGTTGGTTCAGTCACTGTGGAAATCGGTGCATTTGTTCCTCTAAAAACTATAACTAGATCTACCACGTGAGCCAACCATACCACTCCTGGGAAAATACTCATAGGATTCTGTACCCTATGCCAGGGACATATGCTCATCCATGTTCATAGCTGCTCTATTACAACCCTAGAGACATGAAAATAGCCTAGATGTCCATCAACTGACAAATGGACAACAAATATGTCACACACACACACACACACACACACACGCACACACCCAATGGAGTTTTACTCACTATAAAGAAAAATGAAATTATGAAATTTTCAGGTACATGAATGGAACTATACTGATTGAAACATTATGCTGACTGAGATACCCTGATTGCAGAAAGTCAAACATTTCATGGTTTCACTCACATAGGGTCTAGTCTTTAGATTTGGGTATTTAATTCAATGTTTTTTATTGAATCCAGAAAACTAGAAAGAGATCACTGATAGGAAGAGAGAAAAAACTTAAGAAAGGGGGGAGAAAAGGAAAATAACGGGGGAGAGAGGCTGAAAAGGGGAAAGAAATGGGAGGGGATAACTACCTCTAATGATATTTGACAAAGTCATATGGAAACCTACAGTTTTATGAACTTCACACACATGCACACACGCACACATCCATTTAATTGGAGTTACCCAGGCAAGGAAGTATGCTCAACTCTAGATTCATAGATGACCAAATAAAAAGCCAGTGTCAGGATTGTAGAAATGGTTCAGTGATTAAGGGCACTGGCCGCTCTTGAAAAGGACCAGAGTTCTGTTCCCAGCACCCACATGGCAGCTAACAAACAACCCTTAACTCAAGTTTCAGGGAATCTGATGCCCTCTTATGACCTCTGGGGGCATTGTGTGACATACATTCAGGCAAATACCCCCACAAAATAATAAAATAAATAAATAAAAAAATTTAAATATATTTTAAAAAGCTTAGCACAGGCGTGGGTTACCTCCCATTGAATTGCTAGTCAGCAGTGTCCTGCAGGCCCCCAAAATAATGCAGGCTATTTCCATTGCTCTTGACTGCCTGCCAGAACTTGGTGGTGAGATTTTATTGTTGAAGACATGAATCTCATTGTTCTCAAGACATGCAGAAATCAACTTGGTCCTAACCAGGAAGCTTCCTTCTGGCTCGGTAGGTCTGGTAGTAGTGGAAGATGTTTTTCATGCCTCTGAGGGGACTAGTCAATAGTCTTTCACAGTTCCAAACTCTATGAACTGCACTAATGACCAGTGTGGTAAGATATGCCTATGGGTCCAACAGTAGCTCCAGTGTAATGAGGATAACAGACCACTTTCTAATTAGATTTGAGAGCTGCTCTGCAGGAAGAAACAAATGTCTAGTATTGCCAATCACCCATGGTTGTGGAGCTCACAGGCCCCAGGGGTGAACCTACTTTAAATTATTTTGCTAAATATACGTAGTATCAAACTGCCCTCTAAATTGGAAGAATGGGTTGGGTGTTGGGGAGGACTGGATCAAAACTGTGTCTCCTGGACTTAGCAGGATGACTGGACTCATGTACTCACAGCAGGTATGGCTGCCTGCACAAGCTCAAGTGAATGGCTCCACACCCAGGGGTATCTGGACAGCAGAAATGGGAGTCACTAAGTTAACAAGTTATAAAAGAGAACACTGTAGGGGTTATGGAAATTGGATGGATCTGGGAGGAATTGAGGATGAATACAATCAAAGTATATTGTATGAAATTCTCAAGAAAAATATTTATTAAGAAATTGATGATTCATGAAAGCTAACTGAAAGCCTTAGTCACATCTGTCTGTTGTGAGGTGGGAACTGGGACCTGCAAATGTAGTTCAGTTCGTAGAGTGTACAAAATCCTGCATTCAATTCTAGCACCACATAAACTGATATGGATGTGCATGCCGATAATCTCAGCACTTAGGAGGTAGAGGCATGGGAATCAGAAGTTCAAGGTCATGCTCAGCTACAGAGAGAATTCAAAGATAGCCTGAGATACAAGAGACTCTGTCTCAAAATTTAAAAAGAGCAATATACTGCTTGACTCACTAGAGTTGATGCCCGGCATAGGTAAACCTACAGAGTCAGTAAGACTGCAGCAACTCTCCGGGGCTTGGGGTGGAGGGGCACTGATAATGAGTGGAGGATTCTGTTTGAAGTGTGAAAAATGTTCTAAAATGGTGTTAAGTCTAGGCAACTCTGTGAATATAATACAGTACACAGAAGACTGTAATGAATGTTATGACATAGTGTTTTTCTTAATGATGTTAAAAAACCTTTTCCAAAGTGATTACAAATTTGGAGAAGATAAGGGAAGGGAAGAAAAAAAATCTTTGAAACAATGTTCTTGAGATGGGGAAACACAAGAGGTCATTTAAACATGGTTTAATAAGCTCATGGTAGTCAGCTTTACACTAATTATCCACACATAGTTCAGGTAGAAAGATGTAAACTCTCTTTAGTAATGAATACGAGGGAAAGAACACAAAAGCTTTAGCAAATGATCTAATTTCCCAAAGAAGCAAAGACTGTTCCCTCTGTTGTCACAGTCACCCTCGTAGCTAAGAGAACTCTTGTTCATGCATTCGAATTCCCACACTTACTGGATCTTCAGGTTTGTTCACTTAGGCATTATTTGAAAGCTCCAACCCCGAATCCCCTTGTTGTATATTCAGTGTTATTCACTGCAGCACTGTTTGCCAAAGCAGAAAAACCCAAGTACCTATCTACCGGACTGACAATGAACCTGCTGTGTGCATTCAACGTTCTGTTAAATAGGCATAAAATAGAAATACCCACATGCAAAACTATCAGGAGGGTATGTATTTGTGTGTCTGAGTGTGTGGTATTTTTCTATGTGTGCTGTGTACATGTGCATATGTGTGCAGGTATATGTGTAGGCCGGAGATAGATGTCAAAATGTCTTTGACGACTCCCCATCTTATTTATTTATTTATTTTTTTGAGTCAGGTTCTCTTACTGAACCTGGAGTTCTCTGAATAGCTCCTAGGCTGACCAGTGAGCTCCAGGCATCTACTTGTCTCTGCCTTCCCAGTGCTAGGATTAGAGGTACCAGAGCCGCACCCTACATTTTATGTGACTGCTGCTTTTCAACCTCAGGTGTGCATGTTTGCGCAGCAAGCATTTTACAGACTGAGCAGTCTCTCTAGCCCCAAACCAGGTTGTGTGTGTGTGTGTGTGTGTGTGTGTGTGTGTGTGTGTGTATGTGTGTGTGTGTATATAATATATATAGTACTGGGTATTGAGTCTGCGGCCTCATACATGCCAGGCAAGAACTCCACCACGATTACAGCTACAGCCCAGGCAGAGTGTAATTTTAAGCAAAAAAGAAGAAACAAACCTCAATTAAATGTCACATCTATGGTCTGTTAATGCTTATTGGAGAGAAAGGAATAGATGGATCATATTATGACCTTGCATTTCTTTGCAAATATCTTTCTAACAGTTTAATTTTGAACCATCTAGACATTTCCTATAGTTCTGAGACAAAAACAAATTTGAAAACCAATCTTAAATATCCTTTGGTCTTTGGAATAATAGCCAAACTATTCAATTATATGAAAATGTTTAGACATTCTGTACTACGAGAAAAAAATGAAAGACAAGCAAAAAAGCACTCACTTTAGAGGATTTTAGTTATGTATTTGAGCATTTTTTTTCCTCTGAATTTGGTGATTTAATAATTGTCTAGAAATAGTTAATATTTAACAGTTTAATTGGTGTTTTATAATTTGGGGAGATATCAGAGAACCTTTCACTATAAAGCTCCAAGGTTGGGGTAAAGTAGTGTTAAAACAGAGTAAGGACTGGCATTGTGGGTAACAGGTGGCAGATGGCAATGAGGGTTTGGAGATGTTTATGACAGAAGTTTGTGCCCTGGGTCCGTGAAGCCAGTTACTGGGTTCTAGAAGTACCTAAACTCACTGGTACGACAAGAAAGAAAGGAGATGGCAGTGACCCTGTGAGCCCGAAGCAGCAGCCACGACTTCAGCACAATCTGTCAAGTCATAGAAAGGGCAAAATAAGCAAGGACGCCCCCCTCCCCACTGTGAACAGAACAAGAGTATTCCATGGCTTGTCCTAGGTGCTCAGAAGTCGTCTCTCTTCCCCAGGCACAGACACAACCGGGTGTTTCTTGTCACATCCACACTTCTGTCCCTTGCCACTAGCAAATCTGAAGGACGAACCCGGTAAGATGTTTGGGGAAGCAGGCGGAGCAGACCCATTACAGAGCTCACCGCATAGGCACATCAAGATAGCTGGAGGGTTGAGGCAAGGGGTAAGCTGGGTAGAGCTGCTGGACGTCTGTTATCCACTTCTGATGGGTTTTTCCTCTTCTAGGACCACCAGCCCAGGTTCATTTTTTTCTTATCAGCGGTACTTCAGGAATTTCCTGACCTTGCTCGTGAACCCAGTCCATTTAATGCGCTTGTCCAGTGTTTCACAGACTTTTGGTCAAAGTGCTACTACTAGTTCACACCGCAGTTCCCACTCCCTAGTGTGTGCTTCTTGTGGAGTGTCACCTCGGTATTTGGAGACACTTCTGGAAAACCTGCCGCATTTCTGACGAAGGTGAACGGTTTTGGAAGACCTGCACTGTCTCACTTGGTAAATTCATGTGGCGTGGGGGTGCCACCTAGGGCAGCTTCAAGGACTCAGATTTGGTCCCATCTGCTTTTTGTGGCAGAAAACTCGAATGCAAGATCTTCTCCTTTCCCTCTCTCCCCTCCCGCTTTCTTGAAAACACCCATGTTTTCTTTCTGCCGATGCCAACGAGACCTCAGTGCAGTAGAGAAGACCTGAGTTGGTCACACATCTCCTTTTCTTCTCTTTCCTTCAGTTCACTACTAACTCAGAAGATACATGGCCGGAAGACTTGACCCTTCGCCACTGGGTCAGTCCATCACCTGGAGCTGCCGGCCACCACTTGGGCCACTTTCTGACAGTATGAAGTGTACTTACCTCCCCACCAGTGTTTTTGTAACTTATAGACCTATTTAGCTGCAGAGTGTTAAAATATTTACTTGTCACTTAACCTTCACAATAGCAGAGAAGCACAGAGTCCAGATTTTTCTAGACAAACATTAAAACTTTGGAACCTTATGTGACCTACTGTTGGTCAGTCTGAATCACTCAGGTAGCGAGCTTGAATACATAGTCCATAATGTAGTCATGGTTGTCCTGTTTATGGAGAAATTGATGTTAATATAATGAATACATAAGTATCGAAATAGGGATTAATTCTGAAAAATACCTGTCACTTTATTACCTGTTTTATTAAGAAAAACCTTCTCCATTTTCTGCATCATTTCCTGTAAGAGTTGATTCAGCTAGTTCTGCCTCCATAAAATAGAGAAGTGTGAGATTTGAACGTAATTGTAAGGTTTGAAAGCATTTTAATAGGTCAGTATGTTACTTATTTTAACAAAAGCAAATACAGTACTTAAAACCAGCAAATTAGCTTAAATAAAGTAATATAAATAGATCTGTACTGAATAATTTTTAAATTACTGTTTACTTCAAATTTCAAAGTCATAAATTTTTGGCATTTTATAAGTACATTTTGATTACATTTCTTGAAGTGACATTTGACTTAAATATAATTATTCTAATGTTTTACACATTAAAGATAATAAATGCTTATTTAATTAACACATGAACACTTCCTATAAATAAGAACAGAAGAGATTTTAACAGAAAAATATTTCTTTTTAAAATGATTGTAGTTCATAAAACTACCATGTTTCTATGTTTGTAGAAACACTTTTTTCTTTGCTCATATATTGATTCATTTAGTTGGGCATTTACTAAACGTGCATTGTACCAGGCTTTCTTGGGCTGGCTGAATGCTTAACTATTGTTGCTAAAATTCCTCTTGGGAGAGGAGTACTAAGCTTAGTCGCTCCCTCACCAGTTCCTACAGCAAACACACAAATTTCCCCTCACAGTTGGGCAAATTCTAGCTGACTTTCCTCTCTTTTACTGGGTGCTCTTTGAGCTCCATGCTCTTGCCTGGCATTCCATACATGGGTGGTAAAGGACCCAGTCTTGACTGTACTCTGTGACCTCACCAGAACAACCAACTCAAGCTTGGCATCAGTACCAAATTCTAGACTTATGCAAGTTTCTGCCACAAGATCAGAAACGTAACTTGCAGTCTTTCCGTGTCACGTGCTGAAGTTCTTTCCCTCTTCTTCGCCCCTCAGTAAATATTGCTGTTGCTAGTTTCAGTCACTTGCACTCTTTTGCTTTCGTGCTGGGGACTAACACTTTCAAACTCTACCTAGCATTTTATGAAAGTAAATGGTTTGCAAATGAGTGGAAACTTCCAGTCCTGCTGTCTCATTTCTATCTTTTTAACTGGCTTTGGAAAATGTACCTTCATCATCTCTCTGAACTCAGACACATGACTGTCATTTTCAGTGGCTACGAATATTATCCTTGGTGTCTGATCTAAAAAGTCAATCTGTTGCTGTTATTTAGGGTCTGGATCATACACAGTTGATGCGCTTCTTTTTTGTTCACCTCACTTGAATAAATGAAACTTGTTGAGAACAAGAACTCAAATAAGGACTTCACCTTCTCCCTTTTCCATTTCCAAGGGGAAAGCATATTAAAATTCAGGGTCTGGCTCACTGTAAGAGCCAGAGGTAGTGGCTGACCTAAAGGAAACAGAGTTTTCCATACAGCTGGAGAGTTACTCATGCGAATTCATGACAATGGTGACAGCAGGCACAAGTCCTATGCAAGCTTGCTTAAGTCAGACAAAATCCCAGAATAGGCCTTGGGGTGGGGGTAAGAAACACAAGTCCTACCTGAGGAACTATTAACATCCATGACTGCTGGGAAGGGGAGAATCATTCTCTTTTAAGGACATGATGCTTGGTAAGTTGATCAGACTTCAATGGATGACTCTGCCAAAGGACATTTGAAGACACAAATTTGACTCTGTAGGCATATATATATATATATATATATATATATATATATGACTACAAAATATATATATGACATGACAGTTGGGTGGAGGTGGTAAGGGGAATGCAGATAGGGGAGAAGACTGAAATATGATCAATATGTTGTATGAAATTTAAAAAATCAATTTTAAAAAAGGAAAAATAATTGGAAGTGAGTCTTAAATAATCTCAAGTAGATTCTGATCAAGGAAGCAATATCTGTGATAGAATCAGTCACGAGAACTTGGCCAGGGCACTGTGGTATAGAAATTGGCTAATTCTGTGTCTTCTTTCATTTAAATTTAGTGTCCATTTCGTATCACAGATTCTAAAAAGAACTCTCTCAGTAAGGACTCATAATTAGATGTATTTTCCTGAGATTCGAACTTTGAACTCTGGAGAGGTTGTGTAAATGCTAGAAAGAGTTTCTGGAGCCAGTGGCTACATGTAACATCAATTTTCTAGGCAGCTGTAGACATTCCCTTGGAAATTCTATTCTGAATTATTATTTTGGTTGTGAAGTTCTAGCAACTCAAGAAGAGTGTAATGTTCCCCAGATTTCCCCAGTAATTGCATGTCCTGTAATATATCAAGTTTAATACACAGCAACGTTCATATAAAGTGTTTTCTACCTTACTGTCTAAATGTTAAAAATAATGAACCTGACTCCATTTCTGGTTAAGTAGAGAAAATCAATCTGAAAACGATGAAAAAGGATCAAGAGGAAGAAGTACTTGACCACGTTGAACCTTTCTACTAAAGCTGTAGCTGCTACTGTCAGAGATATTATTTTTAAACATCTGATCATGTCAGACTGAACTCACAATCTCTCCAGGCAAATATACAGTTCCCCAAGTACTTCACCAGTGATAGGCAAGTCATGTGCCTCAAAAAGATCACATATGCTGTCAAGTTCAGGGGCTCCAGAGCTTCTTCCATTTCTCAGCACTGTAAGGATTGAGCCTCTGATCTTAGCAGAGATCATGTGCATCCATCTGGTGAAGGCTCAGCTATTACCTAAGGTCTCAGCTTGAGTAAGTAGTAAGAGAGTGCTGTCAAATCATGACAGAACCTCAAATGAGGAAACTTCATTTTCTTTCATAGCTGTGCCATGCTGTCAGTACGCTCCCCATTCCAAAGCATACAGCTCGTTCTGAAAGTTCTGACACCTGATACTGTGTTGTTTTTCTAGACTATACTTATACTGTTCTTGATAAGTGATTTATTTTCAAAGCTCCCATATCCATCATGCCTTCTTTTGAAGCATATACTACTTTGAAACATATTTTATATCTGGTATATGTTTACATATGTGTGTGTGTGTGTGTGTGTGTGTGTGTGTGTGTGTGTGTGTGTGTTTCTTGGTCATCCTCTTCATCAAACGTTTCAAAGGCTTTGTACCAGGCTTCTTCTCTTCATCTGAGTCTCATCATTTCTCGGGGGTCTATGTGATAGATCTATCTAAACTGTTTACCTTAGTTTTTCACTTCTTCAATCCTAGAGCCTTTCATTCCCAAGCCATTTATTCTGTTTCTTCTATGGTGCTGCCATACCCCCCCTGTCCTCTAAAATCATAGGCTCTGGTAATCTGCTCCTTGCTGTTTCACTAGACTCCCATTTCATCTGCCTTTCTTTACTAATATTTTCAGGCCCTATCAGGCATTGTCTAATTTGTAACCTATAGGCTGCATTCAGCTTCACATGATCAAGAGTAGTTCTCAATGTGGCCATGTGACTCAACATACGATCATAGTTACTTAAAACATGAGGTTTTTTTCTAATTCAGTTGAGAATTCCAGAGAGTGAACTTTGTAGAGAACATTGTGTCACAATCAAAAGGTTAGGCATGTCTACTAGACCATCAACTACATGTTCCTCCAATCTTCTGTCCTACTGAGAAATTAAGTATCGTTCTGGTTTTCCCTAGTCCAGGGTTTCTGCTCACCATTGTTCTCATCTGTAATATAACACCTCTGCAAGCCTGGCCTCTGGAATATATGGTTATTGGTATTTTTGACATGTGTACTGCGGTCCAGGGAAATTACAAACCAAGCAGATTTTTATTTTGCAAAGTTGTACAGTGTCAGCTTGTAGTCCCTATGCATGGTCAAGGCATCTCTCCTTACTTCATTTAGCGAAGTGGACACTTCACCAGTCTTCTTTACTACTTCAACCCTGCCTCTAGTTTTATTGATGAGGTAGAGACAGCGAGTGGGAGCACTTAATCTCTGTTGCCATTTTCACAGGCTTCTGGCCTCTGCCATGGCCTTTCCTACCTTTTCCCTTCTACTTTCAGGAAAGAAAAGTTTGGCCAAGTGCAAACATTCCGCCTGCTCTCCGGGCTTCACCTCTTATCTCTCCAGATGTTCTACATCACCCGTGAGACACCCTGTATCATCAGCCTCTCTATCACTGTAGACTTTTCCTCTCAACCTGTCAAAACCCCACATGAAAAAGCTTCATCTCACCTAATAACCACACTACTGGCCAATATTGTGTCTTTCTTTCAAAGAAAGGCTGGACTGTGACACACTGAGAGTCTACAACAGAGTAGACCCCCTTGCCATTTCTTTAGCCCTTGCTCTAGCCAAACAACTAACTGCCACATCCCCTTGTTATCTTAAAAACACAAGAAGATTTGCTTCTCTAAAGGCAGAAGAAAACATTCCTTTGTTCTGGAAAATATACTTGATCATATCTTTTTATTAAATAAAAATAAAAATCCACTTATTGTTCTTAAGGAGAACAAAATATTATTGACTTGAATCTGATCATTTTTTAGAGAAGAAATGAAACATTATGTTGGTGCTAAAATTGTTTTTTGTTAATTGCTAGATAAGATTAACATCTCTAAGATGCATCTCCATATTTGTTTATGTGGTGGGAGGAGATGAAAATTATTTTCTTGGCCCTGAATGAATTTATAATGCCAAGTGTTTCAAAGTTTTGCTTGCTCTTGGAGGAGTTGTAGGTATTTTTATTAGAGAGGTTAAGGCAGGAAATAAGTGCTGACTGACAGGAGTCAGACACCCATGGTAAAGATATGGATTCATTTTTAGATATACTTGGCACTAAGGAACAATTAAGAGAAAGGACAAGACTGGGTGAATTGTACTTAGTACCCAGTCTTATTTCAGTTGATTTGATGTACAAAGTACTGACATGGAATGAATTGTCCACATGGAAATGTTATGTTCCTGTGAATGTAAAGGACATTTTCTCTGAAGGTGGTAAAGATTCCTCCATTAATTCTCTAGGAGAGAGGCATGATCTAGACATTGGAAATAATGATTAAGGGCCAAAGCAACAGATGAATATAAAAGGATGTTATAATGTAGTTTCTATATACAGTTCACTAAAAACCAGGGCTTCTCTAGGGCTGGGCATGGTAGCACATGCCTTTAATCCCAGCACTTGGGAGGCAGAGGCAGGTGGATCTCCATGAGTTCGAGGCCAGCCTGGTCTATGTAGTGAGTTCCAGGCAAGCTGGGTCTACAGGGAGACCCTCAAAAAGACAAAACAAAACAAAAACAACAACAAAGGCAAAGCAAAATCAAAAACAAAAACAAAACAGGGCTTCTAAGTCTGGAATAGAAAAAGTAGATAATGACCTTGATCATTTTGTTTTGTCAGAGAGTAAGATGTGGGTACAAATCAAAGAATAGAGAAGGCAGCTTCAAAGAACTCATGGTATCCAGACATCAAAACAAAAAATAATAGGGTAGGCAATAGCCATTTGAATAAATGAAAAGTATGAATTTATATGGATATAAATAAATGAGTAAACATTTGATCATAGATAGGATATAAAATACCTCCCACTAAAAAACTCATTGATTGTAAAAAGAAAAAACTTCACAGTGCCTAAGTCATATAGATAGCAGTTTAAAGAAACTGAAGTTAATATCATTAGTGCTGAGAAAAATTGAAATCATGTGCCATCTGGCAGATGCAGTGAGAGGAACATATTATCACTTATTCCTGCCCAAGATGCATAGCCTGAATGCAATCATGAGGAAACAGAAGATATATTCAAACCAAGGAACATTCTAGAAATATCTGGCTTGTCATCTTCAACAGTGTCAGGTCTCTGAAAGTCCAAGGAAGACGAATAGTTTCAGACTGAAGATGACTAGAGAAAAGAGAATTAAACACATGTGATCCTGGAGTGAAAACTTGCTTAAATGACATTATTAGGACATTTGCTAAAGGTCAAACAGGCTTTCAAAATTAGCTAGGAGGATGCTTGACCTTTGTTGGTCTCCTGACTCTGACAGTTGTTTTGTGGTTATATAGGAAAATGACTTTTTTGGGGATGGGGTAAGCAATTGTTAGACAATTTGATTTTGGGGGGAGGGCAATGATTCTTATGGAGGCTAGAATAACTCACTATGTGGGATACATTATCTGTGAATTTTAGATTGTTCTGAAAGAAAACAAATTTCAAAAATCAGCAAATAAAACCAAAAGATTAATAGTATCTCATGTTATCCTTAGAAGCTTAGTGATATGCATCTCTGTGTTGAAACCAGGGAGGCACACGCTTTGTTTCAGTTTTTTAATCTCATTTATTCTTCATTCTATTCTATACAATTATAATTTTTCCTTTTTTTCCACTCCATTTTAACTGTTCATCAAAGACTTAATTAGAATCTTGTCTGGCCAATCTTATGCCACTTGGTGTCTTTGTAACCTTAGAAATTTAATTGACTTGTATCTTGGTTTATTATAGCCTGTTAGGTTAGTGGGAATTAATGTCATTGTGGTTAATATATAAATAAATGTAAAGTACTTTTTACTGTATTATATTGTTACATATGAATGCTACACTGTCACTCTAACCATCATTATTGCTGTCCCACAATTCTTCCCTATGATCAAATGACTACTACTGAACATTTTTATTTAGATGTCTCACAGATACCCGGGGTCCAAAATGCAAGGAAGCTCTGTGATCAATGTCTTTTTCTTGCCGCTGTGTTCTCTGTCCTGATGAGTATCTCAACCAGAAACACAGGTTCCAGCTTGAATCTTGGTTTTGCTTTGCTTATCTCATCAAACTGAAGGCCAGATGTGAACTGGATTCCTTGATGCCCATTCCTTCTTCTTCATTTTCACCCTCATAATAATCTCATGACTTCCTATATATAACTTCTTTCTGCCTAGGTTTTTTGGCTTTCTGATCAAATCTATCCATTCATTTTCTATGGTCCATCAAAATAATCTGTCTGAGATGCAGATACAGGCCCACTTTCTGGTGCACTTGAGGAATTCATTAATGTCTTAAAGTAAAATATATTTGCTTAGTAAGTTTTTAAAGGCCATTCTCTCTGTCTTCACTTTGCTTAATCATGTGGCTCTGATGTTTCTAGGTTTTCAGTGTGCCAAAGATCTGTTGGGTCACTAGTCTCTCATCTTTTCTTCCCTAACTTCTGCTACCTTATAAAAGTCAAACTGACTTTTTACTAACCTCCAAGAAGCTTTGCCTGAAGTCTATGTGAGCTACATGCACCTCAATCTTATCTGTCTTTCACATTAGTAATATCAAGGTATCATAACGCCCTAGTTATTACTTATTTCTCCTGTTATTCCAAGATCAACCTGAAGAAGATGTGTATTAATGAATCCACTTGTCTCATATTGCATTCCTAGTACTTAGAAAACTATGTAAAATGTGCACATTATAAAAAGTGATTGTTAAATAAGTGAATGATGCCAACTGTATCAGTGTCCCCCAATGTCACGTCATCTGAAACTACTCTCTACGGTATTCTAGCAGACCACCACACCATTTTAGTATACTGACCAGTCAGTCAACATTTATTTCTATTCTCAGTGTCTGGTTTTTGATGAAAACTAAGTAAACAGTTTTAAACGAACATGTGGTTTTTAATGAATATGAGAATACGTCAGATATTAAGATCTCTACTAAGAACTCTCTTTTTTGAGAAAGTAGTACAGCTTTTGTGAGGCAGATTTCTCTGTCTATAAGATCAGAACTTTCTGGAGTTTTCAAGAGTTCAGCTATTTTTAAAATCTTCTGGTTCATTAAAGATGAAAATGATTATTTTACTGTAATTTTCTGGGGAAATATATATTTCTACCGTTTCTAGCAGTAGTATTGAAAAACATACTCCATTCTGCCTAAAATGACTGAGTTCTTTTCTATACAGGTCTATAGACTGATAATTAGCTAAACTTCACGTAGGACTAAATGGCAACTTTATTAAAATTTATTTTATTATTTAAAAATATTTTATTATGTTTATGTGTATTAGTATATTTCCTGCATGCATGTATGTGTACAAATGTGTGCAATGCCTGTAGAGGTCAGGAAAGGGAATCAGATCTCCTGGAATCAAAGTTATACATGGTTGTTAGCTGCCATGTGGGTGCTGGGAACCGAACCTGGGTCCTTTGCAAGAACAGCTAATGCTCTTAACTGCTAAGTCATCTTTCCAGTCCCCAAGTTAGGAGTCGAGTGTTCATAAAATGAAGCCATAAACACAGTCAATGAATACATAGAAAAGAATCTCTTGAGCACCAAGAACACTCAGTGGAGGAAAGATAGTGCTAGCAAAACTGGCTCTCTACTTGTAGAAGAATAAAACTAAACCCTTATCAATTCACCTTGCACAAAAGTCAACACCAAATGGAACAAAGACCTCATGGTGAAATCTGAAACTTTGAAGCTGTTAGAAGAAAACATTGGCAGTAACCTACAAGATACAGGTGTGGGAAGGGGCTTTCTAAATCATCCTTCAGTTTCCCAGGAATTAAGATCATTAATTAACAAGTGGGACCTCATTAAACTAAAAGGCTTCTATACAGCAAAAGAAACGACTAAGGAAGAAACGACCCACACACTCAGAAAAGCAAAGTAACTTATATCCTCCCTCACCTGTGGCTCCTAGAACCAAATCCTTAAATGTGAGTATGTATCCTGATGTAACTGGGAACTACAAAAATAGGAAGTAAAGGGGAAGAAGGAACCTGAGAGAGAAGCATAGTAGGAGACATGTGTTACTAAAGGAGAAATAGATAAAAATCGGGGGTATTTAAATGGGGGGATGAAGAAGGATTGTACAGGGAACTATGAGATAAATTGAAAGAAGAAACTCAATGGAGGTGGGGCCATAGGAGACTGGTACTATCAATGGAGAAATGGGGAAAATACACTTTAAATGGGGAAGGCATGGAGGAGGAGCTAGACAGGGAGAGAGAAAGAGAGAGAGGGAGGGAGGGAGAGAACACACACACCTAGACACCTAGGTAGTATAAAACACGAGAGGGAATCATATTAGTCAAATAACCTAATGACAAATTACACATACAGTACTCTACAATGAGTCCATGTGCACAGCTGAAGGCTACATAACAAAAACAGTGCAGGACAGGAGAAACCTTCCCTTGAGTTGTCCAAGAGACTCCCAAAATTACATATTGCCATAGTCCTTGACTGTCTCCCAGAACTTAAAGGTAAGACCTTATTGCTGAAAACAGGAGATACTTCAGACATTAAATTTGGAGCAATGGAGCTGGAAATGACCTGGAAGCCACTTCTCTTGAAGGCAAGCTCTCATAGTCCCGAAGAACACTTTTCAGGCAACTATGGAAGAACATCACTTGATGATCCAACACCAACTTCATGACCAAATAATCTTATCAACGATTGGCATTGCTTGCAACAGTGGTGTGGTGGTGGCACTTTTATCTTGGGGGCAAACAATGGCTATTTAATTGGTCTTAAAGCTCACTCAATGGGAGAAAACTGATGTTTGGTATTGTAATGATAGCCAAATACACAAGGCTAAAGAGGTTATAGATCTTGAAGAAATCCCAAAGCTGTCACATCCCTAGGCTACTGAAACTTCCTATTTAGCACAAAATATGTATCCTAATACTTATAGTCAAGTACCCCATTCACCACTCATCAAAGAAGCTTCTTTTCCACCAGAGACTACTACAGAGTACCACATTGGTCACAGACAGACATTACGGTGAATTACCTGAGCCTAAGTGGGACATCTACAATACAACTTCTGCACCCAAGGCTCACGCAACATGGAACAAGGGGTGAAGCAGACACTAATGAATCTCTCAACTCTCATTGAGTAATGAAGCTTCTTCATGCAACAAAGGGCCAGTAACACAAAAGGTCACAAATAGCCAAATCATGGAGATTAGGAGTCTGCAGAGTGTGGGTCACTTGTTTCACTTGCACAGGACTCAGAAACCATTGCAGAAGAGGGGTTGGAAAGATTGTAAGAGCCAGTGAGGAGTTATGTGATCATATGGAAATACAGTCCTACAGGCTCCGGAGACCTTGTTCATATGAACCTACAGAAATGGTGACAGCATGCTCAAGACCCATGCAAGCAGATAAAAACCCAGCATGGAACTGAGGAAATGGGGAGCAGGTCCCAGTCTTTGCTGATCAAATATTGGTAACTGATTACTTTTGGGTGAGGATGAGATAATCTTCTTAAAGTGAGGGACTCTGGATAGGCTGACTAGATCTCAGTGGATGAATTTGTACTGAAGAGCATTTGGGGACATTAACCTGACACAATAAACCTTAACACAGATCAAAGAATGTATGGATTCCAGTTAGGAGACTATTGGGTGTACCAGTTGAGGAAGGAGTTATAAAGATGACTAAGACTGATTGAGATGTTCTGTATGAAATACATAATGATTCAATAAAAAAATTTAAAAAGAATCTCTTGAAAGTCAATCACAAATCTCTGATTTACATCGTTAGCAGATTATACAAGCCTTTATAGCTTTCCAGAACACCCTTGGGTTAAATTAAGCCTCAATGGCTTTAGTTCTTAGGTCAAGAATAACCACTGAGATATGTTGTTAATTTTTGTATTTTTTATGGTCCTAATATTGATATTGTAAGTTTAGTTCAGAGTAGAGCAAAATAAAGCATTGATTCTGGGCTTTTATATCTTTTAACCTAGGATTAGTTATAGCATTTTGAGCCCATAATATACCAGTAAAGGACTAATGAAAGCCCTTTCATGACTACAATTATTTTTCAGGGTTTTTAATGTCTACTGATTCTAGAGTACTTTTGGGATGTTGTAACAGAATTAGTGAGTTCAGAATGAACTTACTAAAGATAGGTGGCCAAGTGTGCTGCTAGACACCTGCCATCCCAGCACTCAGGAGGCTGAAGCAAGAGAATCACCTAGGAATCTGAGACCAGGCTGTGGAATATAATGAAACCTTGTTTCAACAACTTAAATTATTAGGTGAAATTAAAGAAAGAAAAATGGGAACGAATCAAACTCCCACGACTGTAATCTACTTTGCTCTGATGCCTACTTCATCTGGCTTGCATATTAAAGCTTAATGTTTAGCTTGGGCTCTTGGTCTATAGAATACCAGAGGTCATTGAGAGGTCTATGAGAACATAGCGAATATTAAGAATATCATTATGCCCTTGTTTCTGATGATATTATCAGGAAAAATACGATCAAGTTTGAAAACCCATTGTGTGCAATGAGCAAAGGCTGTGGTTTGAAGTTGGAAGTCCACTGACTCTATGGTTAAAAGTTACTTTTTTGGTACATATTTACAAGGTCACTTGTACATGAACCTGCACGTTCTGGATCTTACATCTGAGAATGATGTTTGCACTATTATAACTAGAAGAAAGTTAAAAGTATTCATAATTCAATTCTGGAACTGAAGAAGAGGAACCTCAGCTCTGCCTGGTAGCCTAGACCTGTAATCCCAGCTACTTAGGATACTAAACTAGGAAAATCTCAAGTTCAAGCCAGGCTGGAGTTTTAGTGAGTTCAAGATGAACTTGGACAATTTAGTGAGATTCTGTCTGGAGATAAAAAATAAAAAGAGGACTAGGGATATAACTTAGGGAGGCATGAATACTCCCCTATTGTACATAAGACCTAGGTTTAAGCTTCAGTACCACACACACAAAAGACGTCTATAAATAGCAAAGGTTAACTAATCTCTAAAATTTCTTATTAACTTATTATAGTAGGCTAGATCAATATCTTAAGGATTTTCACTTTCAGGTAGAAAGCATTAACTAGATTGAATAGCAAATCACTCACTTAAGAAGCAATGGCAAAAATTATCAGTAAGCGACTGGATGAGACTGCCAGGGTACAAGCCAATGAGTGGCAGCCCTCATTATCATGGTGGACTTTTGCATGCATTTCTTGAAAACTTTAGGAGGTCTCAAAGTCCCATGAAGAGAGCATACTTATTGTCCGCTGAATCAATAGATTGTTTAGTAACCATGTTGTCTAAACTTCTTGTAAATCTTTTCTAATCTATTACAGAAATAAGGTGATTAAATGATAAATGAGTAGTCAAAATAGCTATAGAAACAATATTTGACTTCTACATATATAAGAAAAGACATGGAATATAAAAAGATAAAAAATTTAAAAATCTGCACATTCATTTGGCATCACAGCCATGCTTGGGTATCCAGAACCCCTGAAGAAACCAAAATCTTCAGAGGCTCAAGTAACTAGTATAAAATGGCATGTCATTTTCATGTAGCCTATGTGTGACCTTCTGTATGCTTTTAAAATGTGAATTTTGTGAATTTGCCATCCAGTGAGAAAGACTGAGGATTGCTGAAAAAAAGTGACTAATGTTAGACTTGGTAACGTTGTTTTTGTTTTGTCACAAAAATCTCCTTCTGCAATGTGACTAAAGTCAATAATGGAACAAGTTATAATTTGTTTTCTTTATTTAAAAACCATCTAAGCAATGTGATGACTATAATTTTAAAAGAATAATTTTGGCCAATTTAGAAAAAAAATAGCCACAGCACAGAGTTTGAGTCAAGTACTAGAATCATAAAGAATATAAACATATATTTTTGACTGAAAGGCCTCAGATAACTGAAATTTCTTAGATTTCAGCTTTCTCATTTGTAAAATATGAAAGAGCACTGTGTTGTTGGTTGTTACAAGTGAGTAAAAAGACCTAAGTTTAAAAAATAGTAGTGGTGCCTGGTACGGTAGATACTGTTAACATTCGAGGAAATAAAGATGGAGAGATTAGTAACCTGTTATTAAAGAAGCAAGATACCATTCCACTTTATGAGAACCTAACATATTGACAGTGTCTTAGTCCAATCAAAACACCTAGTTAAATATGTTACAGTGAACTGAAATGATCTCAGTGTTCAATTTGATACAATTTTTCCATAGTTGGAAACATGGGCTTTTGTCCAGAAAAACCTTATAACTATATATGCAGGGTAGAATTTTCTGTGTTAGAAGAGAAAATGAAATTACCACTTATCTAAAGGCATTATATAACTTTATACATTTTCAACTAGACTTAATGTAAAAAAAAAAAACCACCCTCAATATATCAATCAAGTAAATAAAACACTTAGCAGGTAAAAACAGTGATATGTTTGTGTTAGACAAAAATAGTTTGTTGACTTAATTCTATGAACAAAGACAGAACATCCAATTTAAAGACATGATGTGATCTTACCATAAATATTTGCATAGTTTATTCTTTAGAAATAATAGGGGAAGACTTTTAATTGATGCTTTTGCAAACTTGTGTCTTCATTAAACTGACTAAGGTTTACACTGATCTGCTTAGCATATAACCATTGAGTGTATACCTGAAGGCATCTAATCACCTTCTGTCTAATCTTGAACTGATAATAAATAAGTAGACAGAAGTGATCCATGACCTCCAGCAGGTTATTGAAATCTTTGTAAACCTTTTAGAAGGAATAGTGATTTTTACATATCATAATTACAAAATATTCTGACATTCTGAGTATACATATGTATATATATATACATATATATATATGAAAGATATATTGTTCTAGTTTGCTTTCAATTGCTGTGAAAATAAACCACTTTGACCAATATCAACTTGGGGAGGAAAGTATTTATTTGGCTTACATCTCACATAGCTCATCACTGATTCCAAGGTAGAAACTCAGGGCAGGAACCTGGAGGTGGGAGCCATGAAATGGCTCAGGCCATGAAAGAATGTTGCTTATTGGCTCGGTCCCCTGATTTGTGCTCAACTTGCTTTCTTATATAATACAGAGCAATCTGCCTAGGGATGGCACTGTTAACAGTGGAATGGGCCCTCCCACATCACTCATCATTCAAGAAAGAGACCCACAGACATGGCCACAGGCTAGTTCAATGGAGGAAATTCCCCAATTGAGGCTCCTTTATACCAGGTGTGGCAAGGTGACAATTAAAGCTATCCAGCACATGAATTACACAAGAGACCAAACCAGATTTCCAGTTTAGATTAGAGAATTTGAATCTTTGAGATGTTGCCTTTGTCTATACATGTTCTGGAAATGGGAAAACTCTCCAGAAAGACTATACACTTTTGTATATACATTTGTACTTAGTATGTTGTTGCATGGTGGATGGATGATGTGATCATAGAGATAAAGCACACTAGAATGCATTCTAGATGTTGAAGACTCTTGAAGAAAATAAACTGAAAATGTATACTGGTATATATCTAAAGACTAATTGACAAAAAGGTGGCAAGGATCTTGAGGACTCTTTTAATCTTATACAGAGCATTGTTATTTGCTACATAGTTTATCTGAATACTCTTAATAAGAATTAAACCATGTTGGGGACTTTGGATTGCTGTTACACATGTAGATGTTAAGACCTCAAGTTTATTTTAAGAGATTTGTTTTTATTTTAGGAAAATCCTGGAAAAAAAGTAGGATGATTTCAATCACCTCAGTATATCAGCTAGTTTTTATCTCATCTTTACTTATGCACAGAAGAGTTATATTTCCTGAATATGAAGAATTTACCAAAAATTATAACAATGTTTATTTAAATGCACCTAACAAAAAAGAAGTGAGAAATAGTTCACAATTACTAAACAACTAGTAGCAGCAGATTCTGTAATTAAGTACATCTATGTGATCCTTCTATGCATATGATAGAGAGAAAAGTTCTACTATTGCTTTTTATGGACTGGGAAGCAGGGTCTGTAGAACTTGTTGGATTAATTTTCCAGTTTGAGACAGGTTAGTAAGTGGCAGAGCCAGCCTCTCCTTTTGCTTGACTTGAAAGGTAATTATCTTATTCATGAAGCAACTGTTTCCAAATAAGTTAGTTAGAAAACTTATTGTGGCTATCACAATTGCCATCTGTTCTCCCTCCCAGCCCCTCACATCCATCTCAGCATTAGAAAGAATCATAATTGTATAATGAAAAAATCATAAGCTAGGGAATGAGATCAGACTCTTTACTCTTTGGGAAAGATAGTTTACCCTGTACAATTCAACTCCCCTATCTGTAAAACGAATATAAAATAATCTTCCTCAATAGCAGTTGTTGCAGGTTGCCTTTATTCTCCTTAAAACTAGAGTGAAAGTGGAAGATGTGGGGGAGGTAGAAGAAAGTAGGACAAATTTATCTTCTCACTTCCTTATATAAACTATCCTCCTTAGAGAGATCTGAATGAGGCAGTCAAACCTGAGATGCAATCTATTACAAAGACAGATTAATGACAGCATTGAAGAAAACAAAAAGGATTTGTTAGTTCTGCTTATGCAGTTATCAATTTAAGTCAATTTTAGTATTTCTGCATATTAATTATACAGAAATGGTCTGAGTTCCTGCTTCTGCAGCAAAATACCTTCCTGGCTGCTTGTAAACAACAGAAACTCATTATTCACAGTTTTGAAAGCTGGGAATTGGAGGTGAAGGTTCTGATAAGGTCTTTCTACTTGTTTCAGATGACTTATTTCCTGTTATTGCTGTCATACTTTCCCATGGCAGAAAGAGAGCAAAAGAGCTCTCTGAAATCCTTTTTATAAGGAAAATAGATCTATTCACGAAGGTTCTACCTTTATGGCCTAAATGCCCCACTTTTAATATCCTCATGTTGTTGATTGGATTCCAACTATAAAATTGGGGGGATGAAAATATGAAGTCAACTTATTCAGTAGCCTTTACTTCTCATGTTTGAATGTTGAGTATTTTAATGTGAGAACTCTTGGCTTTTACTTAAGAACAAATTGATTGCTTATTAACAGTGTGTTTTGTGCATATTTATTTCTAGGCACATAAGATTTTTAGTATAATAAAATCATTAATCACCATGTTTATTGAATAGGTTGTGAAGTCTTCATTGCATAACCAAATGGTGTGATTCACATACCATAAATGTCAGTGACATCTTTTTTCTTTTAATTTTTTCATTTGAAAAATTTAACCTTTAAAATTGAATAAAAATTCTTTGACTTTTTCAGAGAATTAACCTTTGGAATACTTTATTTCACACATATGTTTTTAACCAATTAATAAACAGAGTTTTCTATATCATAGTGTTTGAATGAGAAATATCTCCCGTAGACTCACATATTTGTACCTTGATCTGTGGTTGGTGACATTGTTTGGGGAATTTTAAGAGGTGCATCCTTGCTGGAGGAAACATGTCACTGAGGGTGGGTATTGGGAATTTATAGCCTTGCTCTACTTTGTACTTGCTCTCTTTGCTTTGTGTCTGCAGTTGAAGATGTGATATCTTAGCTTCCTCCTGCCAAGCCTCACTGCCATGATGGACTCTGATCCCTCTGGAACAATAAGACAAATAACATCTTTCTGCTGTAAATTGCCTTGGTCATGGTATTTTATCACAAAACAGAAAAGTAAATAATATACATATTTGTATAAATGTTTAGTTAATTTTAAAATTTTCAATGTATTTTTAAAATTTTTTGTGCATTTCATTTGTGCAATTTATCTTTGTCATACTTACATTCCCTCCCCCATCTGCATCCCCACATCCCACTGACAGGATTTCATGTATTTTGTCATGTATACTAAGGCCTACTGAGTCAAGTTTGTGTACCCAGATGACCCTTGGTGTGAGTTCATCAACTGGAGTCTAGTCAGTCACTCACTTAAAGAAGATCAACTCTCTGTCACTCAGCAATGATCATCTATCAATAGTTCCTCAGACAAAGTTGGGTCTTCTTGTCCATTTCCCCAGTTCTATGCTGGGATTTTTTCTGGCTTGAGTTTTCACGGGTCTTGTGTATGCTGTCACCATTACTGTAAGCTCATATGTGCAAGTTCCCAGCCATCTGGAAAACTCTGTTTTCTTGTGATCATCCCTCACCCCTGGCTCTCATAGTCTTTTTCACACACTCTTCTTTAGTGGTCCTTGGGCCCTGTGGGGAGGAGGGTGAGATTTGATATAGGAGTCCTAAAAGTCCTATCAAGAGACACATACTCAGCAGTCTCTTATCCTCTACACTTAGGCGAGTTATTGCCTACTGTGTGCATTGCTCTCTGTTGCACAAGGAAGCTTTACTGGTAAGGGTTGAGAGATGCATTAGTATTCCCTCTACACCTTGTCTCACTATGTTCCACAAGCCTTAGCATAGAGGTTCCACTGTGGATGTGTCACATAAGGTTGGGTATTTCTCTGTGTGTGATTAGTTGTAGAACTCTGTAATAGTCTCAATCTGCTGCAAAGAGGAGCTTCTTTGATGAGTGGTGAATGGTGTACTTGTCTGTAAATATAAGGGTCCATTTTTAGCATACAGTGAGATATTACATCATCTAGGGTTGTGACAGATATAGGGTTTTCTCTAGGATCTATGACCTCTCTAGTCATGTGTATGTGGCTATGTTTACAGTGCCACACATGAGTTCACTCCCATTAAGAAGCCTTTAAGTCCAATTACATAGTTTATCCCCAAGATAAAAGAGCCACTTCTGCACTGCTATAGTTTGCTGTGCCCATCATTGTTGTGGTTTTTAGACTTTAAAGGTAGGGATAGCCCATTTATTGATTTTCTCCCTTAGCAGCTTGCATAATATTCTCTAGAACTATGAAAACTAGTCTTCAGGGAGGGTGCTTCCCTTGTTCCAAGACCTGTGTCTGAAGTTGTCCTGTTGTCAGTACTAGGTTCTTGCCTTCAAGTTCTGGGAGGTAATCAAGGGCTGTGAAATAGTTTGTGTTATTTGGGTAGTCTCTTGGACTACTCTGATAGACAACTCAAAGGGGCATTACTCCTATCTGGCACTGTATTTCTTGTTAGAAAGCCTTCAGCTATATACATGCACTCATGTTCAAATATGGTACACATATTTTTCAGTAGATATTTGAGATGATACATTTACCTCTGGTTTTGCACATCACCTAAGCTTCGTCTTTCCTCTCTCTCTCCCTGTCTAACCTCCATCTTCCCTTCCCAGTTAAAGCACCCCCATTTTCCCCTTGTTCTACATATATTCAATGCACAATTTACTCTCTTTTGGTGCTTTGGTTTATTTTATCTCACATTCTGGAGAACAGTATGTTTGTCATAGTTAAGATGAATGCCAAGGTTAGGTATGAGTAGGCAGAGTCAGTGGCCAGAGTAATGTAGGCAGCACGGCTACCTGATCCTCATCCTATGAAGTGCTCTTGACCAGAAGGTGGTGATAGGGGATTTGGAGACCTCAGGGTTGAAGATGTTCTAGATCCCAGTTGTGGTTTTATCTTCATGTATGTCCTTTGACTTTGTAGGAACACAGTTTTCTTCTAAAACTCATGATGTAGGGTGAGTTCTTGATTCCTTCTAGCTATTCAGTGGTTTCTGTGAATCTATGGTTAAATGTTCGCACAGACACTATAACTTTTGTCGCTCTCTCTCGTGGCGGAGCGACAGATACCCAGAAGGTGCACCCCCTCACCGAGTTTCCTGTCTCCCGCCCAGCGGGAGAGAATGGCGAGGGGGATCAGGCACAAGGCTCGTGTCCCACTTCTCTTGGGTTGCCCTAGCCCCCTCCCCATGGTAGGAGAGGGCTTTTACGGGGAGCAAAAGGATGTCCGGTGCAACAGCCTGCCCGTTCCCAACTTCCTGGCTCGCTCCATGAAACACTCAGACATGACTGGGGCTTTCCAGACGGAAAGAAGTGTGCAGCTAGCCAGCTCTTTTGATGATACAGCTTTAATGATGTAACTTCTTCAGTGCTACCACAGGAAGCCGTTTACTGAACTTAACGATACATTACAAAGGCTTAGAGTTATAGGTGTTAGCATACAGCGGGAAGTTTCTACCAGTCATTTTACTGGTCACTCTGATCATGTCTTCACTTTACATAGAGGCTACTACTGTCCACGCGCTGTTCACGAAGGAGGAAGTAATTCTCCTTCAATGGCATTTAAGTCCCTAGTTCACCTAATTACCATGGTATGTGTGGTATGTGCTTATCTCCTCTCTCGCTAGTCTTTGTTTTAGCTCCCCTCAGCACCATCTTGCCCAGGCCACGAGATGCCAGCCGGTCAATTAGGGTTTCTTAAGGCCCAACAAACTTTATCTTGCTATTCTGCTTATGTCGCCTCTGTGACACCTTCCTACACATGGATTTGCCTGGCATAGGTTGTAAATGTTCCCTTACGGGTTCCTTGTTGCACTTGTTTTAAGATTCATATTCCAGTGCAGATGAGAGGCATGGTCTGGCCTGTATGAGTCTTTGGAAGTGCTCATGAGCGTCTTTATGAATGTACTGTTTGTCACTACCTTTTACCTATTCCTATTCTCCTTTAAGAGACATGGCAACACTCTTAGTGCAGACAGTGGTCCATCTTTGGCAAATTTCAGAAGATAAATCAGATAACTGCTCTCCATTCTCCATTCAGGGAGCACTAGACTGAGAAGAACCTACCAAAGAGGTCTCATAGAAGAAGTTTAACAACAATATTATAGCAATATTATTCCTTGATCTCCATCACAGATTGTGTATGATTGTGTTAATTCTTCAATGTACATAATTTCTCAATGAAAACAAATGAACAAATACCAGAATCACAGTCTTCTATTTTTTTTCTTAGTTCCTCAGTCTTCCTTAACCAGTTACAATAGTCTGTCTTTACCAATATTTCAACACTTCCTACTTTATTAATAGAAAATTTAATTAACATATTATCTCAAATTATTGGATTTGTAGTATCTGATCAAAACACATTATTCAAACATCAATCCTCATTCATCATTGGTTTTTAGTATTTAAGACATTAAAATAATCCTGAATAATTGTGTTCTTAGTGAACACTGTTTAAGTATATTTTAATATAATTTTTGTAGGGCTAATGTTCTATGTCTTGGTGTACTAATATAAAAAGGAATGGGCAGGACTTGCTAAGAGTAAACTTGGCCTGCTCATTTCCCCTTAATCTCTAGTATTACCAGTTCATGAATGTATTTATTTAAAATTTTTTTCTTTATTCTTGACAATTTCATATGTATATATAATGGAATATTATCCATCTAACTTCCTCAGGTACTCCAAAGCACATCTCCCTCCCTACTTCACATTTTGTCCTAACTCACTAAGTCCAGTTAGTGCTGTCCATGTGTGCACGGGTGAGGCATTTCACTGGATCACGGGAATCCTGCCAGTAGCCACATCCTCAAAAAGAGTACGTCTCCATTCCCCAGATACTACCAGCTGTCAATAGCTTGTCAGTAATGGGTGGAGTCTGGAGATCATCATCTACCTCATCTATACCAGTTTTATATCTCTCCATTGACTATTGCCTACTGAAAAAGTAAATTTTTTGTTTTATTACATGTATGAGTGATGAGTGCTTGGCCGAGTGTATGCAAGCACACTCATGTTGTGCAGTGCCTGATACCAGAAGAGGTGTCAGATCCCCTGAAAATGGAGTTTCGGAAGGTTGTTAGTTGCCAAGTAGGTGCAAAAATTTTGAGTGTTTATAGACTGACAAGCAAATGAACCATGTATTTTCTTTGCTTTCTTTCATAGCTTTTAGTTATAGCTATAATTTGCTGATGAAACAGATAGATGAGAGAAGAGGCTTTCTGTGTCCTCAAGACCCACCACCAAGTCATTCATTCATACTCTCCACATAGGTTTGAATTGTAGATATTTAATGATTTCTTATGATCTAGCTCATTTTTGGATACCAAAAACTTTGTATATAGAACCACCATCACTGACACATATCAGCGTTCTCTTTCATTCTTGATCCATAAATTATTTAAATATACATGATTATTTATCCCCCCAAAGTAATTTGGGGATAAAAGGGTTTATTTCTCCTGCCAAGTGATAGTTCGTCTTTGAACTGCCTGAAAGTCAGGCAGGAACTTGGATGCAGGAACTGAAGCAGATACTATGGATCAATCCTTCTTGCTGGTTTGCCTCCCTGGCCTGTATTCAGCCTACTTTCTTATATAACACAGGACCACCTGTCCATAGGTCATACCACCTACATTGGGCTGAACTCTCCCAAATCACTGAAAAAATGAAGGAAAAATACCTCTATGACATGCCTATCGGCCAATCCAACAGAGATTCTCAATTCCCTAATTGAGATTCTCTCTTCCCAGGCATATCAAATTGACAACTGAAATCAACTAAGACTTTCCATCCCTTGTCAACCTTGACACACAAACGCATCACTTTAAACTATAACCTTTCTTTCTTTGTCTTTCCTCAAGATCCTGTGTTAATATCACAATACAAAGGTTAATAAAACTTTAAAAATTCTACAGTTTAAGAAAAAAACAAACACTTTGAAAGTTCAAAGTTACTTTAAAAATCTAAAGTCTCTCAATTGTGAGTTCCTGTAAAGTAAAAAATAAACTATATACTTTCTTATTTCAAAAGGAAATAGTCAGGCACATTTAAGCAAAACCAAATTCTAGTAGTGTTGCTCAGTGTCCAACATCTGGCATTCACTCATCTCTTCTGAGTTCAAAAGGGCTTGGGCAGTTTCACTTCCCTGGCTCTGTCATCCACAACACACACAGCTTACTTCATAGGCCCAGGATGGCTCCACTCCACACCTTCTGCTGTCCTTAGTTGTTGTCTCATTGTCCTGACAGCTCTAATATACTGGAGTTTCCCTTGCAACTGAAGCTGCACTTTCACCAATGGCCTCTCCTGGCTTCTCAGGATGAGAAGGCTTCCTCAGCTTCTCACCATGACCCCTTCCATTCAGCAGCTTTCACGTCACCAAAACCAGTACCACCTAGGACTCTTACACATTACCAAGTTCAGCTTCCAGCTTAAAATACAGCCTTGGCCCTGTCTGGACCACAACTTGTGTGTGCTGTCCCTGAGTAAATACCTCCCAGAAGATCTCACATCAGTTACACTGGTCTCTTATTTACCACAGCTGGTTTTTCATGCCCAGCTAACCAATATGCATCCATTGTCTCAGTAAAGCATTGGTTTAACTTCCACAAATTCATAATTCAAATACAGCACAGGATCAGCCTGGATAGTCTTTGAGAACTCTATACTTCCCTTCAATACTACACCTTTCTCAACATTCTTATCTTCCGAGCTTCCAAAGACTAGAACATTAAGCTCTAAGCAGTCAATGGCTTTTTCAGCCCAAAGTTCCAAACTGTTTAACAGTCTCCCCCAAAACAAAGTGGCCAGGTTTTCACAGCAATATCCCACTCTCCTGGTACTAATTTCTGTCCTACTTTCTTCCAATGCTGTGGTAAAACATTCTGATCAAGAACAACTTGGGGAGAAAAGGGTTTAATAAATCTTCCACTTCCAAGTGACAGTTCATCTTCGAGGGAAGTCAGGCAGGAACTCAGGGCAGGATGCTGGAGGCAGAAGTTGAGGCAGAGATTATGGAGGAATGTTGCTTATTAGCTTGCTGCGGTGGCCTGTGCTCAGCCTGCTTTCTTACATAACCCAGGACCAACTGTCGGAGGGTTGCACCACTCACTTTGGGGTGAGCGTGCCCACATCACTGAACAGTCCAGAAAATACCTTACAAACATGCCCACAGGTCAGTCTGGTAGACAATTCCCCAGTCAAAATTGGTTTCCCCTTCCTAGGTGTGTCAGTTTGACAGCTGAAGCCAACCATGACACCCATAGTCTATCAGGCTGAAGAATACTTTTACGTCTCTTCCCAGTCAAAATTACTATTCTAATATTGATTGACATAGATTGATTTGGCATGCTATAAAATTTTCCACACCGAGTATCTCCTAAAATGCATACTTCAGTATCTGACAACTATTACCAGGCTTCGATGTTTAGCCTTGATAGTTTTATATCATATAATATCTTTTGATATTAATGTAGATTGTATATACCATGATATTTTATCTTCTTTTTCTTGCTCTAGATATTATTTCCACTGTTTGGTTATTATGAATTAAACTGCTTTGAAAAATTCCTGCACAAAATGCTCTGTCTCTCTAGACAGGGGCTCCCTGTAGCCCAACTGGCCTAGAACTCTCTAATTAGACCAGGCCAGCCTCAGTCTCTCAGAGATCTGCCTTTTTCTACTAAGAGCTGGGATTTTAGGGAAATGCCTATGAGTAGAATTTCTGAGTTATAGAGGTAGGAATATATCTGACTTTATGAGAAAGTGTCAGGATGTTTTATAAACTGGTTATATCATTTTATATTCTAGCGTCGATTTAAAGTTCCTCCAAACTCTTGTCCACTTTTGACATTGTCAGTCTTCTTATTTTATTCTGGAAGGAATATTAAATGACACAGGAATTTTATAAAACAGTTAATATTCTTCAAAATGTTAAACATATAGTTACCATATGATTCAGCAACTGTACTCCTGAGGAACCTGAGAAAAACAAATCCACATTTCCACATGGAAACTTATGTATGTAATATGTTTAGAATGGCATTAAATATAATTATGCAAAAATGAAAATAAGCTAAATATCCATCAGTTAATAAATGGATGGTATAAAATATGGTAAAGTCTTTATAATGGTCTTTTATTCCCAAAGCAAAATAATGAAAATATTACACATGCTTCAACATGGGTAAATTTTGACAAAAATATGCCATGGTATGGAAGCCATTAAGTAGACTGGCACATTATGTACTTCCATTTATATAATATATCTAGGGCAACTTATAGAGAAGAATGCAGAGTCACAGCAGTGCAGGGTTCCATGGGAGATAAAATAAGAACTGGTACTAAGAGGGATGGAGTGTTTATTAGAGGATCAAAATATTCTAAATTGATAATTGTGATAGTTTCATAAGGCCTTGAATATGCTATAAAATAGTAAACTGTACACCAAGTGAGAAATTTATGTAGTATAAGAGTTACATGTTAAGAGAGTTCTTTAGATAGGGACTTCATGCAGAAGCGGTAATAAGTGCAAAGCCCCTGAGACCAGAGCATGCTTGGTTCAGTTGAAGAACAAGAGGCTCCGTGTGTCTTTATTAGTGAAGTGAACACAGTGGAGGGAATCCTGAGTGATGAGACTGGAGAAGGAGACAGGGCCAGGTTATGGAAGGTCATTTATTGTAAATCTCCTAGGCAGTCCTTGAGAGCATGAACAGAGGAGCAGTATGTTTACAAGGTTATTTTATAAAAGCCACATTACTGCAAAGTGGAATAGGCAGAGCAGTCAGGATGCACTGACAGAAATCTGAATGAGAAGCACTTGTGTCAAAGACTAGAATAAACGCTATGGCATGGAGAAAGTGCAGGACTTTGAGATGCATTCTGAAGCTAGAACTTACTGAAGAACTGAATGGTTTATGTTTTTAAGATGTATTTTATTATTTATTTATGTGTGTGTGTGTGTGTGTGTGTGTGTGTGTGCGCTTATCTACTTGTGCCTGTAGGTACCCACAGAGACCTTATGAGAGTATTGAATCCCCTAGTAAATAGAGTTACAAGCCGTTGTGGGTTGCCTGATATTGGTGAACTGAACCTGGGTCTTCAATAAGAACATCAAGTGCTCTTGATCACTAAGCCATCTCTCCAGCCAGAGAACTGAATGTTTAACCTGAGGGAAAGGAAAGTGTTAAGAAGAGCTGCGTGTAGAATATGTTAATATGGGAAACATTAACTCTTTATTGTATTTTCTTCTGACAGCATAACATTATATTTGGGAAAGGACAAGAAATGGTTGTACTTTTGTTTTTGCACACTATTTTATAGTTGATATAAAATAGAATGCACATAGTCTAATAAACGCAGAGAATGTTTTTAACCTTGTTGATGAAAGAAATAAACTAGCCATGAAGTTCAAATGCGTTATTTTACATGCATCGTAAAGGTTTTTGAGAGTACTGTGTAGACTCACAGCAATTTGTGACAATCTGTTTTAGTGTTGCTGTGTATGTTTGTGATTGATCACATCTCTTTTGTCTTATTTCATTTTATTTTTATTATTATTATTATTTTGGTAATTGTTTTGGCTTTAGGGAGAATTTTCTGTTGAGTGTTTTCTGTGTCAATTTTAACTTTTTCTTATGGTTTCTTATTTACTTCTCACATTTGTGTCTTTAAGTGCATTCTTTAAATCCAGGTCTGATCTAAGTTAAACCTTCATGCTCTTCAAGCAATCACTTCATGGCTGACTTTTTTGCCAATGAATTCATTTTTAAATATCAATTTTTAATGTACAATTTACATTGGAGAAAAGGGGTAACATCATTTAATTTTTATACTTTAAGAGACTATTTCTACGCGTATTTCACCTCATCTATATGACTGTGAAGCCATATAGGAAGAAAGATTTGAACAGTTAACAGGCCACAAAATGCATTAAGTGTGGAGTTGGTTGCAAAATCACAGTGATGACAGCCAGGTCATTTATATTTACTATATATAGGACATACTGAGTAGCATAACCATGCTATTGTTGTTGAATGGTGATCTTTAATAAAAGTGCATGTTATGATTGCCAGAGACTATTATTGATGTAAACAAAGTTTTGAAATATTCCAAATCGACCAACCTTTCTGGCACTCCTAGTGTGTAGTATGCATTTGTGTATGCATTCCTTTGTTTTCTCTATTTGACACAGTCTTCAGAATGATCTTTTCAGTTCTCTGTATGCCTAGTGGGTGGGCCAGAGACCATTCCTATCTGTGTTTGTCTTGGTTTTAATGATTGCACAGAGTTTTCTAACTCCCAGAAGTGTTGATATTATTGACTAAAATTCACATCCACAAGAGACTTTGGAAATCCAATGATCTGGCCTTTATTCATCCTCCATGGGCCAGGTAGAACCTTTACAATCAATCAAACAGTGTAGCTGGCTTTAATTCTGCCTGCCTACAAGTCTCCAGGGGCTCCTTTCCCAAGTTCTATTTTTATTTCTAGATAGAGCGCTCTGCAAGAATGAGAATGTAGTGGTAGGTTTTGACTCCCAGGGTGTTGAAGCTAAAGCTGCAAGTGCTTCTGTTCCAGTTCCAGGGAAAACAAGAGTTGGGCTGGTTTCTATGGCACACAAAGGGTTTTAACTAGAGCACTGAGTCACTGGCTAAATCAATCAGGGAAGGATGCTGCTGGAGATTTGGAGGTGAATGCTAAATGAAGGAAAGCAAAACTCCAGGGAAGAAAAAATGCATGAGGACAAAGGAGGCACTGCTCTTCCCTCTGCTAAGAAAACATTGAGATAGTCTTCCTGCACCATGCTGGGGGCTGCAGATCCAGTGCTGTAAGCAAACGCCTGGCTGGAGATATACTCCTTAAATGTAAACACTCAACACTATAAGTAGCAGTTCCTTCTGTGGCTTCATTCCTATACTCTGAATTTTTGTAGTGGGGTCAAGGTGACCAGTGGCCTACCTAGCATTAGTGTGAGCAGTCCAGGGTATAAACTGGCCATCATTTATGCCAAGGGAAGCCAGTTCTCATTTATGGAAAACTTAATTCTGTCCTAGGCTTTGCTTCATTCATAATCTGTTCTCATGGCTTGAAGTCATTAAGTTATATGCCATATACCTTAATTACCATGAACTTAAATCTTTATATACAATCTATATGAGGACATGTCCATCAAATGAATACAAATTTTGAAAATAGTTCATTTTCTCAGTACCTCTACCCCTTCTAATGACACATTGAGAGTAGAGATAACTCTGTCGGTACTTTTCAGTTTTTAAAACTTATTGGATATGTATGAATGTATCTAGCTCTAAATGATTTTATAGATGTAAGATTGTGGTAGTGGTCCCCAAATATTTACTGTTAGTGTCATTTTTTAGCAACCAGTAAGAATTGAGGCAGGGAACTCATCTGTGAACTTTTAAACATAGAGGTTTTGTTACCGAAGATTGACTTTCTTCTTGACCAGTAATTCTACCACGACTGCCTCCTACTTTTTATAGGAAATCTCATTTTCTGATGGCCCTTGTGTCTGCTTCCCATCATACTTCAAGGGAATGTAAACTGGGATGGAAATAGACTAGCCTGGAAGATCCAATGACCAGGTAATTAGACACTGAAGATTTTTGTCACCAGCATGAAAAAGTAAGGATCTTAGAGGATTACTAATGGTTCAAATGTTGCAGAATATTTCTCTAATTTTTGAATAGTTATCAGCATTATGTTTTTACAAATATCTCCTAACCTGGAATGTCACATTTTAAAAAGCCCACTTATTGGATATTATAAGGAAAAGTTGTTGTTTTGTTTCCTTTTTGTGTATGAAATAACACATTCATTATTTTCTCACCAGTGATGAAGATTCTGCATATAAATGCCACAGTTTTTCCTGAACCTGTTCCTCATAGGAACACTAGGTTTAAATGGTGAGTTAGAGGACTGAGTTAAGCTTCATGCATTCCGCAACGTTAGGTTATTCCACTAACAAAGGGAAAACCAATGTCTATAGCACATCGTTCAGTCTACTAAGTCTGAAAATATTTCATTAATAATTATTTATATTCATCACATTATATGATGTGATATTTTAAGTAAATTAGATTACATAAATATTATTCAAATTATATTTGCCTGTTCTTTTGAGAAAAACTAAAATATATTTCTTTGTAAAATCTCTTGATTTTTAAACAAATGTATTTTTGTTAATTCACTATATATTTAATTTCATAATTTGTCCGTAATATACAAATAATAGTCCTGTAACTTCATATCCGTTATTAGCAAAACTCATTTCTGCATGCTGCTCCTCTCCTACCTTATATTGTCTTCTGGCAACTATAAATAAATCTACTTATCTGACTCTGGATTTGCCTAATCTGGACATTTAATGGACATTCTTGACATAAATATATAATTTTAAAATACGTGGTCACTTATACTACCTTCATTTAGCATGATTTTTTCAAAATTTTCCAACTTTATAGCATGTAAGAATATTTCATTTTGTTAGGTGGCTGAACACTATTTAGTTGTACGGATATGCCACCTTTTTACTGAATCATTGTGTGTTTTATATAGAACATCTCAATCAATGTTAATCATTGTTATATTCTTTCTCTACCAGCATCCTCCCATAGCCCACAGATGGAATCCATACATTCTTTCATCTGTGTTTAAGGTCTATTGTGTCAAGTTAGAGTTGCTAGTATATGCCATATTTTGATAAGCCTGTTGGTTCTTATATTTTTCTATTTTGAATAATGCTAAGGTTCTTGATTGACATTAGCTACTTTATAGAAGTCTGGGTTTTGAACTATTTTATTTGAAATGAAAGATTTAGAAAATATAACTAAGATGGAAAGCAATAACTATCCCTTGTTTGAATGGAAAGAAGTGTCAGGAAGACACAAGTCAACTGAATTTTTACTTTCAAAGATAAGAACGTGTGACTCTTGAAAGCATCTCAGTTGCTCGATGAGCACATCATTATCTATGGCAGGATCTGGGTGTCATTTCCTTTGTTGGTTTGATACACAGAGTTTTCGGACGATATTGACTAACAACCTGGATGAAATATAATTTCTAATGCTTATGGACTATTAGAAATATAATTTCTAGTGTTTTGTCAAAGCATCTATAAAGCATGCAGTTGTTTCTTAAGAACCACATAACCATAGCTGATGGGGATGGGCATCAGTGAGTGAAAGGGGCTATGTCATCCACAATATGACACCATTTAATGGCAATTTGACAGTGGTAAATAGCCAAGAATAGGATATTCAGGAGCATAAGATGTAACCTCACACAAACAGATAATTAGGTCAGTTAGAGTCTTCCTCTTAGAAACTTTACCTGGGAAATTTTGTGTGACTAATGTCATGAACAATGAGAGAATTAAGCTGAATGCATACTTCCAAGGTCATGAAGTAGAACAAGACCATCAGAAATGATGACAGACCAGAGGAGTTAGAAAAAGACTTGAACAGGAAACAATAGAAGACAGAATGGTCTACATATTTCTGCTGGTAGAAGTCCTAAGTCCTGACTTGTCTTTGGATCCACAATGCCCAAATCTACTCTAGCCCTCATTATATGAAATGTCACCCTACCCACCACTCCACAATATTCAGCAATATTCCGTCTTTAATATTCTCTCCTTCCATTCTCACTTTAGCAACCTTATTATAATCAAGGGATCCAAAGAAGTTTATGCCACCTTGTCTCCATTTTACGTTTTCCATAGATAGAAAGAATGATTTACTTTAATTAAACAAACAAACAAATCATCAAAAGACCCAGTAACACCCAACTCCTTAAAGGAGAAATCTACTTTAGCTAAGGATAGCTAAATAAAATCTGACCTGATTTTATTTATAAATAAAATTTGATCTGATTCCATCTTACTTTTCTGATTAATTCATATTGGTTATATGTACTTGTATATTCAGAAGAGTATGTCTAATGACAATGAAAAAATATGAAAATTACATTCTGCAGATTGTAAGCAGTTTACCAGTTTAGATTTAAAATTGCTCCCAAAACATTTTCATTGTGTTTTTGTATGTATAGTGTTTCTTATGTCTTCCCAAGAAGACATAAAAATATAGGCCCTTTATCAAAGCATAATGATTCAGTTTACATTGTAGTTTACTATCACAAGCTAGTTACAAATTTTCATTATGAATTTCCTTTATTTTGTTTTTAGTTGTCTTTTCTCTTAAAACATTTATTGTAATGTATTATCCATGGGTGAGTTATTGGTCCAGGATGGCCCCAGAAGCACACAAAACAGTAGCGGCTATTGCCATTGATCTTGGCTGACCACCAAACTACTGCTGAAGACACAACACATTTTGGTTGCAACATATAAAGAGATCAAATTGGAACTGACCAGGAGACTCTCCATGCTCAGTAGATTTCATGGTACTGGAAGGTGCTATGCAGACTGTTGAAGGCAAAAGGAGGTCAATGATATTAACAAGTTAAGGATGCTGAATACATGCCTGATAGGCAAGATATGTGCACTGGTACAATAATGGTAAGATTGTGGTGTTACCAACAAGTCCTAATTGAATTTAAGACTTGATCCACAGGAGAGAATTCATGCCCTGAACTGTAAACATTATTAAAATCCATGACTGAAGAAGTCATAGTCAGGCCCATGGAAGGGACCTATTGTTTTGAAAGAAAAATACAAGAATGTCTTCTTGCCGAGCTGCATTCTAAACATTTATGTTTATATCCATAGATTGGTGCCACTCTCAACTTGGGTCATTTTGCAATGGGCAGTAGTTAGTGCAGGCACTCATAACTGGTCAGAACGCTGAGAATAAATGTCTGTAAATGCTCAGCCTTAAATGGGACATCTATATAAACCTGTCCCCTCCACCCAAGGCTCAGGAAACGTCACAGAAGGGGAAGAGAAAGAATGTAAGAGACCTGAAAAATGGGAAGAAGTGCTATGAAATACTTATTTCTGGACGTATCTTGGTTGTTGCTTACATTATCTCACAGCAGCTGTGGTTACCTGTACAAGACCTACAAAAGACCAAGCTAGTTAAAATTCTAGCATAGGTTGTGGAGGGGGTACCAAGGCATCATCTCTATTGGTAATTAGTACCTATTAGAGAAGAAAGAATCACTTTTCTTTGGGAATAGATGACCACTGGAAGGTTATCCATGCCCCAGTAGATGATTCCACACCCACGGACATATGGACAGTACCAACTGGAATCTGGAGGTTAAAATAAATAAATAATAAAGAAACAGGACTTGAACTTGGGAGGGAGATGTCTTGCAAGGTCTTGGGAGACATTGGAGGGGTGATTAGGGGTGAGTGTGATCAATATTATGTATATGTATAACATTTTCAGAAATAAAAATATCGTTTTAAAAATAATTGAATTATGAAATCAATTAGCTTGATGCCAAAAGGCTTATTATTTTTCTCCAGATTGCTTTGGCTCTTTGGTGTCTTTTGTGGTTGCACACAAAGTTCAAAGCTTTCTTTTGGCCACATTTCGATTTTTGAGAGTAATAACATTGATATTTTGATGGAGATTGCATTGAGTTACTAGATTACTTTGGGTAGTGTCGACATTTTTACTGTCTTATACAATATCAAACATAGGGTGTCGTATCATTTCATCTGTTTCTGTTCTTTTCCATTTATTTCGCATGTAGTCACCCCCACCTCTTATTCTTTATGGAAATAGTGCTCTGCTAATGAACAGCTAACAGGCTCTTGTTTTTGGCTCACTAAGAGTTAACAGCTTTCATTGGACTTTATTGATGTGGAGGCTTGATGAGGGGGCAGTCTGCTCCCAGAATGCCTGGAAGATCAGACAGCTTTCCTTGAGATGCCAGAGCTGGTTAGCTACCCGCTTTATGTTTCTACATACGTTAGAAGTCTGTTCCTGGGACAGTCTCCATGGCCTTGGGTGCAGTGTGCTTGCTTTCTCAATGTTATGATAGGAAAATTCCTATGTGTTTTTCACTGCTTGAGCACTTATTATGTGTAATCTCTGTGGGAACTTCAAATCCTGAGCTTCCAATAAAAGCTCACAAGAATACAGTGAAAGTATTCTTAACCAGATGAATGCCAGGGGTGATCTGGTCTAATCTCAGGTTTTCGGTTTTCGGCATCGATCAAGCAGGTGGCCTGTGAGGCAGCAGGGAGGCTACATTCATCGGTATTTTATAGTTTTCATTGTAGAATCTTTATTTTCTATCAGCAGACTTATTGATAGCAATTTGCTCTCTTCGTTTTTTCAGATAGTTCATCATTAGTGTATCAAGAACAGTGTTGATTTCTATATGCTGACTTGATATCCTGAAACTTTACTGAATTAATTTATTATTTCCAGCAGATTTTTAGTAATGATTTCAGAGTTTTCTACACTTGAGATCATGTGTGCAAACAAGAGCAATTTGATTTTCTTCTTTCCACTTTGAATACTTTTATTTTATTTTTCTTTTTGTGATTGCCCTGGTAAGAGCATCCTGTATTATGATGAATAGATATGATGAAAATGATCATCCTTGTCTTGTTACAGACATTAAACAAAACATTCTCTATTTGGCATTGTTATATATTAGCTATGGATTTGTAATCTGTGGATTTTATTATGTCTAAGTACATGCTTTCTATACATAATTTTTTAATCAGGAAGATTGTTCAGTTTTATCAAACCCTTTTTCTACAACTCTTAAAGTGACTATATATACACAGACACACACACACACACACACACACACACACACACACATATATATATATATATATAAAATGTCTTTAATTCTGTTCCTGTGATGTACTATGTTTAATGATTTGTATCTATTGAACCCTCCTTGTATGCCTGGAATGATTACCACTTAATTGTGGTTTTATAGTGCTCTTGGACTTAGTTTAATAGTATTTTGCTGAGGATTTTTATACTTAGTGTTATAAGGAATTACCCTGTAGTTTTCAGTTTCCTTTCTCACCTTTTACTTGTCCTTACTTCATTTTGGTATCAGGACACTATTGGCCTCAGAGTATTAGTTTGGAAGATGGTAGTAACTGGAATATAGTACGATATTGGCACACAAATGGCACACATATCTGTAGCACAGAACACAAAGCCAGAAAACAACCCCAAATACTTTCAGCCAAGCAAATTTTTAAAAAGGAGCAAAAACACAAAATATGGCAAGGATAATTTATTCAGCTGAAAAGCAGAATCTCTGTATGTAGAAGAATGAAGCATGATCTTTATGTCTCAGCAGCCACAAACATCAACTCAGAGTGTGTTCAAGATTTCACCAACAGACCCAAAATATAAAACTGCTAAAGAAAAACATTTAGAAGCACTTTAGAATATTAGCATGGACAGAGACTTTCTGTGTGGTCTCAAGGCACTAGCAATAAAAATTAAAATTAGAAATTTGGTTACATCAAAGTTAAAAAAAATGCTTCTGACCATTTTTTAAAGCCAGTGCACACCTTTAATTTCAGCACTCAGGAACCAGAGGCAGGAGGATCTTAGTGTTCAAGGTCAGCCTAGTCCACATAGTGAGGTTCAGGCCAGCTGTGCCTACGGAGAGACCCTGTCTCCAAAAGCTCCCCGTCCCCAAACCTTCCAGTTTAAATATGGTCGAAATAACAGAGCAGACATTTCTAAAAAGAAAACATACAAATAACTACTAGAGTATGTGTTCAATACCTATAACTATTAGGGGAATATCATCAAAACCACAGTGACCTTGCCCTTATTCTGCAGTGGGGTATGTTCCAGATATGTTGTCATATGTGATAATAAAAGATGGACATGAAAGAAGTATATTAAGTAAAACCAGCTTCTCAAATTTACCATGATAAGGCTCATATGAAGAGTCTAAGACAGCTGATCTCAGAAAAATTAAGAGTAGGGATAGAGAGTTCATTTGGTGACATGCTTGCCATGCAAACATAAGGACCAGTACAACGTAAAAAGTTGGATGTGGCGGTGCATACTTGAAATCTAGGTTCAGGGAGTCCAAGTCTAGAAAATAAGGTGAGGCCTGTGAGATGTTTCATCAGAAACTATTGCTGCTCAAAAATTAATGTGTAGAGCAATTGAAGAAAGTACTTGATGCTGACCACTGGCCTCTATATGTGCATGCACGGGTATGCATATGTGCCCACACACATATACACCACACAAAAGTACTTACACAGATGTCACACATAAACACATACAAATCAAGAACTTAAGGTACATTCCCTGAGATTGTCCTCTCACCTCCACCTGCACAAACACACATGTGCAAGCTCAACGGCACACATGTGCATGTACACTCACACCCTCCCGCTCCATATACACTGTTGGTACATGTCTGTAATCCTAGCACCTTAGAGTCTGAAGCAATAGGACTATGAAGTCAAGGCTGGCCTGGAAAATATAGTTAGAGAGAGAAAAATTTATAAAATGAAGAGGAAAGGAAGAAAAGAACTGTAATTTGAGAGTAAGAATGGTTACAGGACCTGAGGTCAGTGAGAGGGAGAAGGAAAGAAGAGAGTTTGGTCCAAAGGAACGATAGTTTAAATGGAAGAGGGCTGGAGTAAGAAAAATAAACAAACAAGCAAAACTCTTCCATAAAGCAACTTGGAGTCATAAAAGAAAGCTATTTTGGAAGTTTCATGTTCGGGGTTGGTAAAAGGATATTGTTGGAATAGAAATGGCTCAGGTCTTGTTTTTTTATGATAGTTGTAAGTGCTTAGTTGCTTTTAAAAAATGATCCCGCATTCTTAGTAGAAATAAGAAAACATTTCCAATTTATAAGGGAGGGAAATGCAGTAGATACTGACTTGATAATACTGATAAAATATACATAAATAAAACAGTAAATTATAGAGATTAATATTATTATATTATATATATTAATATATTATGTAAAAGATGTAATGGCTCCAAAGAACACTGTAGACAAATTTGAATGTAGCTGTAAGTCAAGAGCTAGTTACCATGCACACATCTGTAATATTAGTACTCTGAAGTCTGAGGCCAGAGGATTAGAAGTCTAGGCCAGTCTTTCTTCATAGTGAGTTTCTTAGTTAAGTTTTGTCTCACAAGACTAGGGTGGAATGTAACTTACTTGTAAAGCATTTGTATAGTATATACAAGGCCTTGAGTCTATTCTCCAATTCCTTCAGGAATAAAACAAATAAAAGAAAACAAATACACAAAAAAATCAGTAATTTGAGCATGGTTCAACAAGATTTCTGCTAACATAAATCATCACATTGCTTTGGAGAACAATAGTATGGTCATATTCACAGATTTTTGAAATGATGAAAATTGCTGGTATTTCCAATAAAATCTCAAATAAAATAAAAATAAACTACTAAAGTATAATTTAAAAATTTTTATTGAATTTTTGTGTATTTTGTACAATACGTCTTGATCATATTCAGACTCTTCCGGCTGCACTCCATAGCCCCTCTACAAGTTTCATTCACTTAGATTGGTGAGGTCTATAGACAGATAGATAAGGTCTATCAAGTTGAGTTTGTGTCCCCAAATGTCCGTCAGTGTGAGTCCATCCATTGGAATCTGGCCAATCTTCTAGCATTAGACCCCTAAAGAAGGCCAACTCTCCTTTTCCCAGTAACCATTAGTTGCTGATTTAGATGAGGCTGAGATTTCTTACACACCTCCCACTTCTATGCTGGGTTTTGTCTGGTTTGAGTTTGTTTGGGTCTTGTCTCATCCATCATAATTGCTTTATATTCATTTGAGCAAGTTCCCAGTCACCAGGAAAATTCTGTTTCCTTGTGTTCATCTACCACCCCTGGCTGTTAGTCTTTCTGCTCCCTCTTCCTCAATGGTCCCTGAGCCTTGGGTGGATGAGCTTTAATACAGGAATCCTATCCAGGGACACATACTCTGAAGTCTTATTCTCCATATTTAGTGGATTATGGCCATTTGGATTAATTGTTTTCTGTTGAATGAGGAAGCCTCACTGGTGAGTGTTAAGAGATGCATTAAAATTCTCTCTGTCCACTATTCTGCCATGATCCCTGATCCTTAGATGTAGAAGTTGTGTGTCACTTAGGAATGAGTATCACACAAACACTTATTCTCTGTATTTAAACAGTAGTGGAATTCTGTAATAGTCTCCATCTGTTGAAAAAGATGTTGAACGAGGAGAAATATACTTCTCTATAAATATATGGATATGTATTTAGTATACAGTGATAAGGAAAATGTATTACATTTACACAATGGGGTTCTAATCAGTGATAAATAAAAACACAATCATGAAATTTTCAGGTAAATGGATGGAATTCGAAAATGTTATGCTATGTGAAATAGTACAGACTCAGAGAAACATGCAACACATGTTCTCTTTCTCTTGTGTTTTTTAGCTCCAAATACATAGTTGTGAGTGTATATCCTGCTGTAAGCACAGAAGCAAGGGAAATGGAATGGAACCGTGAGAGTAGATGGAAAGAAGTCAGGAGACGGGGTAGCAGGGCACAGGTGTTATTATCAAGGGGGAAAAATGGGGCAATTTAACTGAAAGGGAGACGGCATGTTAAACAGAGGGAGAGAAAAATGAAATAAATAATGCTTAGGTGGTGTGGAACACCAGAGGGAAATGTATTAGTTCAAAACCTACTGAAAAATACACATACAATATCTGTACATGAACGCATGTGTATAGTTAAAGGCTATATATAACAACAAACACAATGTCAGACAGGAGAAACCTTTCTGTGAGTTGTTGGTTAGGATAGTCCAAGAGGCTACCAAAATAGCATAGGCTATTGCCACAGTGCTTGGTTGCCCCTCAGAATGTGAATGTAACACCCTATTGCTCAGGACACGACATACTTTGAATGTAGGACTTGGAGCAATGGAGCTGGGACTAACCTGGAAGCCTCCTCTTTGAAAACTAACTCTCATAGTGTTAGAGGATACTACACAAGTTTCCAAGAGAGAAAACCAACCAGTGGTCCAACCCAGCTGCAAATCCTAACAAACACAGAAATAAGTAGTGCAGTAGCAAACTATCTCTACTGGTGCAGAACTGGCACTTTCTTCTTAGTAATCAACAGCTATCTAATTGGCCTTAAAACCTGCCCAATGGGAAGGAGCTTGTGTGTGGTATTGTAAACATAGCCAAGTAAACATCGTTAAAGAGGTCATAGATCCTAGAGGGAAAAGAAAAAAACCTAGACACATTCCTGGACATATGCAAATTTTACAGTATGCTACAGTACAATTTTTAACAAGAAAGCTCATAGAGCTTCATTAAAATTTCATTCTTACCCAAATTACTATGTAAATCTAATGATATTTCAGATAGAACTTCAGTTTTTAGTGGTGAAGACTATGACTTTAAAATTCACATATGTATGAATTTCTAACAATAATTAAAGACCATGAATAATAATGTAACACTTCTCTTTTTAAAAGTAGAATTATAAAGGAATCATACTGAAATCCATATATTAGCATAAAGGCAAACAAATTAAAAATTCTACAACATAATGTTACCCAATCACAGTTGCGTTTTGATCAGCTATAAAAAGTTGTCATTTCAGCTCAATGTGAAGAAAATTGTTTATTTAGGAAATAGTGTGGGCACAACTCAGTATTCCATTTGAAAGAAAATAAAATTAAACTCTTATCTCAAATTGAATATGAAACTGATTTCCAGAACATTTTATTGATAATTTACATTTTTAAGGAAGGAATTATAGAAAAGTACTCAAATATTCAGCAACATTTTGAAGTACTACTTGTTATAGCTTGGGTGAAAAAACTGAATTTCTTTACAGTCATTGTTGTGGTATGTCATGTTGGCAGTTTAAGATTGGCCATGGTAAAATTTATCTAACGGAATTCATCAAATCCACACACCCGATATTTTTTCTCTTCCCTCAAAAGAATTCTATTGCTAAATATTTATAGATTAGTATGTGCATGAAATCTCTTGTGTAAAGACTGAAGATGTTTACATATATACACATTCCCCTTTTCTAAATTTGGAAGACATTCTTAAATGAAACAGGAAAATCCCAATGCAGTAAAATAAAAATGAAGCAATAATTCTCTTTCCTTGAAATTGCATCAGTTGATGTTCATATTTTGTTATTACATGCATATTTATAATTGTTTTCTTGGAAAATTGACATCATCATTAGCTAATACCTCTTTTTACCTTTATTAATCTACTCTTTTTTGATTTCTACTTTGTCTGAAATTGATACATCAATTCTGATTTCATTTAGATCAGTGTTAGCAACTGGTACGTTTTCAGTTAGCTTCTTTTTTTTCCCTTTTCTTCAGTTTTGATTAGTAGGCATGTGTTTATTTAATTATGTTGGTTTCTTTGGTTGATATTTGAGGTTTCATAAATGAGCATTGTATTTATAGCATTTTTCATCACTCCTTCTCACGTCTACCTCCTGCCACTTCCTCCCCATTCCCTTCCAATTTGTTACAAACATACATATGTAAAAATACTGAGCCCACTTAATATTATTCATATGTACATGTGTTTAAGAATGAACATTGGGGACTGAATAAGGGGAGTTCATCCTTGTAGGAAAATGATTCTCCCCTCGAAATAGCCACTCTGGTGTTGCCATTTTGCAGGCAATCATATTGTTGAGATTTTATGGATAAAGTTTCCTGTCATGTCTAGAAGACACTATGTGTGAACAGGTGCCATGGTCCTCTGGATCTTAGAATCCTTCCACATTCCTAATGAACATCAATGCATATATACTCAATAAAATACTTACAAACCACATACAGACATACATCTAAAAGATCATCCGCCATGATCCTGTTGGCTTTATTCCAGAGATACAAGGATAGTTTGATATATGTAACTTAATAAATGCAATAAATCATATAAAGACAAAATATCACATGATTATCTCAATAAAGGAAGGATAGAACTTTAAAAAAATCCAACAAATATTCATGATAAAAGTTCTAGAGGGAATTGGATGAGAGGAAACATACCTCAACATAATTAAGGCTATATGTGACAAACCTACAGTCAACATCTTTCTAAATGGAGAAAAACTGGAAGTATTCCCATTAAAATCAGGACCAAGACAAGGCTTTCTACTATCCACACTCCTTTTCAATATAGTGCTTGAAACCCCAGCTATGGCAATAAGATATATGAAAGAAATTCAAGGGGTTCTGATTAGAACAGAAGAGATCAAATGATTTGTATTGCAGATGATACAGTATTATACTTTAGAGATATCAAAATTTTACCAGAAAACTTATAGAAATGGTCAATACTTTTAACCAATTGGCAGGATAAAAAAACAATTTGTATCTATTAAATCAATCATATCAATCTCACTGTACAAAGATCAACTCTAAATGGGTCAAAAATATCAATATGAAAACTAAAAATATTTAAAAATTTTATTGGCAGTCCCCTACAAGATATAGGTGCAGGAAAATACTTTCTAAGTCAGATTTCAGCAAAGGAAACAACCAGTCAAGAAAAGAAGACCACAGAATGAGAGAGAATCTTTGCCAGCTATACATCTGCTAGAGGATCAATATCCAGAATATAAAAAGAACTCTAAAGACAGAGTCAAGAAAACAAATGACCCAGTTAAAAAATGAACTATGGGACATATTAGAAAGTTCTCAAATGAAGAAATAAAAATAAAATGGCTGGTATATACTTTCAAGGGTGCTCAACAAGATGGGCATGGTGGCACAGGCCTTTAATCCCAGCCCTTGGGAGGCAGAGGCAGGTGGATCTCTGTAGTTCAAGGCTAAAGTGCACTACATAGCAAGTTCCAGGCCAGCTGGGGCTATAGGGTGACGGTGTCTCAAAAAAGACAAAAAATAAGAACAAAGTTTAACAGTCTTAATAATTAGGGAAATGCACATTAAAACTACTTTAAGATTTCATTCTACAGCAGTCAGAATGGTTAAGATCAAGAAAAAGTGACACCATATGCTGGTGACAATGCAGGACGTAGGGGTGGCCCTCATTCATTGCTGGTAAGATTGCAAACTGTCGCAATCACCATGGAAACCAATGTGGAGAATTCTTTAAAAACTAAAGCTAGAAATTCCATATGATACTGCTATCCCATTACTTGGCAAATGCCCAAAGGACTCAACATCTGACAACAGAGACATTTTCTCTGCCATATTTGCTGCTGATCTTTTCACAAAAGTTAGGAATTGGAACCCCAACCAATGAATGGATAATGAAAGTGTAATACATCTATGAAATCGAGTTCTACACAGCAATAAAGATAAAGTAATTTTAAGGTAAATGGATGAAGATAGAAACAATTATACTAAGTGGGGTAACCCAGACTCAGAAACACAGCTGAAACGTTTTCTCTCATTTGAGGATCCTAGCTCCAAATTCTTAAACTGAGTATATATCAAGATGTAACTGCAGGAATCATGAAAATAGAAAGGAATCATTTGGGATGAGGGGAAGAAGAAGCTTAGGGAGAGAATAGGCTTTAGACAGGCTTATCAAGGGGGAAATGAATAGATGGGAAGTACTTTAAATGAGGAGAGAGGAGGAGTGACAACTGTATAGGGACAGAGACAGGAAAGAGAGATCAATAATGCTTAGGTGATGTGAAAGCCAAAGGGAAATGAAGTATTTAATAAGCCTATTGAAAATATGCAGCTAATAAAAATGCAAGTGCATGTGTTTATCTGAAGGCTATATATATTAAAAAAAAGTCATAGTGCCAAGCAAGGAAAACCTTCCTTCAAGTTCTTGGTCAGAGTAGCCCAAGAAACTCCCAAAATAATACAGGTTATTGCCACAACCTTTGATAGCCTCCCAGAACTTGAATGTCAGACTACTTTGCTGAAGACACAAAATGCTTTGGACATAGGACTTGGAGTAAAAGAGCCAGAACTGACCTGGATGCCTCCTCCCCGAACACTAGTTCTTATCATTTCAAAAGATACTATGCAAGCTGCCAAGGGAAAAATACCAGTCAATGGTCCTACCCAGCTGTAAATCCTATGGACTGCAATAGTGATCAGCCCTGCAAACTGTCTCTATTGATGCAGTAGTGCCATTCTGAATAATCAACAGGTGTTCAATTGGACGTAAAGCCCACTCAAGCACGGACCTGTAAACACAGCTAAGTACAAATGGCTACAGAAGTCATAGACTCTAGAGAAGAATATATTTCTGTCACTTCCCTAGGCAAATGCGGTTTTTTATTATATCTTAATATTTAGTCTCATGTTTACAGACAAGTGTACCTCTTGCCACTCCTCAAAGGAGCTTCTTTTTGCAATAGATGGAGATTATTACAATGCTCCATAATGATTGAACAAAAAGAATAAGTGACTGTGAGGGGTCCAGCCCTAAGTGACAGATCCAGAATGCAACCTCTAAACAGAAGTGTCAGAGAACTTTGTGGAAGACAGGGCAGAAAGTATGAAAGACCAGAGAGACAACTTCTAGTCAATGCATTCCAGATCAGATAGGGGAGCTTCGCAAATGCATCCTCACATAATGGACACTTGTGCCTCTGGAACCATAAGCCCAAATTAAAATCTTCCCTCTACAAATGGCTTTGATAAAGGTTTCATCAAGAGAAAATAAATAACATAGAGCCTCCTTTATTCCTGTTTCTTGGAACAGCTCATGTGAACAGTGCAGTATGCATCCTTCTATATATTTCCTATTGCTGACTCAATCTTCTATAAATATCTCCATGCATATAGAAAGGAATTATAAAATTATCTTTGTTTGGTTACTTGTTTTATTACAATAAAATTGTAAAAAGCTTGTAATGTTGGCAAAATCTTTAAGCAGATTTTAGTAAATATGATTTTTAACTGCTTTCTAAAGTTGAAGTCATATTGAAGACTCCTGAAATCTTTTCTCATTCATTGGTACTTTGCAGGAATCCTTCTAAGTCAGGTTGCATAGTTTCACTCATGATTGTTTTAATGAGGGCAAAAATTGGTGTTTCGATATATCATAATACAGTGTCATTTTCCTAGCTGTGAAATACTTAACGATAACAATAAGGATGTGGGTCTTCTATTCTAATAGTTGTTGACCAACTGTTTTGCAGAATATTTGCTACAATGCATACTTCTACAGGAAGATTTCAGTGTCCAAGGCTGCTAACATTAATTGTTAAGGTTTGTGCTTTTGAAATTCATTAAAAATTAAATACCATTTTGTGTGTTTACTGGTGATTTGGATGGCTTTCAATGGACTAACCTCACCGCCATGGATTTGTTCACAAAACTTATCCTGTTGTTCTTTTGTCTGTGAATAAATTCTTTATATTATATATAAATCTTTGTGTCATCTATGTTTAGGACTTCTTTGCAGTGGATGAAAACATACCATTTATTTGTCATCTAAGCTGCAAATAGACAGTTCTACAGTATATATTTAAGTTAATTTTATTTATTTGTGTCTTTCATCAATATATGTTTTATACTTTTGTATGATCAAACATATTTCTTCAATCATATGAAGTCCAGATCAGGCTTCAATATGCAAAGTACTTAGAGGTTATCACTCCTAATCTTACAGGAAGAAACAATACAAAGTAAAAGCCAACAGCAACTCTTGATTCCATTAAAGATTTGAGATTGCAGCAAAACTACTACCTCAAAATATGATGCAGGGGTACCACAAGGAAAGGTTAGCAAGAGAAATCTACGTAGCAGGAGGCAGCTGAAGCAGAAAACTAAGCGCTCACATCTCTAAGCTTGCACAGGAAACAGAGGGAGACAACCTGACAGAGCTATATATATTCTCAAAGCTGTCCTCAGTGACATGCTTCTTCCAACAAGGCCATGCTCCCTAAGGTTCCACGACCAGCACCGAACAGCTGCCATCAGCTGACCAAGTTTTCAAATATTTGGAGCCTGTGGGTCCCTTTTCATTCAAACCACCGGAAGAGAACATAAGGCAGATGATGGATGTTTGCTATAAATCTTTGTGTTTTTCACTGTTTAAAATTTATACTGCATTTGTAATTTGAACAGTAAGTCCAACTATATGGCTCTGGGTAAAGTGAAACATTAGTGCTACTGTAACAGAATTGACTGAGTCTATGAGTCTGGATTTCAGTAGGATGACATATCCACAGCAAGTATTACAGAACCAGGAGTTTTAATACAGGAATTAAATGTTGCGCAACTGAGAGAGTAACTGAAGGAATTATGCTTGATCAAGATGCCTTTGTGGTACCAGAGAAACAATTACTAGCTTCTTTAGCAAAACCACTGAGGCACACCCACCATGACCTTCTTAGAAAAATATTACTTCTGACTTACCTTAATGCTAAATCTTCTCCATCAGAAGTTTCTCTGGTTTCAGGTAATGAGACTATAAAGGGAAGAGGAATCTCAAAAACATTTTGGAAAGCATAAACAGGCCAGCATAGGACTATCTTAAACAGTCCGCTTATGTTAATTTAGCATTTAATTGTACAGTCTCTTTTCAGGTTTCGAGATAATTATACCACACTTTAATATGATACAATAAGCCATATATATATATATATTTTTTCTATTCCTTATGTCACATCCTCTTTGTGAGGACTAAGCACCTCAAATGCTAGAGGCTATGCTGGACAGTTTTAGTTGTCAACTGAACACACCTGATTAGAGGGAACCTCAAATGAGGAATTATCTCCATTAGATTAGTCATGGCCATATCTGTGGGGCATTTTCTTGATTGGTGAGTGATGTGGGAGGGTCTGGCCCACTGTGCGGTAACACCTCTGGGCAGGTGGTCCTGTATCATATAAGAAGGCAGACTGAGCACAGGCCAGGGGAACAATCCAGTAAGCAGTATTCCTCCAGGTTCCTGCCCTGGTTTGTCTTGATGATGAACTGTTCTGTAAGTCAAGTTGATTTTAGTCAGTGTTTCTATCACAGCAACAGAGGGTAACTAGAACAGAGGCTTTTGCCTCGTGGGTGATAGCTTTATTATAAAAGCTATCTGAATCCTTGCTCGTCATGCTTTTCCATTCAGCTATACTAAAAGGGTATAGGGGAATCCCCATGGAATATCCTAGATTCTGATTGTTCTTTGCTTATAACAAACCACCACTGGTTAGCCAAATAGGATACCATGTATTTCTTCTCTCATGCTTTCTTTGTATTAGAATTCAAGTAATGGTTTAACTGGACACTTTTCTTCCATGTCTCAAAAGCTATAAGAAATTGTTGATTAGAATACAGTTGTTTCAGTGCCACATTGGGGACAGATATGGGTACTTAATCACTTTAAGGCAGACTATTGAGCTGAAGACATCAGTTTCTTATTTGATGTTGATCAGAAGCCTCCCTCACTTCCTTGCTAAAATGTTCTATCCAATATGGTATCTCCATCTACATACTAAGAAGACTATAGACAGACTAATAAGGAAGATCTACAGTATTTTTATAACCCAGGTATGAAGTAATATCCTATCTTGTGAAGAACTGAATACACTGTAATATTCTAACTTACTAAAAACAAAGCACTTAGTTTTGTAGATTATATTTTTGTTTTCTTTTTTATTTTATGTGTATAAGTATATTTCTTGCATGGATGTAAGTGCACCTATGTCATGCAACACCCACAGAGGTCAGGAGAGGGAGTCAGATTCCCTGGAACTACAGTTACAGATGGTTAACCCAGTTAAGCCTAGTTTTGTCGATTATTAAAGAGAGTGGACCATGGAGCTTGAGAGATGGCTTAGTGGTTAAGAGCACTGATTGCTCTTACAGAAGACTCAGGTTCAATTCATAGCACCCACATGGTAGCTAACAACCATCTCTAACTCCAATTCCAGGGGATCTGACACCCACTTCTGAACTCCAAAGACATTGTTCAACATGGTTGCACCTACCTAACATGCAGGTAATATGCTCATGCACAAAAAAAATAAAAATATAAATAATTTTTAAAAGAGAGTGCATCACACAAAAGCAAAAATCTCAAAAGATGAGGATTAATGGACACCATCTGAGAAGGACACTTACCAGACTAGATATGCTGTGTTCTGCCATCATTCTGTATTAACAACCAATGTACTAGCTACTAAGGACAACCTCCTTTTTGCCTATTTATTTCATGGAATGAACTTAACATGACCAGGTGGCATTATTAGTTTCTAGTTTTATGAAATAATTGTTTTATCTTCTCATAGATGTATTATTCCACTGGAAACTAAGTTTTGTAAACCAAATTCTTATAGGCGGAGAAAGTAAATTTAAATACAACATCTGTCCACTAAGAACAAATTATTACCTTTACCTTGAAAAATATTTAGCTATGTAATTAACCTGCCTAAAATTAGCTATGTAGTCATCTTGTGCAATGCTGTTGTGTCGGAGAGGACTTATGTTAACAGGCTGGTCAATCCTTAAGTTACTTTTCCATTACTGTGATCTAATATTGGACAGAAACAAGTTAGGACAGCAAAAGTTTATTTTAGCTCATGGTTTGGGAGAGATTTTAGTCTATCATGGTGGGGAAGACACAGTAGCTAATGCAACTCTGTCTGTGGTGCAAGAAATTTTACTGACATCTATTCTCATGGAGGCAGACTGGAAGCAGAGACTGAAGACTGGAAACAGAATTCAGCATTACCTAATGGCTTACATCTCCAAATACTCCTTACTTCTAAAGCCCCATGTCCTTTGAAGTAGTTCTACAAGGCAGTAAATAGGTATTCAAAACATGAGCTTGTAGAGGACCATTCATATTAAAACCATAATATTTTGCCTGTTGTTCACTGGACCCCTTTGGACCATAGTTGTAGCCATTTTGGAGTTCCTGTGAAGTTGAAGCCAGAAAACCACTTTATAGGCAACCTTTTTCCAAGATACACATGAGGAACTTTCATTTTAGTCTCTTTTCAAATGTAAGTCTTTCAAGTTAGTTTTCAGTTTCATACCCCGGTACCCTTTGGTGGAAGGAGTCTTGCTCTCAATGCACTTTTCTTATTGTTTCAAGGTGGTACATAGTTTCTTTTCCAAGGTATTGGTCTCTAAGAACTATATTTGTTTTTCTGTACACACTTGTCTGCATTGTTAGGTGTGCTCACGCTCCTCTCCTGTCCGACTACATACTTTCCACATCATGCTGGTTCACATTTTGCTTCTAATATAAATAAACACAGCTAAAATAGCCATCCATAGCCATGAATCCAAGAACCTCGATTTATACTTCTTAAAATTTTTCTTTGCCAAATAAACTGATCTATTATGTATAAATTGCAGGATGTGAGCAAAATATAGCCAGAATTTTTTTTATCAGAGTGCAACATAAATGATGTGTAGCCAATTTCCAAATAGAGTTCTTGCTCCCATCTTAAAGCACCACTGACACAGTCTTTCCAGTCAGTATTTATATCAATATTCTGGTCTTTTGAACTCCCAGGAGAATGGCTCATGGAGTGGTGCTTACTGCATTCTATGGTTTCTCTATACCACCTATCCAAAGCCTTCCAACTAATTCCATAGACCTGAGAGTCACATGGTCATATTTATTACAAGATTCTACTTTTCTGCAATATTTTTGATTAGTAGTTGCTTTTTTACTACTGTGACCAAATAATATCTGACAAAATCAAATGTTTTGGCTCATGGTTTTAAAAATACTTCAATCCATCATGGCAGGGAAGTCATGACAGTAAGAAGGACTCACTCTATGGCAATGGGAGCTTGTAGAGATGGCTGTTCACATGGAAGCAGATAATTCAAGCCTTAAACATGAGTATGTATAACCTCAAAGTTCTGCCTCTAGTGAGCTACTTCCTCCAAACAGGATCAACTTCCTGAAGGATCTTCAGCTTTGAAATAGCACCACCAAATGAGAACCAAGTCTTCAAAACATGAGTTTGTGGGGGATATTTCAAATTCAAGTCATAACAGGTACTTAAAATAACCTGATGAGAGGCCTGGTGAATAGAAGGCTACCTTGCTGAGCAGATCTATCCTAACTGGCCATTTTAGAGTTAAGAACATGACTACCAGGAGCTGTTTTGTGGGATCCTCCATTGCAATATGAGCCAAAGCAGCGTGAGTCACCAGGGAAGCTCCACCATCAGGTGGATCACGATTTTTTTTTTTGTCATCAAGATTTTGTATTAACTCATATCCAGTATCTAGGAATCTTAAAGTGCTACATTTTCTTTTTTTGTAGAACTAAATTCTTGATATATGACTGTAGGATTTTTGAGAAAGGCTAAATGGATGCTTTATAATATATATTAACGATAGTATAATAATGTCCTTCCTCAGGGAAGTCAATCTTTAAGATGTTGCTTGCAAGTCATTCAAGGAGAAGTAGCGGATTCTCTGGATTCTCTAATAATCAAAGCTGTATCAGTCAGGTTTGGTTCAGAAATCTCAGCCTCTTTAAGCATTCCAAGAATAAGTAACTTAAGGTAGAAGTCAAGGCTGGCACAAACTTGTGTGCAGTTCATTGAGATTTGTTTGCAAAGCTGAAGGGAGGATTGAAGAAATTCTCTCAATAGCCACTTCATTCTTGAGCAGTGGTGCTGACACGAAGGAAATACCTTGCAAGATGATCTGAGTTCACACTCATGGAAACTCATTAGGAGACCTGAAGAAGGACCATACTCACTACAGCATCACGTTTCATTTGCATAACCTCCCAGGAAGTGGGGCTACTGCTTTACTTCTGCCTGACAATGTGTATGACCCCGTCCTTGCTAGACTCCAGTGTGAAACAGTAGAGGGAAAACCATTCTTTGAAACAAAGTTACAGATTTTTGTAGCAGTTCAGGTTGAACACCCCTAAACCAAATATCTCATCCAAAATGCACTAAAATTCAAGGATTTGGAAGGTTAACATGAAAAAAACATGTAACACTTGACTTCATATGGTGGGTTGCAATAAAAAAAAAAGATGCATTTAAAGTGTTGCATATCATGCAGTGAATACAATGTACATTTGAAGTATGAATTTTGTGTTTAAATTGTGTTTCTATTACATCTCAAAATATGTAATTATACATACATGTGTGTATGTATATATATATAACATATATAAAATGTAAAATCTGAAACACTTTTGTAAAAGACATTCAACCTGAAATAATGACTGTGTCATGTTGTTACAAAAAACAAAACTAAACTAAAAACCCCTCGAACTCTTAGTTCTTTTTTACATTCGATATGAATGTCTAAATATATGGACTAAAAAAATTCTCGAAAAACACCATAATATCACTGTGTTGAATGCTCTGTGTCAGACATTATATGGAAATAAGGGATCTAGATACGAAGAAGTCACATTTCTTTCTTCATACTTTATAGTTAACGGTTATATATTGTTTAGGTTTCTTTTTATAATTTGAAAGTATTTTATTATTATTTTATGTGTATGAAGGTTCTGCCTGTGTGTATGTAAGTGCACCATACATGTGCAGTGACTGCAGAGGCCAGAAGAGGGCACTGGATCCAGTGCACTCCATGAAATTGGAATTTCCACAGGAATCTCATACAGGGAGAAGGAAAATGCTGAAACTTAGTGTGTCACTGAAACCAACCAAAGTAGGACAATTATTAATTAATATTATATTTTCTTATAATGCTATAAAATTGGTTATTATAATATCTAATATATTGTGTATGTACGTTATGAAATTACTAAGATTTTATGTTTTAGGAAGACAATTGCATATGTATTTTACTGATTTTGTCAGGTTCTTGAGTACATTGAATAAATCACCTTTTTCTGTGATTCATGATTACTTGTTTATTTAATTGGCCTGTTGATGATGGGTGGCTGATCCTAGAGCTTGTTGGGGCTGACAGGGCCAAACACTGACCTTAATAACTTCATTGACAGTTCTAGAGTCTTTCGTGTATGCTACTTCTCCCTGTAGCTTTGGGTATGAGGCAGTTTAACATGCTGTTGTGGGATTGTGTGGTGGAAGAAGCCCGTTGACCTTGTGGTATCTGAGAAGCAAAGGGAGAAGGGGATCTGTATCACATTATCTCTACTTTAAGGGTATGCATGTCCCAATGACAGAATTTCCTCCAAATAGGACTTTGTCTTAAAGGGTTTGCCATAACCATAACCATCCAAGACTTAGTAACTAAGTGTTTTAAATATATAGGTGATTGAAGAACCGTCCAGATTTAAACTATAACAAAAGGAGAACTAATTGGCAAGGAATAAGGGGTATTAAGAAAAATACACTTCTGTAATGATCTAGAACAAAATTGAATGAGGAAGAAGGAAGAATAGATGTTTGTCAGATGAACAGGATGGAACATGATGATCATTCTGAGAAAAGAAACAAGACATGAAAATGCATGAATTTTGAACTGTGAATGTTTCAGAAGATATTTAGGTAGATGTGTATGATTGAAAACTAAGATTTCAGATATTCTAGCAAAGATTAAGGAGAAGGTAAAATTAAGAAGACTATACACAGAAGAATTAACTGCTGTAGGAAATAGGAGTCAATAAAGACTTCTCTCATATATAATTATTTTTATCGAAATGCACTGAAAGAATTTAAGTGGTTCATGGTGAGAGGTGGAAAGTATGACTCGAGGCAATTGTTTTAGATGAAGTGTAAGCTGTAAATGCTATTGAAGAGGAGGAAGCTATGTAAAGCGGAAATCCACATGACTTAGGGAGATGACTAGAGTGTGAAGACATGCAGAGATTTTTCTAGTTCTGGTTCAACTGACCTGATATAACTTGCAAAGAACAGTAGTGACACAGCAGCTCAAATTCTGTCATAACTAAACCATGGAGAAGTATCGTGATTCTTTCATTACTTTGAAATTGAGCTATTTTAGAAACGCAAATGTGCAAAATGTTCTCCTGTCTCCACGATACATAAAAGAACATAGTTAACACTGTCAAAATAAGGAAAGTATGTGTAAATTTAGCTGTTCCACATGACCTTTCATATCTGTCAATTAGAAAACTCCTGTAAATAGTATGTCATGAATGTCAGAAGATGTAGTCAAAGGAGCTGAAATTTTACAGAAATTTTCTTCTGAGCAATTCATTTTGTGCAAGTCATGGCCTGTTACAGTCTTCACTTCTCTGTTCCTTCCTTTTTTCCTCTTTCACCTTTCAATTTACAAATTATAAACTCATAGTCTGTATGCTTATTTGATACTTTTTAATAGGAGTAACCCATATAGTTTAGTTCATTGGAATGCTTTCAGAGTGCATCAAGGAATTATCCTGTTGATAAATTAAACGGAAACCACAGCTCTGTCATGACATGTTAGCAGCCCTCGGTAAGGATTCACAGTCCTGGGATCTGGTCTTTGTTCTGTCACTTTTAGAGATGAACTAATTTTGGGGAGGGGTTTTGGTTTATCTGAGTGATCAATTGCTTTTATTTCCTTACTCTTTAAAAATGGTTTTTAATACTTACTAAGATATTTGCACTTGACCTGTGTTATGGTTCAAACACAAAGTGCCCCTCACAAACTCACGGATATAATACTTTGTCTCGAGCTAAACTTTGTTTTGGAAGGTTCTGGATATGTTAGGGGATAGGAACTATTTGGAGAAAGTTGGTCTCGTGGGGTGTGCCTTTAAACATTATGTCTCACCCTCAGTCCTTTCTTTCTCTGCTGCCTGTGAGTAGCCTTTGCCACAGCCTCTGTGCCTGAGATTTGTCTCACTATGGGTCCAGAACTAACGGTGTCAAGGACCTAGGATTGAAGTCTCTGAATCCATGCGCCCAAGTAAAGCCTTCCTTACTTCAGTTAGAAGTTGTTTTTGGTCACAGTGAGACAGAATTAATGTATCAGTTGGTGCATCTGTGGTCCCAACTCCTGACCATGGTGAGACAGAAGGGTCACATGAGCCCAGGACTTGAGACTAGCTTGGGCAACACCGTGGGAGTTTTTCTAAAACTAACAAACAAAAACGTTTCTGGCAATATGTTGTCAGTTTGCCCTTTGAAGTTAAACATTTGATCACTTTTATATTGTAAACATTTTTTCCAAGTATCAAGAATTTAGTAGCTGCTTAATAAACAGTACTTGAAAGATTAAGTAATTAATTACCAATAATATGAGGAAAGTGTAAGGACTGGAAGGTAGGATCGAAATAATAAATAATATCTAAAGAAGCTATAGCACTTACCGTCAATAAAATATCCCAAAGTAAGATTTGAAATAACAATATATAACTGGTGATAAATGAGAAATAAGCTTGAATAACTTAGCTGCAATAGAGAAAGTCAATTCTTGGAATCAAAAGGCAAAAGTTTGCTAATTTGGAACAAAAGTGGTCATACTTTAAAACTTTATAAGCAATTGTGAGAAGTGCCAGAACTGATCATGATATATAAGGAATAATTATGTAGACACTCATTGCTTTTGAAAGTTTCTATTTGTTATCTGGTTAGTGGTGGTGATTGTAAGAATGACTATAATTAAGGGATTGAATTAAGATATAGTTCTTTACTTTTTAAAGATTTATTGTGTGAGTGTGTGTGTGTGTGTGTGTGTATGTGTGTGTGTGTATGTGGTTCCCATGGAGGCTAGAAGAGGGCACTGGATCCTCTGTAGCTAGAGTTACAGGCTTCCAATCTGTGTTGAGTACTGATCTTGAATGTTATAGAAAAGTAGCAGGCTCTCTTAACCATTGTGCCATCTCTCTAGGCCCTTCGTTGATTTATTTAAAATATAATTTTCAGTACACATGAGTACTCCATGGAGCTATGTGTAGTTATTTTTCTGTTCCTTTGATAAAACTCCATGACCAAGGCAACAGATGGAAGGAAGAGTTTGTTGGGCTTGCAATTCCAGAGGGGTAAGAGTCCATCATGGTAGAGGAGGTATGGCAGGAGGCAGCCAGAGCAGAAAGCTGAGAGCTCACATCCTCAAGCAGGCACAGGAAGCAGGGAGACCAGAACTGAAAGTGGTACAAGAGTTTGCCGGGCAGCATGAAGAACACGAACTCTCAAAACCTGCTCCCAGGGTCATACTTCTTCCAGCAAGTCATATCTCCTAAACCTCCACAAAGAGTGCCACCAACAGGACACCATGTGTTCAAATATTTACAAATATGCAATAAAAGTTTCTGTTGAGAAGATAACATACAGCTCTACCTCTGACTGCTTTCCTATATTCTTTGCCTATTTGGCAAGTTGTATCCCCCCTTTGGGGGAATCCTTCTTAACGAACCCCTCACAACACCGTGCTTTGAATGGTTTTGTTCCTTCCGTGATTAATGTTGAATCATAATTTTCAAATAAACCGTGTTAAATGGCATGCTTTTCAAAAATCATGAGATTAGAAGCCCTTATAAAATGGCTTAAGAGTTGTCACTTTCTTCCTTCTTTTGGTCCCCATACGAGGACATAACATTTGTCTCCATCAGAAGATGCAGCAACAGGCTCCATCTTGGAAGGAGAAATTGGGAACTCGTCAGCCAGTGCTTTGATCTTGAGCTTCTTAGATTCTAGAATTACCAAAATCAATTTATACTGTTTATAAATTACTCCAGTTCATGTTATTATGAATTATATCTGAAATGAACAAAGACATTAAGTTTCTATGAAGATTTGTTCAGATCATGCTCCCTCTTAAGGGGATCTACCTGAGGCGTAGGGCCTTACTCTCAACTCTACTTGCCAAATGACCATAGGAAGAGAAGATAGGAAAGCAGTCAGAGGTAGAGCTGTATTTCATCTGCTCAAAAGAGAACTTTATTGCATAAAGCTGCATAGGTCCTGGCCTTAATGGTACCAGAAGAATATCTAAAAGTAAAAAACAAATCACTGGTGTGGATTCTGAGAATACAAAGTGCTCCAGGTATTTCTACACAATGTTCTTTTTATTTATCATATGACAAGCTCCACAAAGCTAATTCTAGAGATTGTAATGAATCATTTCCAGTAGTTTTATGAATAACACCTTTTTGACAACTTGATACTAAGCTATTTCTTTTGAAGGATTCATGGAGAAATGTGAAGCTCATATGTATGCAGTAACCTTGTGTTACCACGGGACATAACCTTGTGAGTTTTCTAAGAAAACTTTTTCTAATTTCCATACCTCGGAGACACATTAATGAATAAGCAACTGATTAAAATATTTCTTATTGAATTTATGCACTTTCTGAAAAAATTGGCTAAGTTAAAATTGTAGATGCTATTGAATTTGTGACATTTTGAGAACTTTATAGTTGTAGTTGATCTGCAAATGTTCTCTCAAGTTCTTAGTCTGTGACAGTTTTCCATGACTTTTGTTTGGATTTTGTATGGGAGAATTTCTACTTCATTCTAAATAGATTTGAGTCCCACTCCTCAGGAGGGAATATATACTTGATACTATAAACTTGGCCAAAACCCTATGGCTGGGAAGTTACAGGGCCCTAAGGGAGAATAGAATATACTAATGCTGTTTTGCTAAAGAGATATGCATGCAACTTCCATTTAAATATGTATGTTTAATCCCATGGACTGGTGCTGCTCTCAGGTTCAGTCAGAATAGCTCTGTTTGCAGTAGATAAGGGTTAATTAGAAGACTTAACTGGTCTTTATCCCTAAAGATAAAGACCCCATTTTTATCCCATCTATATCACCTTCTGTAAGGCCCAGAAAACACCATTCAAGAGGGAGTGGGGAAGATTATGAGAACCAGAAGACGAGGAGATGTTGTCGTTAGGATTTGTCAAGGCCATTATACTTATGAATACAAAATAGCTGTGTTGAAGCACAAGCCCTGTATACACACACCGCACACACACACACACACACACACACACACACACACACACACACACACGAAAGTAGGAAGAAAAGTAACTGGGAAGAAGATGGTTGTCAGGAGTGGGAGGGAGACAAGAGGATAATGGCCAGAGTGAGTATGATCATAACACCTTGTACACATGTATGATATTTTCAAAAATGTTCTAAACTTGAACGCAGTGATGGTTTCACAGTACTATGAATATGCTGCAATGAAAACTATTCAATGTCAGTTATTGACTTATAAATAGTTTACTAAAAAGTGGAAATTCTGGGGCTGGAAAGATGACTCAGTGGTTAAGTGTGTATACTGCTCTTGCAGAGGACTCAGGTTCAGTTCAAGCACCCATGTCAGGCAGCTCACAGCCACTTGTAGCTCCAGCATCAAAGGATACAATGCCCTCTTTTGGCCTGTCTGAGCACTATACTTGTGTAGAAACCTACACTCACATACACATATACACATACTTTAAAATAAAATAAAATCAAAGTTGTTTTAAAAAGTAGAATTTCAAATCAAGCAAAAACATATTCAGAAATTAAGCTAACTTGGGCTTAAGGGTTAGAAAAGATGATAAAGATATGTCATAACTTGTTTATTCTATTGCAGTTCCTATTTATAATACAGAATCTTTAAACTGGGACTACCTAGAGACCATGTGGTTTAATTTCCCACTCCATGACAGGATCACTTTTACCCCTGAGTTGAATACATTTCATGAAAGGGAATGGGAAAAGATGAGTTTGCAACAGTTTACCTAGTTACTAAAATCTTTTAAGTTGGGTTGAAAGCAGTATTCATTTAATTTAAATACTAATAGAGCATATTTGTTATATTTTGACAACTTTGGACATTATATTCACACACAAATATACACCTATAGTATATAGGTATATAGAGTATATGTATATATACATACATACATATATATATATATATATATATATATATATATGTATGCATGTGTACATTAAGCATCTTGGGCTGAGGAGTATCCTAAAAATGAATATAACTTCCACAAGGGCAAAGAATTTTGACTTGGTATTGAGATTTCTCAATTATGGAATTTATTATGTGGTATCATAGCAATTCCTTAATAATAATAACAATAATAATATTAATGATGATGATTAATAATAATAATAATATGATAATAAACAGTCTGGCACTTAGCATCTACTTTAAGGTCAAGAACTTGACCTGAACTGCTGAGAATTCCTCAGAATTGGCTTGCAGCAGTGTTCTCTTTGTTTTATTGAAACAGTATATCCAGTGTGAAATAACGAAGTAAAAGTCAAACCCATATCTTAGGGAGTTTTTCTCTTTCTGATCCCAAGACCTAGACCAACATACATAATCATAAACAATTATCAGTGTAATCCAGTTTATTGTTTACAACAAAATGGGGTAATCTTTATTTTTGTTACTCATCACACACACTCATACATACACCATTCTTAGTCAACGGCAAGTAAGGATCATGAGAGATTAAGGTCAAATGCCCAGGCACAAGGGCAGTACAAGGCTTAGTGAGTTTGACTACATTATGAACAAGTTTAAGAAAGGATTCACTTTTTGGTTACAAGGTTAAGTAAAAGTCATCTGTCCAGAGCATATCCATATTATAAAAGTCATTCCCACACTCAACCACCTAGACAACTGTGTAATTTCTAGTATGTGCTCAATAAATGTCTGGGAAATGAGTGTGTTGAATATAATCATGAAACTGTTCAAATGAGCTTAGCTGTTTAGGATTAAGCAGCTAGTAGGTGGATCTGGAATGCAAACATAGGCAAACTTTTGAGTGTCATCGCAAATTCCTATTAATTAATACAGTTGGCCAATGACTAACATTTTAGCCTGAGTGGATATCCTGATATCCTGAGGAGACAGAAGAGAATATTGTAGTCCTACAAAATCTCCTTGTTTAGTAGAATTAAGTAGGAAGGCAGTTATAGTGCCTAAGAGAAAGGGATTTACTTAGAGTTCTGCTCCTTGCAATTAGACAAATCAAAAGGTTCCTGAGTCCTATGCAAATATTTTCTCAAAGTAGAGAGGTTGTAAAACCCATCTGATGAAATAGTAATATACTAAGTTTAAAAGTTGGTATAATCTTTAAAGATATATCTGTGAAAATATTAAACAGGAGCAGAGAAGTTTAGTATTTGTTTATTGTCAGATCAGACGGCATCTTCATTGTGTGCACTTATTTCTTTTAGTTCAATTTCAGGAATAATGTTCTTTGTCAAATGTATCTGCATAGCTAAATTTCATATTACCTACCATAAGAAAGAGTTAATAATTCTGTGAGTACTCATAAAGTCAAGGATTTTCACAGATTATTTGTCTTGAGGGCTGGATATACAAGCAGGTGGTAAAGTGCTTGTCTAGAAAGAGTGAGGTCCTGGGTTCAATATCCAATATTAAATAAATAATAGTATTGAAGCTATGTAGATCCGCTGGTCCACAGAGGAGATTAAATAAGGACAAATACCATGCATATAATGATAGTTACATCCTTAATCAAGGTACTGCATTATCCACTGTCTCCAGACAGATTCAACATTGGAGTAGGGCTGATAGTATTTCTGGGACTGGGAAACTAAGTGCACAATGGACTGAGAGCTGGTTCTGCTGCAGCGTTCCTACTCTGCTGAGTCTGAAGGTGATATTGCTCCTAGGGGTATGGATTATTTAATAAACTTGAAATCTATGAAGTTTGGCTTGCTAGAGAAGCCATGTTGATTCTGTATCTATGGGAGAGGTTCCTCACACTATATCAGCCCTGTGGAATTAATTATAAGAGGTTCATCTATTTTTCTGGATCAAAATAGGACTTGGAGAACTGCCCTCAAATATCTCTGATCTTTCTGCTTTGTCTGAATCAATCAATCTCTCTCTCTCTCTCTCTCTCTCTCTCTCTCTCTCTCTCTCTCTCCAGGATCTCACTTTGTAGTCCCAGTAAGCCTGGAGCTCACTATGTGTACAGGGTTGAACTCAAACAGAGATTTACTTGCCTCTGCCTTCTGAGTGCTAGCATTGAGGAAATATGCCACCATGTTTGGCTTTCCCTGAATCTCTTGATTGCTTGTATCCATGAAATGTAGAAGTTAATAGCTGGTGAGGTCTTTGATTTGTTTAATGTAATTTAAGAATATGATTTATAAGTTCCTCGAATGGTGAATAAGGTTAATATTTAGGAGTATACAGGTTGCTTGGTGACTCGCTGAGCACACCTTTTACCAAACTTTGTGGCTGACACACACTCTAGAATTTGGGCCTCTTTCTTCTATTGGTGGGCATGGGAGAGAGGAAGTGGGAGAGGAGAGCTGAGAAACTCTAACTTTAAATTTACTTTCCCAGAGGGATACACTTTTTCTATTTACAAGGCTAGCTAGCAAATAAACTTAGAAAAACTACCAGTATTGTATGTTAAGTGTAGAGACAAAGCACTCAAAATTCAAAGCATGGATCTCTATATCAAAGTAAGCTGTATATTTCTTCTGCTCCATTCCTTCCTGTATAAAAGAGAATTACCACAACAAAGCACAGCTCTTCCTGAGTAGTTTTGTTTCTGAGGCTACACATTTCAAGGACGTGCCTTCCAAACTGAGATGTAGATTTGTATGTGTAAAATTCTGGCAGACTCTCACAGTTTATGTGACTTTATAGAAGCTAAGATGATCATCTTTGGATACTTGTGAAAAATTTTATGGTAATGGAGAAACTTTTTTTGTATCCTTGAAAATAACATTAATAAGGCTTAACTGATCTGTAAGTGTACATTTTGGAGAGGTGGTCTGAACCGTAGTTATTAGCCACCATCTATAAAGATGGCCGTGATTTGTGAAACACTGACCATGTGCTAGGCAGGATTCCAAGACCTTTACATATAATATTTTACTTGATCTTCTAGCAACCCTTGAGGTAGATATTATCTTTACCTTACAGTTGAGGAAAATGAGATACAAGGAAATTAAACAAGCTTGCCCTGTGGCTGTATAGTAATTTCTATGAATCAAAAGACTAGATGAGTCCAATCTGAAACCAAACCAACATCAGAATGGCTATGGCACCTCTGTTGTAATAGGTAAATAATGGCGCATTGTTTTTCTGTAGTTTTATTTGCTTCTAAGTCTTAAGCTTGGGGACGGATTCCAATCACCCAGAAAGAGAATATGAGTGGATTAGTGGCACAATTCTTACCTGCCAAAGATCCATAAAGGCTGAAAGAAAAACCTCAGATCATTTTTCTTAGCTACTTATTCTGGGGGATACGGAATTGATTTAAAAAATCCCACTTAATTTTGCTTTTTCTAGGCATTCTCATTTTCAGTTTGCAAGAACACACTACAGATTAAAATGATTGTTTGATTTATTTCTTTTTATCTTATGTGTATGAGTGTTTTGCCTGTATGTATGTAAGTGCACCTGTGGTCACGCAATACCTGCGGGTGCCGGAAAAATATGCTGGATCGCCCTGGAACTGGAATTATGGATGGTTGTTAGCCTCCATGTGGGTACTGGGGACTGAAACTGGGTCCTCTGCAGGGGCAGCTCTGAGCTGCTGAGACATCTCTCCAGCCCCATATTAAACTTTAAGAGGTAGTCCCGAATGGAGGCAGAAAGGTGGCGGTGGGAAAGAAGAGGCGGGAAAGCATTGGCAAAAACTGCATTCATCCACTCTGGATTCCTCTCTTGCTCAATAGTAAAACTCAATTATTAAATATCTACATTATATAATTATAAGAAACTTGTGATATTTGGTACATGTTATTGTCACAACCTTTACCCATTTAGACATAAAAATAAAGAGTAAAGAAGAGTATATGAAGGAAAAATATTCATATTTATATTTCAACTCCCATATTTTACATTCACATGTATAAATATACATTTAATAAACATACATAAAGATCATTTTTACAGTCATAATTTTATTTGAACTTTTATCTATATTTCTGCAACAATAGTTTTGCTTTTTATCCCATCTAAATAATGTGCCTTTTTTTATTAGACACAAAGGCAGTCTCCTAACAGTTTAGAGTGTGGGTTTTTGCATTACATTTTAATGTTGCTTTGGAAACAGGCAATTAGTTATCAGTCTGGCCTGCCATTGTCATTTATTGATGAAGAAACACTGATACGGAGTTCCTTCTTTTGTAAATTTAAGATAAGCTGTCCTCCCAAAGACATCAAGATAAGAGGAATCACTGTACATTGTCATTTTGACAGGCTTATACTCTCCTGTTAGTTTACACATTTGCTCTAGGAGAGAAAATTATCAGATACTTTTGCTGATAATGAGCAACAAGAGAGGGAGTCTTGGGTTGGTATCTGAGGACAGCTGTCAAGGCCCAACAGAAAACACAATCACCTCTTTCTAATGAATGCCATTACCCTACAGGGGGAGCCACGATGACAGGCAATTCTTCAGTGTGGTTTGAAGTCCTTGTTAATGACCTAATTCTTAGCCTTCTCCACAGGGTTGGGAATTTCTTGCTTCAGTGAAATACTTCTAGCTATTTAATTTCTTTTTCTTTTTGTGTGGGCGGATACAGGCATATGAGTATGCATGTGTTTGTGGAGGCCAGTGGACAGCATTGGTCTCAATCCTCAGGCACACTCCACTTCCTTTTTTAGGGGGGGGCGCTGTTCAGGAGGGGCAAACACGTCCTTTCACTGGCCTGGAGCTGGCCCCGGGTTCTCCCTGTTTCTGCCTCCCCGTGGCTGTGGGCTATTTTTGTATGTGTGTTTTCAGAAGCTTATTCTATTTTAGGTAACAAATCTTTGTGGGGCAGAGGTACCGAGGACAGTTTAGTGGCTCCCTAGTAGTTTGGAGAAAAGGCTAGAACGTGTTAGGAAATAGAGGGCTAGTGATAACCTTTTTTTTTAAAAACTGTACTGAAAACCTTGAAATGGATCAAGAGAAGAATATGGCATAATTACTGCTTAAATAAAATATTTGGGTATATCGAGGATATCCTCATTCATCATTTGCGAAGCCCAGCATAAATCTTACTCCTCTCCTCCTGTTTTCTCTTTCTTTTTCAGAAATCAACTCTGGGATTGACTCAGAAACAAATGTCACTCTTTTCTTAACCTTCTTCTCTCACTTTCTGCCATAAAGTAAATAATATTTTCTGTTTGTCAATGCCTTAAGGAGATGCTAAGACATTGTGAAATGGAACCAGTGTGTCCATATCAAAGAGGCTGATTTTATATTCTTAAATGTGAATGCTGATTTTTAATAAATGACAATTTTAACAATTAACAAAGCCAATTGAGTAAGTATAAACATTAACCCCAAACAGTCGCCATCTACAGAATTTTAGGTGATTCAGATAATATTTATCTGGGGAATATAAGGGCAGAGAAGGAGAAGGATTCTAAGAATAATTGAAGGATCTCACAGTTATGTAATTATTTGAACCTTTCATAGGGAAATAGAAATGTTCTATTTTTAACTAGAAAATAACATAGATTTCTCAGATTGACACACTGATAAATGAATGTTGATGTGTGAATGATGACCTTCGCTTCTGCTATGTGGACTAATGGTAAGAGCATCTTTAAAAGCATGATATATGTACTGTCTAATCAGGCATTTACTATTACTCTCATGGCATTGTTGGACAAAAGGTATTCAGATAATGAAAACTCAAAACACTATTTTTATTTCTGTCATGAATTTATAAAGTGCTAGGGGTCCTTGGGTCACCAATAATGCTATATTCTGTGGCAGTTGTGAATACTGACTTATAGACTTGGCTAGAAACATTCAGCTTTGTATCATGGGGTTCAGTTAGCCTATGGCACATAGGTTGTAATATACTGTGGAATCTGCTCTAAGGAAAAAAGTCAGGTCAAAGATAACTGTAAGAACACACTGTCCTAGTTACTTCTGCTGTTGTGATAAATACCTTGAGAGAAGCAACTTAGGAAAGGGTTATTTGGGCTCACAGTTGAGGTCACAGTCCTTTATTGCAGAAAAATCACAATGACAGGAGCTTGAGGCAGCTGGTCACATTGCATCCACAGTGAAAAAGAGACAGCAACAGAAATGTGCTCAGCTCACTTTCTCCTTTTTACATAGTCCAGGATCACAACCCTGGACTACAGTGGGCAGTTCTTCCCACTTAATTAACCTAATCAAGACCATCCCCCACAGACATGCCCCAGGGTGACTCAGAGTTCTCCAAGTGATTCTAGATTTCACCAAGATGACAACTGAGATTAATCATTACCCTGAAGTTATATTTGTTCTTCCACAATATTCCTTATTTCATCTGTATTAATTCTATTCAAAGGACATTATAGCAATACAACTAAGACTTATTTCTTAGTGACTTTTGAAAAATTTCTACTAGATTTGATTGCTATTTTGTCATCTTAGTTGTTTCTTCAATACATCTTACCACCTGGGTGTAATAAAGAAATGCCTTAACTCAAACATCAGTTCTTGAACACGGTACACAGAAAAATGAAAATCATCCCAACAAAGACCTGACCTAATTTTTTCTCTAGATTATTAATGTAAATTGAGTATAGTTTCATAAATCTGAGCATTATTTGTCTTTAATTCGTCTTTGATTGCAAAAGGAAGAAAACAGCTCTTTCTGAATTGTACCTTGTAGTGCTTAATAAACAATGAGCCTCACACAAAGTGATGGCTCCTGAAACTCCATTAGTCTATTGTGAAATATATAATTATAGACTATTATGAAAATAAGAAATTTGTATTACACATATATATCTGACAGCCTGCAATTAGTTTAGACTCTCTAATTAACATATGTTTTACTTAATGGTGAGTGATTATGGATTATCATTTAATTGTGGATAATTTAAAGTACTCAACCATCTTTTTTTTTAATCTTAGAAATAAAAGTAAGCATTTGTCAAGTATAAGAGGAGAGTGTTCTCATGGTTTTTGTCCAGTAAGCTGAACATTATTACATACTAGGTAATGACAAAATAGCTTTCTTTCAATTAAATTGCACGATATTTTAACCATCTATATATCTATCAAGTTTCTGAATATTGCTATTCTTTCATATGAGTTTTTCATGAGTAATTTTCACATAAAAGAGTCAATACTACACAGAAATATAGAAGCTGATATGAGTTGCATTAATTATATATGAATTTTCCAGAGTTTTTATTCAAAATACTTAGATTTCATCAATCTAACCTAATTATAAGATTGAATTTGTATAATCAGGTTACAGAATGAATTAATATTTTAATGAAATGGTACCTGACAACCCTTAAATTGAACACCCTGTTTTTTCTTTATGTAATTTTTGATAGATTCATAAAAGTTTTTCTCCTTGCTGGTTTTGTTAGACATTATATGAAAATTTCTGTATTGAGGGAAAAAAATGCAAGTAGGAAAGCATAAAACACATAAACTCATTCTTTATTATAGAGACTAGATGAAACAGCCCCTACAAGGCCAAGTTCTTTGACATGCCCAGGCTGAATGTTATTAACAAGCTAATATTTCTAAAACAATATTTCTGTTGAGGTTGGTAAACAAACGATATACTTAGTAATTTCTTACAGTGTGTCTTGTTATATATGGTTGGACTTGCATTTTTGACAGAATGTATTACTTTCAAAAGGAAATAAATCCACATTAAAAAATATAAGTAGAGAGACATTTGAAACCCAAGCAGCCTGGAGAATTAGACGGGTTGTCTGTATGCTTTGATGAAACCTAAACTAGATCAGTGGATGAATGGGAAACACAGAAACACTGTGGTGGGCCGAGAGGTCACTACAGATTTTCGTACCCCAGTCTTTGGAACTCATGTTGCATAGCTGGGCCTTCATATCCACAGGTCCTGCATACTCACATTCCCTCAGCCATGGTGGACAATATTTTTGAAGTTTGTATCTGTGTTGAGCAGACTTTTGTTTGTCATTATTCCCTAAACAGTGTGGTATAACAACTCTGTGGCATTAATATTGAATTAGGTATTATTAATCAGTTAGCCATTAAACTACGCATGGGAATGGACATATGTACAAGTATGTCACCATTTTGTAGAAGAGACTTGAACATTTCTGGATCCATATGGGGACCTGGAATCAATCTTTTGCAGATGTTAAGGGACAAGTACACGGGGTTAAAGGAAAGTTTCTACAGGTGTGATTCAATTAAGGATCTTGAATTGGGAAGATAATTCTGGATTATTAAGATAAGATCAAGGAACCCAAGGTCTTTTATAAGTGAAGAGTTAGATAGATGGGGAATTTGACATCAAGAGAGATGAGTTATTGGCTTTGGAGATTACTACAATGCCCAAATCCAAAAATGTCAGTGGTCCCTAGGTTTTAGAAAGTACAAGCTACCAAATTTACCCTGTGAGCCTTGAGAAAGGAATGTAGCTCTGCCAATGACTTGATTTTGGCTCAATAAGATTCATGTAGGATTCTAACTGTGGTGGTTTGAATGAGAATACTTCTATAGACTCCAAGTATTTGGACATTTTGTCTCCAGGCGGTGGTGCTGTTTTGTCTTAGAAGGGTGCAGTCATGCTGGAAGAAGCATGCCACTAGGGGGCAGGCTTTCGGAGTTCTTAAACCCTGTGTCATTTCCAGTTGCTCTCTGCTTACTAGGCCTGGTTGAATATGTGACTACTCCTCCTTCTTCTCTGGCCACCTCTGGCTTTCATGCCTTCAACCATGATGAACTCTAATCCTTCTGGACCTTCTTTCTTTTATAAACTCCTTTGGTCATGGTGTTTTATCACATCAGCAGGAACGTAAATAATATGTTAACTTTCATAAGTTTCTGTTTCAACTTGGTAAGATAGAATCATAAAATGAAATCTCCATAGTCTTTCTGAGTACACAATGCAGGCAGTTAATAATAATAATAAATCAGTTATTCAGAGATTACAGCAAGTTATTCCTGCAGCAATGGGAGATGAATTTTTTAATTAACCACAACTCTTGTACTATAACATTTACAACTGGAAACAGTGAAAGAACTCAATTTTAGGGAAAAATTAGCCAATTTCAAAATGTTACAAAATTTTATGAGATTGGTTCTCTTCTTAGCTCCATTTTAGAGATCTGAAACTTGAGGCTTACATTCAACTGTCAAGAAGCAGGCATCTTCTTGGCATCTAGGAAATCAAGTATTAATAATTTTTCTATGAACAATTTTCTATGTCTTGACTGATGAGTGATGGTTTAAGCTTTTCTTCTTTTCAACATTTTTTCTGGCCCAATAATATTTATTGAAGTTTGGTAACAGAAATTTAACCTGTCATTTTTAAGTGAGCATCTTACAATATTTCAAGATTATAGTTCAAACCATCACTCCTTAGTAGCAAAAGCTATAAGAGAGAAACTGCACAACTGGGTTGAGTTTGCACTGAAACTCTACTTAACCTCATACTTAAAAAAAAAAGTCCTTTTCCCGGATGAATGAAACAAATACAGCATTTTAGGTTTCATATTTAGAATTTTCATCCTCTAAGACTGATCTTTTTTTATTGAAGACTTTTTTATTCTCTTTCACTCCACCCTGCCTACTTTAAAAATCCCTTATTAATTTAGAAAATATAATATATAATAGATCTCATTTATCTGAGAATAATATAGCCATATGATACTTAAAATATATTAGGAATTCTGTATAACAAGCAAATTTGTCTTCACAGGATTTTTCCTTTCAGTTAATGCACAATGTATCTATAGAAAGGTGCATTTTTATCCTTGCAGTATTTGTCATTTTACTGACTTTTCTTTTGCCTTCTGAATCTGATTAGTCAAGATTACATTCTAAATAGACTATTCTTCCTTTTGGTTTCTATTTTACACAACTGTGAATGAAATTTCTTTTTCTTAGGCTCGTTTCTCATTTTCTGTATAATTTAATATGCTAAAATAATTCAGCTCATTCAGGTGTTATCTGATGATGACAGCTGTTGCTGTACAGAATATTTCTATTGTATTTTTGTCTGTGTTTGATGACTGTTCCTTGTTGCATAAGATGGAGTTTTGAGGCTGATCCATCATCAAGGACATTTTTCCATACAGCTTTAGGAGATTACTGACTCTGGCTTCATAGAGCTCACAGAAACTAAGAGATGAAAGTAACCAACTACAAATCTATCCTTGAATATGGATCAATGATAATAATTAGATATTATATAATACTGTTATAATTACTACTCCAAATATGGAAGGAGCCACAAAACCATAATTTCTGTTGCATTTAGTTTTCCAGGGCTGCAAGATGCAGAGAGTTGGCAATGACTTTTGCATGTGTCCCAGCAACATCCTAACACCACCACAGGTCTAGAAGTAAAGCAAATTACAAAGAAACCAAGCAAAACAAACAAGAACACATCTTACAAACATCTGATATTTTGGCTCAAGTTTCATTATGGAACCTCAGGCTCTGATGAGTTGATTGGTATTTTTCAAAGTGTGGCCCCATACAACTTAAAACAATACCAAGAAGTTGTTAAAAGTGTAAAAGTGAACTGGAGATACGGCTCAGTGGTAAAGAGCACATACTGCTCTTCTAGAGACCTCAAGTTCAATTCCCAGTCACTGTATTGGGTGGCTCACAATCTGGTCCCTAGGGGATCTGGCACCTGTGGATTCCATGGGTACCTGCAGTCACATGCACACACACACACATACACACACACACACACACACACAGGCAAACACATACACATAATTAAAAATAAAAAGTTAAAATTAAAATAAATTTTAAAATGTAAAAATGTCCAAATTTTCCTGAGTCTCTTGGACAGAAGCTCTGGGGGAATGGTCCAGTAATTGGTCTTTAATGGTTTCTCTAGGTAATTCTCGTACAAACTATATTTTGAAAAACCAGGGGACTTAATCATAGGATAGACAGAGAATGTCTTTTGACAAAAGTTGGGGTCTGTTTTAAGCAGTTGTTATGGTGCCTCTGTGGAGTGAATTGCTTCTCCGAGGGAAAGGGTGGACAAACACCCCTCTCAGTGGTACCACCCAAGACCACCTTGAGCAGATGGATGAGCTGGGAAAATCCTATGCCCCACCCGCCTGGTCTATTGGCCTTGGATGTGAGAAGGGGAGGGGCTAAAGGTATTTAAACTGGGGGCGCCAGGAGGCCGGCCCTTTTCTCCCCTCCCCCATGGACCATTAGGATCTGTTCACCAGGAAGTTGCAAGACCCCAGCCACGTGGACTTAATAATGGAACTTATGGAGGGGAGGGTGGGGCCCTGTGTTCTGTAAGTAAGCCCTCACTCAATGCTCTGTTAGTAAGCCCAAGTAAACTAGCTAAAATCTGTTTAACTGTGAGTGGAAAAATTTGTGTGTTTGTTGCAAGGCCTGGGGGAGGGGTACCCCTTGGGTTGCAAGCAGGGAGAGAGAGGCAGGTTAAGTTAGTCTGCCTCTCCCAGAGAGAAATTTTCATAACAGCCTCCTTTTTTGCACCGTACCCTGCCTCTCTCTGCTGTCCTTTAGAGAATGATCTTGCAGAACAGAAAAATACCCTTGGAGACAACCAAAACAGAAAAACCTTAAGACACTAATTAGGAGTGCCTCATAGGCAGAAGTGCTTTGGCTTATTTTCCTACTGAGAACTCTATTTCCCAATATAATTGACTAAAAGGGTCCCCAAAGTTGGACCAGTTGAGATGTGATATGACCAAGTAGCTGTTTTCCAATATGCCCTAAGGATAACAGAAGATAGAAAATGTTTCCAATTAATTTGTGTTTCTGGAGATAACTGGTCCCACTCGTGACAAAGCTATCACCTTTGAGTGAGCAAACAGACAATTGAATGATCACTCTCCTTGGAGCCAATTTAGCTTCAAGAAGTACTTTATGAGTCTCCACATGGGTTGCCATTATATAACCACAGTGTGTCCACCAAACTGAGGCCAGTCACTAATGCTTGTAGTTTGCTGAAATACTGAAAGTGGATAATGCATGGTATAGTGATATTTACTGGGAACGAGTACTTATTTTATTAAACAATTCAAATATTTTTACTCTACCCATGAAGATATTTTCTGGTTTTGAAAACTAGAATGTGATGGCAATTCAAGTATTTAAAACTGAAAGACATATGCATTGCACAGTAAATTTTCTTCAAATTTAAATATACTTAAATTAATCATATCAAACAAAAAAATCTTTCTTTTGCCCCACTAAAAGATACTCAAATTTGTGACAAGGTAGTTGGTTTTTAGCTTTCCAAAAGTGAACGTATATTTTCATTTGTCCAAGCACCCTGTTATCCTTCCTCTTCAAGATGGATGGAAAAGAGAACATTTAGAAGCCTTTAGATATAGCCTTTGCCTATAGTTAACAATGAAATATACATGTCTTGTTCAGAAGCTATGATACCTTGACAAAATCTAGATGGGAGATAGGCATGCCTAGGTAGGGTTATCTTGATTGCATCCATTGAGGTAGGAAAATGTGCCCATTGTGGGTGACCCCATGCCTTGGATGGGATCCTGGACTAAGCGAGTAGAAAAAAGGAGTTGAGATGCAGAATACATTCATCGTTATCTGCTTCCTGTCTGTCAATGCATTGCTACCAGGGCCTTCAAGCTCCTGCTGCCTTGATTTCCCTGTCATGATGAACTGTACTCTTGAACTGTGAGCTAGAAAAATCCCGTTCTCAAAATTTCCAGAGTTCCATTGCTGAGAGTTTTTGCCTAAAATAATGCAATAGCTTATTAAATAGAGATCCATTATTCCCTTACCCACTCCCTAATGCACTCTACTATTAGAAAACTCCTGAAAGTTTTGAAATCTTGACCTTGTGGCCTATAATTTGAAGACACACTTCTTAACAGTTCTGTTATCTGTAGGATAAGTAATTTCTACTTCATATCTTACTATATTGTCATATGTCAGTTTTGGAAAGTTCATGAGGGCCTGTACAAGTACTCCTGGTAGATCTTGTGCTGTACCAGGAAGTTAACAAAGCCACAAAATAAGCATGGCACACTTTCTTGTGTGTATTATAATTTTGACCCAGTAACAAATAATTTAATGATTTTTGCATTCATTCACATTTGCTTTTTATTTTGTATGAATGAGTGTTTTGCTTGCATGTGTGTAAGTGTACCACATACATTCAGCGTCTGTGCAGGCTCTAAGAAGGTGTCACATCCCCTGGAACTAGAGTTACAGGCAATGTAAGGTGCTTTCTCAGGTTCTCTGCAGGAGCAGCAAGTGACATTAACACTATATCATCTCTCCGGCTCTCATTCATACTCATTATTAAATTAAATTAAGGGCCTCTAATACTTGTATAGATCTTGAATTTTAAATTTGTATAGATCTTGACCTTTTGAGTTTTCTTAAAATGCTTGAGGATTACATTGTACAGACACCCTGTTCTGGCCAGGTCTGCTGATTTTGGAATTATTTCCTCTGAGGGCTGGCTAGACCATGTTTCTCTTGGTAACATTCCTTACTAGTCAACCCAGAAAGCTTCCAGATTCCTCCAAATTCTTCAGGAAGGCAGAGTTGCTAAACTCTGATAAGCTTGATTTGACTACTATAGATAGTTACCTTAGAAGGGATGCTTGATTCTGCCTCCTAATTATTACTATTCATCTAGATCATGGTTGGAAAGTGTTTCTAAACAAACTATACTAATGTGTTCTTCCTTTAAAAAGATTTAAATACTAGGTTTAAAAGAAAAGTCTCAAGCCAAAGTCAAGGACAAAAAAGAAAAGTGTATCCTCATTCTACAAACTCGAGGCTGGAAAGATGGTTCAAAAAGTAAGGTCACTTGTGCAATCATGATGATCAGAGTCCAGATCCCAGCATCCATGTAACAGGCCAGATATCTCATGCATGCCCATGAGTCTAGCTTGGTGATGGGTAGTAACATAGACAAGAAGATTGTTGGGGCTTGCCAGCTGACCCTCTAGCTTAGAAAACCTGATCCCCAGGTGCAGGAAGAGATCCTGCCTCAAAGAATAAGACGAAGTTAGAGGAGGACATCCAATGCTTTCTTTTGTCCTTTATGTGTACACATGCACACTCACTCATACACATGCACAGACACACATTCTCTGACACACACACACACACACACACATACACACACAATCTTTTTTTAAGAAGAAAATAGAAAGTTGTCAAAGATGTTTACCAGGATCACCTGTTAGATAATCTTATCAGGTTTAATTAAAGAGCAAACAAACCTTTTGTATTGCATTGCTTGCTGTGTCGTCCAGCTTATAACAAGAAATGAAAAGTATAGATATGTGGAGAAATATTGGTTCAGGAGGGGTACACTGAAGTCATGATCCTTTGTCCCAGGAAGATAATGATGAGTTAAAATAAGTGGCCTAAAATGTATGGTTTTATGGAGGTAAATTGTGTGTGTGTGTGTGTGTGTGTGTGTGTGTGTAGTATAGTGCTAGAGATCTACCCTATCTATGGTTTTGTGCATGGTAGACAAGCTCTTTGCAATGATCTCTAGCCACACCTGAAGTTAAATCTTGTATGCAGTATGTCATCTAAAACATAAAGTAATGAGTTTTGAAAGATTTATATACACATGTGATCTCAACCAAAATGAAGATGTAGAACAGTTCCTCAATAGTTCTCTCAACTTTCTTTGTGACAAATTTCACTCCATTTCAGGCTTCAGGCAACAGGTGACTGGCATTCTATCGCTAAAGATTACTTTTCTCTGCTGAATTTCATTTAAGTGAAATCATGTGACATGTGCTTCATTGTGTTTGTCTTCTTTTGCTTGACATTGTTGCTGTTTCTAGTAGCAGTCGTTCATATCTATTGATGACAGTAGTCCTCAGTAGTCTTTGCATAAAGTACTCAGAGAAGATATTTGTGTTGCTTCCAGTCTGGAGTACTTCAGAATAAAATTAATTTCAACATTCTTTAAAAATATTTTATCTATCATTTTTTATGTGTACAGTATATTGCTTGTATGTAGGTAGGCGCACCTATGTTGTACAATGTCCATGGAGGTCAGAAGAGGGCGTCGGATCCCCTGGAACTGGAGTTACAGATGATTGTTAGCCGCCACATGGGTGCTGGGAATTGAATCTGGGTCCCCTGCAAGAGAAGTTAGTGCTTTTAACCACTGAGCCATCTCTCTAGCCCAAAATATTCCTATATGTCTTTGTGTGAACATTGGCTTATCTGTATCTTAATACTGTATGGTCTATGACGGCCAGCTTTATAAAAATGTGTCACAGTGCTTCCCATAATAACCTTCTCTGAAACAATACATGGAAATTTTATCTGTTGCTCTTCATTCTTGGCAACAGTGGATGTTTGTTTTTTTAATTTGTAGCATGTTATGTTAATGGTCTCTCTGTATTAGCATTTCCTAATTACTAGTGATGCTGAGTGTTCCTATGTATGCTTTGCCAGATAGATAAATGCATTTTTTCATCTTTCTTTAATGGTATCTTTTAAGATCCAGAAATTTTTAACATCCATACATTTCAATTGATTGTTTTTCTTTTTTCATTTGTGATTTCTGAGTCTTAAAACTTGTTTGTCTATCTTATTCCTAGATATTCCTCCAGAAGTTTTGTAGCTAAACCTTGAATTTTAGGTCTATTATCTACTTTGAATTTGTTCTTAGAATCGCTTGTTTCAGGATGATTTCTTAACATGATGATTTCCCCCTTTTTAACTACTTTCGAACCTATATTAATTACTTTTGTCATTGCTGTGACCAAATATCTGACAAGAAACAACTTAGGGAAAGGGGGATTCATTTGAGTTTGCATTTCCATAGTGGGATAGGCGATGCAGCCGGAGGCCCTGTGGGCAGCTGGTCACATGGCAGAGAGGGTAGAAGGCAAACAGAGAGACAATCAGCCCCAATCCACAACTCATACACCCTCTCCCGTGCACACATCTGCTGACTGGACCTGACTTTTAAAATAAGGTTCCTCAGGACTCTGCTGGGTGGCGTATGCCTTCATTCCCAGGACTCTGGAGACAGAGGCAGGTGTATTCTCTGTGAGATCTATGTCAGCCTGGTCTACACAGTGAGTTACAGGCCAGCTGGGACTTCAGGGAGACCCTATCTCAAAAGGAAATTATTTCTCAGCCTTCCAAAACAATTAGAGCCAGCAGCTGACCAAGAACTGAAACACATACGCTTATGGGAACATTTCACATACAAACCGTAGCAGAACCTCTGTTAAGTAAGATGTTGTATTGAGAGATTTGTAGACTCTTAAGGTACCAATGACCAATATAAAAATCCTTTTGTCAGTACCACATTTCCTTAATAAGTCTTGAAATCAGATGATATAAATCCTCTTAAGCTTTGAAAGCAGGTGGTATCATCTTCCAAATTTGTGTAATGTTCTGACTCTTTGAAATCTTTTAACATTTCCATATAAATTAGGTAGTCAGCCTGTCAGTTCTTATAAAACTGTTAGTGCTCTATCTGGGAGAATTGACAACTTGACAATATTGGGTCTTAATAATACCGATTTAACAAATTGCCGTGTCATTTCATTTATTTTGATCTCCTTCAGTCTCTCAGAGGTGTTTTATCATTTTCAAAGTCTAGGTTTTGGATGTTTAAAAATTATGTGTAAAGATTTAACATTTTTGAATGCTACTTGAAGTAGTATCATTAAAATTTTTCCAATACAGAATTACGATTGCTTGTTACATTGTATTCTTGTGTACTGAGACCTTAGTAAATATACTCAAGTCCACTTCCTGTATTGTAGCTTTCTACATTACACACATAGTTCTGATTTTTAAGAGTAGTGATCATTTCATTTATTTCCTCCAGAAAAATACCAAATTGAAGTGGTGTGAGCCAACTTTCCTTATTTTGTCCTCAGTTTGTAGAAAATAATCGTTCACTATTAATTTTGCTTTTAGTCTCAGGCTTTCAAGGGTTGTCTTTTTCCAAGTTGAAGAATTTATTTTCATTCTTAGTTTGCTAAGAAATTTATATAAGCAGGTATTTGGAATGGACAAAAACATTAATCAAGATAATCACATTTCCCCATTATATTTCGAAGGAATGGAATAACATTGATTTTTCAATCATTAAAGCACATTTGAATTTTTGAAACAAATGTCACTTGATCAAGAAATATTATCTTTTTCACATTTTGTCCTTTCAATAAGGTATTTTTAAAGTATTTGCATTTGTAAAACATACTGAGTAGTTAGTGGCGGCTTTCCTTTCCTGCAATACTCTTCTCTGATTTTGGTGTTAGGGGATCTTTGACTTTAAGAAGTGATTTTGGAAGTGCTTCATCGTTTTATATTTTCTGAAATAATTTGTGTAGGACTTTTTTTTTAGAGTTTTGTGGAGTATGTGTGAAATGGCCCTGCCATGAAAGATGGGGAAACTTTAATTGTATTTTCGGGTTTATGTCAGAGGCATGCCTGTTTTCCTGGCCACCTGTATCTTCTTGTTTCGATTTTGATAATTGAGTTTTTCATTTAACTTTGCTATGTTAAATGGGAAGAAAGTTGTCCAAAATGTTCCCTTAAATATGTTTAGTGTCTATAACATCTGTAATGCCATTTTGTTCCAGATACTCACCATTTGAACTTGTAATATTTTTCCTTGATTAATCTAGAAGATTTAAGAATTTTAATGATTTTTTTCTAAAGAATTAATTTTTGTTTCATCAATTTTTCTTAATTTTAAAATATCTTTCCTTCACATTTTAATATTTTTCTTTTGTAAACTTCTAAAGACTGAAGCTTAATTAAAGTGTCCTTAGATTATTTTCATTTTTATTAAATTTAGCTAGTTTTTTTTCTAAGCACTCTTTTACTTATATCCTCCAATTTTAAAACATTTTCTTCCTTAATATTTGTTCAAAACATTTTGCAATAGCCTTTGTGACTTCTTTGGTCCATGAGCAACTTAGAAGAGTGCTATTAACGTTCAAAATATTTGACAATAACTGATGAAACTCTAAAAGAAATAATTTATAAATTTATTATGTCATAGTTAGAGAATTGACTCTGTGGGAGTTAAATCTGTTCATAATTATTGAAACTGCTTGATGGCCCAGCAGCTCCATATTCTGGAAATATGTTACAAAGTAATGCTCTGTGAATGTCAATGAGGTCAGATAACATAACAGAGAGATTAAATCATTGTTATTTTTAACTTTTTATAATATGTTTTTATTGAATTTCTTGTAATACATCTTAACCATATGGAGATCCCCCTCTCCTGTTTCTAACCCATATGTCAAGGTCTATGGACCCAGGTTTGTGTCTCCAGATGTCTCTTTGTGTGAGTCATCCACTGGAGCCTGTTCAGTCTCTGTAGTGTTACTCTCTTGAAGAAGACCAATTATCCATTACCCAGAATTGAGCAGCTGTCAATAGTTCTTCAGTTAAGATTGTGTCACCCACTGAGAAGAGAAGTGGAAAGACTGTAAAAGCTAGGGGTGGTGAATGACCACAAGGAAACAGTTTTCCAGGTGGCTGGGAGCTTGCTCATATGACCTTACAGCAATGATGACAAAATGCACAAGACCCACACAAACTGAAACTTGTCAAAAAATTTTATCTTTTAAAAAAAATTACCATTTCTGGACCAAGCCTGATAACCTGAGTTCAATCCCAAGACTCACGTGGTAGGAGAGATTGACTTCAGTAATCTGCTGTCTAACCACCACACAAGTTCTGTGCCATATTAATGCCCAACCCCAGCAATAAATAAATGTCAAAAAATTATTTTGCTATTTCTAATAACTACTGATAAATAAATGTTGGATATCTGTTAAAATATTGTCAATATATTTATTCTGTTTCTTTAACGAATTATCTCTTTTATCACGGTTAAATATTCCTGTAAAATTTCTTGTCCTGAAATCCACTTTATTGATATTAGTGTAAATAGTCTCAGTTCGCTTCTGATTAGCATCTCGTAGTGTATCTTTGTTTATTTTACTTTTTAGTCTTGTGGATTTTCTCTATAAAGATTCTATAATCTATTTAAACATACATTTTAGTATTGCTTTTAATAATGTCTGATTGTTTCTGAATTTCATTGTTTTATTTTTTTAATTTACTTAAGGAAACTCGACTGAGGAATTTCCACCATGGAATTGGCCTGTGGTTATGTCTGAGTCATTTTCTTACTTGATGTTAGAGGGACCAATCCACTATAGGTGGAGTCATTCCCGGGCAGGTGGGACTGAGCTGTATAAGAAAAATAATTGAATCAATCCACAGTAGCCTGACCAGGCCATCTAGCATTACACCTTAAAAGCAACTCTCCTTCTCCCAATAGTCATTGATTGTCAATGAGGCTTCTTATCATTTCCCCACTTCTGTGCTGAGTTTTTGCCTGGTTTATTTGCATGGGTCCTGTGCTTGCTGTCACCATTGCTGTAAATTCAGATGAGCAACTTCCCCCGGCTCTAACATTCTTTCTGCCTGAACCCTGGGTAGTGAAATTTTAATGTTGGAGTCCTATCCAGAGACAAACATTCCAACATCTCTTATTCTCTGTGCTTTGGCCCATTGTGGCTTTTCATGTCACTATCTGTGACATGGTGATTAATATTCGGGGATACAAATGTGGCTTGATAGGCCTTAACATATGTGAAAAAGGCATGCAATGATTGGAATAAGTCTCTGGTGGGGGTACGGACAAGGGAGGATGTCTAAATATCATCAAAATATATTGTAAGAAAGTAGCAAAACATTCTGTTTTAAAAACTGAAAAAATATGAAAAGACTAGTAACTGAGGAAGCCAGGGGGAGCGCTGGTAAGAGGTGTTCCTCTGTGGTCTGTGCTTCAGTTCTGTTTCCAGGTTCCAAGCCCAAGTTCCTGGTTGACTTCCATCAAAATGAACTGTGCCTTAGAAGTATATGAAAAACATAACCCTTTCCTCCCCCAAATTGGTTTTGGTTGGTGTTTTATCACAGCAATAAAAGCAACTAGGACAAAAGTAGAGCTAGTAAAAATTCTCTCCCCCTCTTTGGATTCCTCTTCACTTGATTGTCTCCTTTGTTATACAGAAGCTTTTCAGCTTAATGAGGTTCTGTTTGTCAATTGCTGACATTAATTCTTGAGCAAATGGAGTTCTAGCTATAAGGTCCTCTCGTGCACTAATATCTTGTAGCGTCTGTGTTTTCTACTCATAGTTTTAGAATTTCATGGTTCACATTGAGGTTTTTGATCCATTTGGAGTTGGATTTTGTGCAATGTGATAGGTTTGCTTTTAATTTCATTCTTCTGCATATAGACATCCAGTTTCCTAGCTCTGTTTGTTGAAGATGTTATCTTTCCTCTACTGTGTATTTTTGATATCTTGTAAATTATCAGATGTCTGTGATTTCCTGCATTCATCCTGGGTCTTCTATTGGGTTCTACTGAGCTACACATGTGGGATTTTTTTAATTTTAAAAATTTACTTTATGTGTATGAGTGTTTTGCGTGACCGTCTGTAAGTGTACCGTGTGGATGCAGTGTTCGTGGAGCCTACAGAAGTGTGTCTTTAACTCTAGAACTGGAATCTGAGCTGGCATGAACTGCCACGTGGGTGCTGAAAACTGAACCTGGGTACTTAGCAAAAGCAGCAAGTGCTCTTAACTACTGAGCCATCTCTCTAGCCTCTGCATGTCCGTTTTTGGGTCAGTACCAACCTATTTTTATTACTATAGAATAAAATAACCTAAAATCTGGTATGGTAATCCCTTTACCTTATTATTTTTGCCCAGGATTTTATTTTGCTTTGGCTATCTAGGATCTTTTCTATTTCCCTGTGAATTTTAGGATTTTTTTTTCTATTTGTGTGGAAAATGTCATGGAGATTTTGATTGTGATTGTATTGAATCTGTAAATTGATTTTGATAGGAAGTTCATTTTGGAAATATTAATTCTACCAATGCCTGAGCATGGAAAATCTTTTCATTTTCTAGTGTTTTCCACAATTCCATCTTCAGAGATTTGGCATTTTCATTAAAGGGCCTGGAGAGAGGGCTTAGTGGTTAAGAGCACTGCCTGATTTTGCAGAGGACCCAGGTTCAGTTCTCAACATCCACGTGATAACTAACAACCATCTGTAACTCCAGTTCCAGGGGATTCAGCACCCTCTTCTGACCTCTGCAGGTATTACACAAGGGCGTGAATTTACACACATACAGGCAATGTACTCATACACATAAAATAAAAATAATTTTTAATGATTCTACCAGCTGGAAAACCTAAAAACAAAACAAAACAAAAAAACAAAACAAAAAAACAAAACAGAACAATGACCAACCAACTGGTGCAATAGTGAACTTTTATCTTGAGTGTAAATAACGGCTTTCTAACTGAATCTAAGGTGGATATTCCTGCTTGGTACTGAAAGCCTATCCAACTACCAGTGGCTGGAGAGGTCTTCGATGCTACAGGAGAACTTACTACTGCCATTTTCTTAAACCGACACGATTTCTTATTGTATTTTAAATGCTTATCCTTATAGATAGTCACAGATAAATGCGACTCTCACCACTCATCAAAGAAGCTTCTGTTTGCCAAGATGGAGACTATTACAAAGTTCCACACTGGTCAAACTACAGAGAATAAGCAACTTTGGGTGCCATACGTAAACATCTGCACTGCAGCTTCTACACCTAAAGCTTTAGAGAACATAATGGAGTAGCTAGGTGCAAAGATTCTAAAGGCCAGAATGCCTGCTACTAGATAGTGTATTGTAGACATGGCAGGGAAGCCGCACCCAAAATTGCAACAATATAGTTGCCTAAATAAGAACTACACAGTGACAACAACGATTGACATACAATGTAAATGGGGAAAATATCACAAGGTGCCACCTCTGCGGGAAGTGTTACAGGCGACCACAGCTGCTGAGGAGGGGGACTCAGTCTTCTCCAGGCACAGCCTCCTGGTGACGTACACTATGGAGAACACTGAACAGATTCAATAATGTGTGTGTGTGTGTGTGTGTGTGTGTGTGTGTGTGTGTGAACAGTAATAATGGAAGAAGAGATCATAAAGTTGAGAGGTAAGGTGGGGGCGTGCAAAGAGTTGGAGGGGCAAAAGATTGGGGTGCGGTGATGTAAATCCAGTACTCATATTCGTAATCTTAAATGATGAAAAACAAGAAAAAAAAAAGGGGAAAGAGCACCGAGGTCGCTGTCTTTAGAACAGCCGTAGGTGTGATTCTGGCGGTTTGAAAGGTCATTACAGAACCTAAATGAAAATCACAGGGAGTTTCCCGAGGGCCACCTGCTATGATTATATTGATAGAAGTGTCTAGATGCAGGAGGGTAGGATATATTCCATAGTTAAGGCCTTGTTTGAGATTCCCAGAAAACATCTGGCATCAGGAATGAGGCCCTACCCAAGGGCATGAAGATGTAGGCCTTACCTCTGGTTTAGTGACGTGTTAGCATAATCTATAGATGAAAGGTATATTTTCTGTTAGCAACTTTCACAGCCAGTTTTAATTGTGCTGGAATTATTATTTCACAGGTGACTAAAAGCTTCAACTGGACTCGAGCTTGAGAGTCTCCCTTCCATGTCCTCTTAACTTCTCTGTCTTTCTACCATTGCTTGTTTATCTATGATGTATTTCAGTCTTGTCTCAGCTCTTACTACACCGTTGCAGTGAATATTTCCTATCTTTCTAGAGTATTCCTTGTGCCTACATCTGCCTCGCTTCTGGTACAAACATTCTGAAGTCTCTTCAGTCTGCTCTGATTATTCGCAGCTCTCCACAATGGCTGACGGATACTTGAATGCTTTCCAGTCTCATCTGGGAAGTATTCATTTTACAGCTTCCCTTGTTTTTTTGCTTCCGCTCTGGATTTTTTTTCTCAGTGTATATTTTTATTAAATTTTTTATTGCTTCATACCATATGTCTTCATCATATTTATATCCCCTCATCTATCCACATCCCCTCCTACCTCTCTGACCAAATTTCATGCTTTCTGTCATATATGTTATGGCTTGTCAAGCAAAGCTTTTGTACCTAGGTGCACCTGTAGAGTCAGAGACACTGTCTCTCTGGAGTTTTTATTTCTTATTGGTTCATTCTATGGCAAGTCCCGCCCTCTGACCAATAGGGGGAGGAGGGAGGCCAGAGTAGGTGGAACCATCATGGCTGCCAGTGGAGGAGAGAAGCGGAGATTACTCAGATCCACGTGGGAAGAGAAAATGCCCCATCCCAGGCCCACGCAGACAGACAGGAACCACGGAGGCAGCGTGCCATGCCCCCGCTGTCCAAGAACCCCTTGAGTGAAATGAATTGAGAAGCCTGAGCTCGGCTCGCAGCGGTTCCAAACTATGGGGACTGGCCGCAGGCTGGAGAGCATGGCGTGCGACCCCAGAGACTCTATATCTTTGTAAATAAATAAATCATTCTAAATGAAAGATCACTTTTCTGTTTATCCAGCTGGATTAACTAGATCCCACCCACTAGAGCGTGAGGAGGGGATTTATGCAACAGCACCTCAGTGCAAGTTCATCCACTGGGGTCTAGTCAGTGTATCTAGAGTTACTCTCTTAAAGATCAACTGTCCCTCACCCAACAGTAATCATTTGTCAATAGTTCCTTGGTTAGGGTTGAGATCTGCTGACCATTTCCCCAATTCTGTGCTGGACTGAAAGCATAAACCTGCTTCCTTATGTTCATGCACTAACTCTGGCCCTTATAATCTTTCTTCTTCCACGAAGGCCCCTGAGCCACGAGTGAGTAAGGTTTAATATAGGAGTCCTACTCAGGAACATAGACTCTTCAGTCTCTTACACTCTACACTTTAGAAAGTTTGGCCTTCTGTGTGCATCACACTCTGTTGCATGAGGAAGCTTCAGTGGTGAGAGTCGAGAGACAATTAGTATTCTCTCTGTCCCTTATTCTGCTATGTTCCATGAGCCATAAGTGTAGAGTTTCCACTGTAGATGTCTCAATTAATAAATGGCTTATACTTAGCAGGAAAGAAAGATGACATCATGAAATTTGCTGGTAAATGAATGAAACTAGAAATTGTTATACTATGTAAAGTAATACAGACTCAGAAAAACAAGTGACTTATGCTCTCATTTGTGGATTTTAGCACCAAATACTTCTATGTAAGGATGTATTCTGATGTGATCACAGGAGCCAGGAAAACGGAAAGTACCACAGGGGAAAGGGAAAGGAAGAGCTCAAAAGAGAGGGACAGTAAAAGATAGTTGTTACCAAAGAAGAAATGGAGAAACTATACATTCAACTGGGAAGGGAGGAGGAAAAGATATTCAAGGAACCATCGGAGTAAAGGGGAAGAAGGAGCTCAAGAGAGGGGGGATGATAGGAGACAGGTGTTACCAAGGGGAAAGAAGGAAAATGGTGATATTTTAACTAGGGAGGGAGGAGGGGGCTAGATTGAGGGGGAGAGAGAGAGAGAACTAGAGAGAAAGACAGGAGAGAAGAGCAGAGGAGAGATAAACAAAGCTTAGGTGATATGAAAAACCATGGGGAATTCTATTAGGTCAAAAATCTACTGAAAAATACACATACAATATCTGTACATGAGTACATGTATTTAGCTGAAGGCTATATAACAAGAAACACTGCCAGACAGGGAAACCTTCCTTTGTGTTATTTGTCAGTCTGTAGTTCAAGAGACTGCCAAAATAACACAGGTTTTGTCCACAGCTCTTGATTGTCTTCCAGAACTTGAAGGTAACACCCTATTGCTGAACATAGAACATACTTTGGACACAGGACTTGGAGTCATGGACCTAGAACTAACCTGGAACACTTTTCCCTGAGAACTAGCTCTCATTGTTTTAAAGGATACTATGCAAGTTGCTAAGGGAGAAAATCAATCCATAAAGAAATGAAAATCAACCAACCCCAGCTTTAAAGCCCAATAACCACCACAGAGGCCGGCATCACGAACTATAGCAGGCTGTGCAGTGGGGTGTAACCAACAGCTACCTTATTGAACTTAAAACCCTCTTACTGGGATTCTTGTGTAGGCCCGTAAACAAAGCCAAATATATATGATTAGAGAAGTCATAGATCTTAAAAAAAGAAGAAGAAAAACCTTATCTCTGTCATATCTCCAGAAAAATTTAATTTCTTACTAGATGCTAAATACGGATCTTTTTGTTTAAGGACAAATATACCATACACCACTCATCTAAGAACTTTCTTTTTGCGACTGTTACAGAGTTCCATACCTTTTCAAACACAGAGAATGTGTCTGATAGAATGTGTCTAGCTCTAAGTGACACGTCTGCAGTAGAACCTCTGTAACTCTCTAGGATTTGACCCTATGCTCGATAGCTCAGTAAAATTTTAAAAGTGCCTTTAGAATATTTCCTTCAAATATTTCTGCCATTCTTTCTCCTCACAATTCATTTCTCCCTGCATTGTGTTAGCAGACTGTGGTTACTTCAGCAAACCCAACCTTGAGCTCTGCCTCGTGGGCCTAGTGAGAGCTCTGCTGGGCTCTCCCTGTGTGTGCTGCAGTCTATCGTGATCCTTCAAGCCAATATGCCAGGGAGATGAACACCGTGTTTCAATTTTACTTTCTTTTGAGGGATTGCAGTATTCTGTCCATAAAAGCAGAACTGAAGGCAGTTATTTCATATATTTTCATATTTCCCCTAGATTTTTGTTTGTCACAGAGGACAAAATCAGACTATTTACTTCAACACAGTAAAAGTCTTATGAACAATTTTCAGTTCATTTTTTTTTAATTGAAGAGTTTCCTAGTTAAAAACTTATATGTGTTTGCTTAACAAAATGGCAGACGTGGTGGTATAAGACTTCTTTCACCGTCTGAACATGGCATGGGCATGCTAAGGGGGAAGTTATAGAATATGTTTGGCAATAAACAAAGGAGAAAAAGTCAAACTGTTTCATATTTGCGTCTCTTCATGTTCAGACTGCTTCACAGACTGGGAGTTTAAGTGAACATGTTTTTGTAGAAATTTTGTTTCTCTTTGCATTTGTAATGGAAAACAATTTGGGCAGAAATAAAAGTAGACTGGCCACCCTGGCATTTAAAACTCAAGGGAGACTGGTACCTGCATTCCCACTTTGTAGTAGAGGAACCAATTCCATCACATTCTGATTTAATTCTCTGATAGGCTAGATGTGATCTTTTTCAATATTTATAGTACCTCTGCCAAGATTCATAATGTCTACCTGGATATCTGGTCACAGTTTGACTCTCTTTTAACCTCCTTTTACCCTTTGAATCCCAAAGTGGTGTTGCTATTTCTAGGGTTTGTTGATGGGATCAATATAACTATGGAGAAATTTAAAATATTGCTTTTCCCTAGGCCATTCCTCTAGGGACCATGTAATCAATCAAAATAAAAAATTCTTTACCACATCTATCTACAACCTGAATGTGCTGAATTGGAATAAATCTTGGGATAATTTAACTTGGACATTTTGTGATTCTGGCCTCTGAACTTTAGTCTATGAGCGCTCTCTCTCTCTCTCTCTCTCTCTCTCTCTCTCTCTCTCTGTGTGTCTTTATCTCTCTGCCAATTTTAATTAGTATTTAGGATTCTGTTAAAGTTCTATTTCATAGTACATTGATCTTTTGGCTCTGAATTCTTATACCATTTAATGACCTGCATATTACTGTTTATATATTCCTTGTTACATATTCAATATATTCTTTACTCTGTGTAGAGCTTTTGTCCCATCTTCAAGTGGGAGGTACTTACTATTCAACCTTTTCTCTCATTTCTGTCTTAATTGGGTATCTGCTACATACAGGGGACACTGAGGTAGGAGAGGATATACACTGCCGAGGCAAAAGAGTGTTAGGGAAATACACATTAAGCAAAATGAATCCTATTTACACTTATGTGGTAAGTTCTTTGATAGGAAGGAACTGAGAATCTATAAAAGCAAAAAATTGTGTATAATTTTTGATAGAGAAATTCTCTTACTTGAAGAGAAAAGGCAGGAAGAATGAGTGTGGGCAAGGAGTGTAAGAAGAGTCTTGTAGGCATCCATCAGGAATGCTGTTATAGTACCAACAATTGGGTAAGATCTTTATGCAGTCGGGGAAGTGGATACTGGGGTGTGGTTGGATCCAGTAGTACAGTGGGCGTTAGCAAATCTGTGTTTGGAAAGGAAAGCAAGGAACAAACCTACGGACCTCACAGCCATGTTAGGGTAACAGTAGCTCCTTCCCCTAGAAGCTGTTTAGTCATATTCTGAGTGGAAATGACTTCAGGAGACAGAACCTTACTTAAAGTGGCAAAGGACTAAATCTTCAGGCATGATGCAAAGGGAGACATGCAAGAGTGATAGTTGTCAAGTTTCACTGTGCTTATTAAAAAGGTGAATTTCTAGCCCCCAGCCTCAAAGATTTGGAGTCAGATTTACTGCATTTTTATGAGTATTCCAAAAGATCTGATTTTAGTAGTGGCAGCTCCACTCTGTGGAACACGGCTCTCAGCAGTCAATCTTTTCTTTTATTAAAAATGTTACTGAAAAGTGAAGCTGAGCAAGCATAAAGGGAACAAATAGAAATAGAGACAATGCAGTGAAGTGTGAAGCATAAGCCGTGTGTGCACCTAGACCCCCTGAACTGGGGGAACAATAGAATGCCTATTAAGGCCTGAAGTGTTAAAAGCTCAGCCACTACACTTTAAGTTACAAAAGCTCCATCTTGCACTATATTTTGCATACTGCCTGTCAGACTGTTAGTGATTTATAAATGGTAAATGCATGAATGAATGCATTAATGAATTTTTTTCCTGATTTGTCTTATCTTGCTCTAAATTTTCCAAACACACTTATCACCTTCTACCACACAATGCAGAGGAGAGGCGAGGTTCTGATAGCTGTAATAACTGATGTATTGCCTCTTGCAATAATTTGAATAAAACCAAGTCTGGAAGACACCAATGATTAACTTCAAGAAAATGATCTTCAGTCAATATTCTCAGAGCACTTCATGACTCTCTGTGGTATGGACTCACATGAAAGTAACTGAAATGCGGTGTGGTATGTGGTATTTCTTTGTAACTGCATTATGATCTCCTCAAGGACAGGGATTGTGTCTCATTTATATTTTATATAGAAAGAGTCACTTACTGCATCTCTTTTGGTAAATGTTCAAAGAATTTATGTTGAAGTGAGTTGAAGTACAAGGATCAGACTATAAATATTTAGTGTGTGTATTGGGAAAATTTTAACTTAAAGAACTGTCTTAATCCTTCTCAGGTCTTTCATGTATACTCCTTGTTCTCTTTCTTATTTATAGTGGGATCCAAGGACATTAGAGTTGACTACATAAATACCATGTTAGAAGAGGGAGGGGAGTGTTCTTCAATTTGAGGGTTAGAATTTAGGTTAGAGATGTGACAGACAGGTAAAAGTCATGTTTGAGTGACCTCAAGAATAATTTAGGATCTCACATCAACTGGGACTATGAACATGTTGAACTCCCAATCGCTTGATGTCCTTAATGTCAGAAGGAACCAGTATCAGTCACAGATAGTCTTTGTTAGTGGTCATAAAGCCTCAGATAAGCATGTGAGTTGATAAGCAATAATCTTAGGACTTGGTGGTCCAGGGCACAATATCAAGAATGAGTGAAGAGCTGTGCCAACTGAATCCAGATCTAATCTGATGATATGAGCAGTAGAAATATAATGAAAAGCACGCAGTACTGTTCAATTTGCATATCTGAAGGCAGTATTTGGCCATTTGCAGGTGGCATTTGCTGTTGTACACATGGATATTCAGTCACACTGAAAGTCTTGAGTAGCTGACTTCTGCTTAGAAAAGATGGTTTGTTAGGAGGGACAATCTAAGTTTGGTTTTGCCAGACTTCAGGTCTAGGGGAAGATTAGGACACTTGAGAGTCCAAACTAAGATAGAATCACGCTAAATCGGTGTCTGCCAAAAAATATAATTAAAAATATCTGGTTAATCTTGTCATTTTCTATATGTGATTAGACACAGAATGTACCTAAGCAACCCAGTTAAACTGCACTTAACAAATCATATTAGGAGGCTAGCCTCACTTGTTTTCAAGCAAGGCAGTAAACCCAAGCAATATTACTTGATTGGTTAAGAAATGCAGTGTTGGGGCTGGAGAGATGGCCCAGTGATTCCTCCACAGGCATAGCATGACACTTGTGCACTTACATACATACAGGCAGTACACTAACACATGTAAAATGAAAACAAATAAAATAGTTTTAAATGTATTGTACTGATAGCCCTGGTATTGTGTCATAGAAAAGCTTCTGTTCTGTGTTCCTGCTAAGCTTTGTTTATGAAAAGCATTTTCAATTTCTCTTTAAGAACATCTTAAATGGACAGTTTTGTGTCAGCCAATGCCTGGTTGTTTATCAACTTCTTTCTAAATTTAATTTTTTCTTTTTTTTCCTCTTGCTCCACTGAGCCCTTCCTTAATTATCAGATTATAGTGTTCAGCATGATTCCTGGAATTGTTGGTTTTTGTCAACCAGAAAGAAAACAGACCATTGATATATGTAAGACTGTATCTTCTCATTTAATGAGTCTCCAATTAATGTCCCAGTCAATCTTAAGAACTGCATCTTAAATAACCGTTGAGTCCATTTTCCATCTTTCCTGCTGCCTGAACTGTCTTGATTATTGGTTTTCTCCGTAAAGGGGTGTGTAATATCATACGAATATCAGATTGAGTTTAGCTTCCTTGTTGGATGGATGAGTTTGTTGTAATCTATTTTCTGTGCAATTCAGTATACACATGTCCTCCTCTGCCTCTGGTCTGAAAAAAATTTTAATTCTGATCATAAGATAAATAGGCTTTAGGTTGCTCAGGAATCAGTCCTGAACTTGATTCCAATGAAGAAGTGATGCTCTAAGAAGGGTTAATCAGCAAGGAAACAGATAGTCTCCTTGCTTACTCATATTAACCAACCACAGACAGTGAAAACAGAACTGCCCACAGTCCCTATCTTCTCACTCTTACTCTTCTGTAAGTTTAAAGCATTCATGTCAAGGAGTGATTAGAAAGTTGGGAAACCTCTGCATCTGCAGGATTTCTGCTATTCTACTGAGAATGGCAAATGTAAACATGCCAAGCTATAAAATGTGAATTATGTGATTTTGGTGATTGTCCATAAAACTTAAGTGCCCTTCTAATTGCATTTAAAATAGAGGTTGAACAGTAAACAGAAATTTGAAGATCAGTGCTAATGTTCAAAAATTTAAACTTTGTGGTAAGTGATGGTCAACAACATAAAAGTCACTGTGACAAACTAAGAAAGAGATCAAAGTAAGAAGAAAAAGATTTGTACCTTAGCGCCTTTACTGGAGAGGGCTTCTCAATGACGTGCACTTCTGAGTTCTTTCAACGAAGAACACGTGGTTGGAGTTTTATAGTTGTTGACTATCATAGCTTTTGGATGTCAACTGAGCTTATATCAGCAACATTGTGTGTGTGTGTGTGTGTGTGTGAGAGAGAGAGAGAGAGAGAGAGAGAGAGAGAAGAATAAGGATAAGGAGAGGGAGAGGGAGAGAGAGAAAAAGCTGTTTTAGAAGTAGTTGGTACTCTTGTCTCTTCCATCCTGCTTATCCACTTTTATGTAATTCCCCTGCCTCAGTGCTGAGAAACTATACATGACTCCTTTTCACTCCTAATTCTGGGGACTGAACCTAGTGTCCCCCATGTGCTAGGCAAAAGCTCTGCTGCTGAACTGTAGTGCTATATACTCTCCACCTCTCATTTTGTGTGTATGTGTGTGTTCCTGTTTATGTGTATGTATGTATGTAGTGTGTGTGTGTGTGTGTGTGTGTGTGTGTGTGTGTGTGGTGTGTGTCTGTGTGTGTATCTGTGTCTGTGTGTGTGGTGTGTGTGTGTCTCTGTGTGTGTGTCTCTCTGTGTGTATGCATGGAGTGTGTATATGTGTCTTTGTGTGTGTCTGTTTGTGGTGGATACAAATGCAAGAACGTATATAGACCGGAGATTGACATCACATGATTTCCTCAGCTACTTCCCCATCTTTTTTTTTTTTTTTCTGAGACAGGGTTTCTCACTGAACATGAAACTCACGGATAGAGCTGGACTGGTTGGTCAGCAAGCCCTGGGGGTCCTCCTGTCTCTGTTTCCCAGTGCTGAAGTTACAGGTGCACACCAGCACACCCAGCTTTTACATGGTTGCTAGTGATCCTAACTCAGGTGCCCATGTTGGTGAAGGAAGCACCATTTTTTTTTTTCTGGTTGGACTGCCAGTTGCTAGATGCTTTCCCACTAAGCTACAACTCCAGGACTGCTTTCTTGAAAGCACAAAGCATACATTCTAAAGGAACTGATTTCTACTGACAGTTGTATAACTTTGGAAAAAGGCAGGCAGAGTATACAGATATACGGGGAAATGTGCCTGTAAATTTGTCACTTAAACAGTGCTAACAATTTCTTTTCTTTTCATTTCATTCTCTCTTCCTCCTTCCTATTCCCCTTTTATCTCCATATCTTTTTAAATGAATATTTTTCACTGACATTTTGTGCATTTCATACAACAAATCTTAATCATATTTAGACTTCCCTCCCCGAACCAGACATCCGCATACGTCACCCCCTCTTGTTTCATGCATTGTGTCATGTATGTTAAGGCCTATCTGGTCAAGTTTTTATACCTGGGTGTCCCTTAGTGCAAGTTCATCTCTTGGAGTCTAGTCAGTCTAACCACAGTCCCTCCCTTAAAAAGGATCAACTTGCCTTCCCCAGCAGTAATCAGTTGCCAAGAGTTCCTAGATTAAGGCTGGGATCTGCTGCTCATTTCCCTAGTTCTATGTTGGGTTTTTTGTTTGTTTGTTTGTTTGTTTGTTTTTGGTCTGATTGAGTCAGCATAGGTCTTGTGCATGCTGTCAGCACTGTTGCAGGTTCATAAGAGCAAGTTCCCAGAGGCCTGGAAAACTCTATTTCCTTCTGTTCATGCATCAACCCTGACTCTTAACAATCTTTCTGTCCCTTCTTACACAATGATCCCTGAGTCACTGTTGGGTGAGGTTTAATACAGGAATCCTGTCCATATGTTTTTATTTTCCTTTCTCTCATGTTTGTACATTTATTTAAATTTAAATATAATCAAAGAGGATAAATATAAACTAATTTTTCACATATATTGCAGAGAAATACATATTCTAATATAAAAATATATAATTCTGTATTTTCTCCTCAAAGTGAGTTCCTATCCTTTTTAATTTTTAAAGACTGAATTTTTGTTCTTTATATAGTTCTGATACCTGCTTTCCCCCTTAACCTTATGTTTCCTGAAAATTTTATTTTGAAGATGTGATTAAAAAACACTTGAGTAGATGTTCTATAATTTATAAATTAGTATCATTTTGTTTGTTTTTCATAGATTGGGTTTGTAATCAGGCTTGTTCTAAGCATTCTGTCCTCTGGCCTCAGTTTTCCCCGTGGTAGGATTATAAGCTTGTACCATATCCAGTTATAATCAGTCTCATATTAGCAGGTGGAGGTAATTTGAAATATGTTCCTTTGTAGCTGCATGTGTATGCTGTCTATATCTTTTCATTAAAGCCACTGAGGAAATATCATAGGAGCAAATTCTATCAGATCCATCAGAGCAAGCAATGACCAATATAGAGATTTCTATAATTTTAAAAGCTGTAGGTTACAGTACTATCCATTCAATCTATTGTATGAGTGGGAATTAAAAATGTCCCCAAGTAGAATTCATTCAAGCAGTCAATTTGATATTCCTGGACAGAAACAGCTTCAGTCATCACCAGACTAATCAGTAAGGTGTTAACATAAACCAATAGAGCAGAGAGACTTTGGCTTAAGAACTTTTATATCATTTAAAGTTTCAGCCCATTATCCTTTCCAAGTAAGTGCCCTCAGGCTTTCAAATTAATTGTGTGTGGTTTAAGAGATTTAAGTTAAGGGTGATACACTCAGCAGAGAGCAAACTTGACCATTGCTATCTTGCTTTAATTAATCTCTTTATTCTCTATCTTTCAGTTCATGCAACACCTGAACTGCAAAAAAGTAAGATCAAATTCTTTTGAGTTGAGGAAACAATTGAGTTACAAAGTAACCTGATAGAGGGAGGATCAAGGACTGTAAAACTTCGCATTCCTAACAAGTGGACCAGAATTCAAAGTCTTTGCAGCAGGTTTTTCATGCCTCAGTGACAGAGTTTTCTTCCAGGTTTCCTGATCCTGCCCTGAACCCCTTGGGGTTGGTGAACATAAAGCTTCTCCTTTGGACTTACAACCTAGACTAGTATTCTAAAAATGATCAGGTTCAAAACGCTGTTCCTGTTTCAACTCTATAAGAACTTGAGGCTGTTTTAGAAGCCAAAATCCTCTCAAGAGAACTGAAAAGGTTCTTATCCTTTTTATTGTATTTTTTTCCCGTAGTAACCCTTTCACTGTATATTGGAAAATTAGATGATAAGTAATTCAATGTGTGCATTCATTCATTTACTCAAGAATATTTATTGATTACTTGCTGTGTGTCTGGCATTCTGATATATGAATAAAAACAGTATCTCTCAGTGCTCCACTCTCTTGGGACATTTGATCACATAATCAAAGTGAAATTACAAATGTGGAACATGCTGGAAAGGGAAGTTTTTGGTGCTCTAATTGCTAACAAGAAGGAATGGGAGCCTAGCTACTGGAGTGAGATTGGAAGGTGAGTGGAGATGCCCCAAGGCAAGGAGATAAGAGCCAGTATTTCCATAGAGGAACTGACTGTGGGGAAAGCCAATAAATGTGTGCATCCAGTCACACCCACCTGTTCAAAAGATCACCTTGCTTCAGTGAGTAAAACAGACAGTCTTCTAAGTCCCAAAGCTGCAAGTCTTCTGGGTTGATGGCAAAGTCTATTTATTGTGTACAAAAAGCCTCAGGGGTGATACAAAAATAATCATATAAAATGTTGCTAAAACCACCTGATAATACACTTGTTCTAGTTACTTTCTATTGCTGTGATAAAAAGATTGACCAAAACCAACCTGGGGAGGAACGTGTTTATTTGGCTTACAGCTCAGTCCATCATCAAGGGAAGTCAAGGAAGGAACCTGGAGTACAGACCACAGAGCATCTCTGCTTGCTGGCTTGCTCCCTGGTCCATGCTAAGCCTACTTTCCAATTCAAAACAGGACCACCTGCCCAGGGGTGTCTTCACCCACAATGGGCTAGGCCCTCCCACATCATTCAGCAATTAAGAAACTGTCCCACAGACAGGGCCACAGATCAATCCAATGGAGGAAATTTCTCAACTGAGGTTCCCACCATCCAGGTGTGTTAAGTTGACAACTGAAGCCATTCAGCACAGCACTTAACAGTGTGATTTGAATAAGCAATGTCTTCCAAAGATTCACCTCCTGAAATCTGTGCCCAGGATGGTGCTTTTAGCAGGTACTATGTTCCTTTAAGAGGTAGAGTCTGAAGTCTTTAGGCCACTGATGGTCATATCCTCAAGGAAACTTGAGGCCTTAGCCAGTCTTCCTCTACTCAGTTTGGAGATGTGTTCCGTTCTAAAACTCACTCCTTGCCATTGTCATTTGTACTATGAGGTGATTTGGAGAAGGAACAACCATCTCCTAGTGTGAGGTCTGCTTTTTAGATTGAATCTCCAAAACTGTGAGCAACATTTTTTTTTCTTTTTAAGGTTAATTGTTCAAATATTTTATTGTATAATGGTAAAGCTGGCTATACGCAGTGTTATTTACAATGTATTTTACTCAAAACATTCAATTAGGATTTAAAATAAGAAGGGACGAGGAAGAAGGCCCTTTCAGTATAGTTCTTGCATGAGAGCACGAGGGCTTCAGTTTAGATCCCAGCACCAGTGGAAAAGCCAACGGGTTTCAGTGACTAACACCAGGGAGCAGACACAGGAGGGTCTTCTGCCTTGCTGGCCAATCAGCCTGAGTTGGTTAGATCTGAGTTAAAAAAATATTATAGAGGAGCAACTGAAGAAGATGCTCCACATTGACCTCTGAGTTACAGACTCTCTCTCTCTCACACACACACACACACACACATATACACACAGGCACATGTGCAGTGCATGATACCTGCACACACATGTCACATGTATAAATGTATATGTACACACATAGACACACACAACCAAACAGACAAAAAGAAAAGAAAAACAAACAAACAAACCAAAATGGCTGCTGTGGCACTAAAGTCTCCATGAGACAAACTGTATTTGCTAGAGACGTAACTGAAGACAAATACTCTACATAGTGCGTCAGACTAGCATAGCAGTGGTGAGAAAAGCCTGAAGGCAGCATGACTATAGGCACCGCGGGCACACAAAAACTCCAAGCTGCATGTCAGCGGCACACACATGATCAGGTACCTATGCCAGAGTGTCACGTGGATTAACAGAAGTAATCACTCAGAGGACAAGACAGCGTAGCCACCTACATATACTTGGTATCCTAGTATGTCTCAGCAGTGGTCTATCTGAGAGTTAAGGCACTGATAATACTCCAAGTAAGCGTGTGTGTGTGTGTGTGTGTGTGTGTGTCTGGGGTGGTGGCAACTGCAAAAAGGCAAAGGCTTAAAGAAAGTAAAGGAACATGGCATTTTAAGAAAATTCCTGAGGACTGCAATGCATGCTTCTTAAAACCTAGTTTGCTATTATATTCCTTTAAAAATTCTAGTTATTGAGCTTTTGTAAATATCATACAATAGTTCTTACTGAAATTTAGACCCCCTTTCCCCATCTGTACCTCCCCACCAGACCTCATGCATTCTGCCACACATGTTAATTCCTGTCTAGTCAAGCATTTGTATATAAATGTCCTTTGGTAAAAGTTCATCCACTGGAGTCTAGTCAACGTATCTAGAGATCTTAAAGACAGTCTACTCTCTCTCACCCAGTATTATCAGTCTCCAACAGTTCCTAGCCTAGGGCTGGACCACCCCATTTCCCTTGCTCCACTCTGGGCCCATGTCTGATTGAGTCAGCATGAGTCTTGCCCTCCTTCCCGCTATTGTCTCAGGCTCACATGAGCAAGCTTCCAGTGGCCTGAAATCCTCTGTTTCCCTGTGTTCATGCACCAACCCTGGCTCTTACAATCTTTCTGCCCCCTCTTCCACAATGGTCCCTGAAACATGGGTGGGTGAGGTTTACTATAGGAGTCCTATCCAGGGACATACACTCTGATGCAATTTATTCTCTGAAACTTAGCCAGTTGTGACCTTCTGTGTGCATCACACCGTGTTGTATAAGGAAGTTTTGCTGGTGAGAGTTGAGGGAGATACTAGTATTCACTCCCTGTTCTTCAGAGTGTTACATTCCCCTGTTCAATATATTGTGATCAGGCACAGGAGATGAACACCAGTATTTACTGGAGAAGTCCAATGTACCTAAATAATGGAAAGGCAAAACAAAATTTTTATTTTAAATCCTTAAACAATTGGACAGAGAGAGATGCAATGTAAAAAGAGCAATTAGTGTTTTAAAATGAATAACCATTTTTATGAGTAACAGTGGCAAAAAGCAAAACATAATCTAATTTGTTTAAACCTATGATGAGAATAATTCTATTCTACATTTTTTGTAAAATGGTGAGATTTTTAAAAAGAAGTTTATAGGATTTTAATTATTCTCTAGAGGCCATTATCTGCCAAACAGCTCACTGCTCCTTTAAATTTGGTTCTATTCCCCGTGGAGAAGTAATATACCATTGTTGGCCTCTGTTTTAATGGAAAGAAGGATTTCATTAATATCTTTTTCTTCACTCTTACTCTAAGGAATGAGTGGATTTACACTACCTGGGTTTCATAAAGAGTAGCAAAGAAAATGGGAAATAAAAGTTTTAGCTCAGTACACAGTAATACACTCAGCATTGCATAGGAAAAGTAGATTACTCAAAGGGGAACATCAAGCCAGAATTCCAGTATTTATGCTGGCTGAGTATAAAGTTGTGTTTTCTATGATCAAGTGGCTCAACAGAAGTACTCAACAAAATTAGCAGTACTTGAATGAAGATCAGGTAAAAAGAAATGTCACTTCCATTTTATAGGAACTGTGTTCAAATATTCTAATAACCTTGACAGATATTTTGGTAAGCATGGATGTATTCATGTTCGTCTCGGTTTTACAAATAAATGTGAGAATGCTGATTATTCTCATTTCTTTTATGTCATCTTCTTGGAAATCACATCTAAACTATACATTTTCTTTAAAAAAAATTTTCTTTCCTTTTGGGGAGGGATTAGAAGGGCTACAATTCCATGATAACACCAATAAAATAAACCAAAAGATTTCCATTTCCTAACTTTGTTTGGTATCTTGGGGTTATACCAACACCTTTTAAAGGAAATTCTGAAAATAGAAAACTTATGAAAACACAGCTAAAATTACTCAGAAAAAGTATACTGTTCATGTTTTATGGTTAGTTGAGAAATTAATGTCTGTACCTTGCCTTAATCCATCTTCTAGGTACAGTCAAGTTTGCAACATCCAGCACTCCTCTTCCTTGTCCAGCTATCCTCATGGGCCTGTCTGTGGAGCAGACTTTGGTTTCTTCTGTGAGATGACAGTCTCTGCTATGGAGTTTACAGAAAAAAAATCATATGAAAATAATCCACAAAAATGTGATGATAGTTTCTGGGGATAGTTTCTGGTAATAAAAACATAGGTTCTGCCTCAGGAACTGAAAAAGTAAGGTCAGTCAAAGAAGAAAATGAGCATCCTGTAGAAGATAGACCAGAATATGCTGACCGGGGACAGGTCCTCTAATACCTGGGAGGAGTAACGACGTTTAATCAGAAATAGATTCCCAAAAGAAAGGATATTTGAGTTTCGAACAAAAAGCTTTGGATTGGAAAAGATCAATTCAAGCAGAGCAATTTGAACACACTTAGCGAGCAGGAAAGCACAGGCTGTCTCCAGAGGACAAAAATGAAACTATACTCTGATGTACAGTTTTAACAGAATCATGTGGTAAGTAAAAGGGGAGATGATAGTCAGGTCTCAGAAGAGTTGGAATAAGATCAATGTGCATGCAGTAGTGACCCTTGCAAATTTTCCCTCAGGAGCAAGTCCCGCTATAGGATGGTTGCTTGGGATTTCAGAACTCCGCAGAGGAAGGAAGAGAGAGGTTACTGCAGTGTTGTCATCCATTGGTAGAGCTCAAGATCCCTGAGCCTGGATAATTTTTCAGAAAGAGACATTTATTTTCTCACAGTTCTTGAGGCAGGGAAATCTAAATACAAGGCAAGGGTATCTAATTAGGTTGCCTTGCTGCTTCATTACGTGGTAAGCTTAAGTACAAGTTGAAAAGGATCCCTCCTTTTTCAACAATGTGCTTATCCCCCATCCCTCATGGAATACAGACCTCTCCTGGCCTTATCAACTCTTGTGGTTTCCACCTATAACACTGCCAAAGTGGTACCCAAATATTAAGACGTTTTGGAGGAAACAATCTGTCCCCAAGTAGGAAGAAAATAAGGAAGTGGTTTGAAGGATCAGTACTTGGAGACCACAACTGTGAATGATACCATCTACACTGGCTGAAATCTGTACAGTTTTACAAACTTATAATCCAGTTTTAGAAAGGCATTTGTGAACCTTGGGAAGGCTCTAATTTTTATCTGAAAGGCTGAAAAATCTAAAGAAATTAGCTTCTTTAGATGTCTTCTTTGCTCTCCTTTTAGATAATTTAAATGTTCTAATTTCTAATCAGCTATTTATGTCAGAAATGTAACCCCAATGTGTCTTAAAGTATTCAAAACATAAATGTATCAGCTCGTGACAAGAATAAAGGTCTTCTATTTATACGGATTTCTTAATTTTGTGCAGAAGCATGAAATAATCTTATGATGGTATGTCATCTGTGCAAAAGACTCTTATTTCTGTTCTTTCCTAAATCATAGTATTTGAGCTGTATTTTACACAGTACCACTCATTGAAAATCATAGGCTGTTGGGAGTCCAACTACAGCAATTCAAGTGACATTGATTGATTTGCTATATGTAAATATGTAAATATGAACTTGACCAACTACAACTGTACTAATATTAATTTACATACTCAAACTTACAGTGTTCATGATTTTAGAGTATGTGGAACATTCTAAGATATCATTCTTTAACACAATGTTATTAGTTACTTTTCTGCTGATATTATAAAATACCACGACCAAAAGCAACACAGAAGAGTGTATTTTGGCTTATTATTCCAGAGCGATAACAGTCTATCAGTGCAGGGAGGCATGGCAGCAAGTAGCAGGAGCAGGAAGCTGTGAGATCACATCTGAGCAGCTCACAGGATGTGGAGAGAATGAACTGTAAGTAGAGTCAAGAGTATGAGTTCCCAAAGCCTGCCCCCCATGATGTGCTTCCTCCAGTAAGGCTGTGCCTCCTAAACTTTCCTTAACCTTCACAAATCGGTCATACCACCAGCTGGGGGCCAAAAGTTCAGATATATGAACCAATGGGGGACACTTCACTTTTAAACCACTGTAGCAACCTCAGTATTATAAAAGGTAACTTATGTCATAGGTTTTTGTATAAATATTTGTAGGTGGATATTTATTGTACTAAATCTATTTATGTTGTTGCAATGTGATATAATCAACAGTCCCTAGACACTTATACTTAAAAAAAAACTATATGAGGGTTTTAAACTTCAGTTTCAACCTATAAGAGCTCTTTTTATAAAAGTTTATTTATTATCTTATTTTATGTGTGTGCTTGGGTGTGTTGTCTGCACATATGTGAGTATATCCAGATTGTAAAATGCCTGCAGAGGTTAGCCACCACCTGGTTTCTGGGAACAAAATCTGGGTCCTCATCTAGAAGCCAGTGCTCTTTACCACTGAGCCAACTCTCCAGCCCTGCCACAAGAGCACTTAAATCAGCATATAATATAAACTATTATAAAATTAAATTTGATGTTCTGTATGTGCCTCATACATTTTATGACCATAGATTTCTAAAGCAGATTATATATATATATATATATATATATATATATATATATATATATCATAGAAGGTATAAAATGTTCACATATTCTTTTTAACTTTATTATTCAATGATATAAATAATCTCATTTATTTTCTGTGGAATTGGTAATTTTTATAAACTATAAAAGAAATCATTATTTCTGACTGCATGATTTTTACATATTAGGAGAGAGAGATAGAGAGAGAGAGAAATCTATAAGTTGGAAATTCAAGGAACATAATTTATTTGTACTTTTAAATAATACTACACTTTGTCATAGCATTGCCAGTGTACATGCTGACGTGTATCCTCCCCCAAACTCATGCCTACCCAGATCCTATGACTATTATATTAATTAGAAATAGGGTTACTGCAGATGTAATCAAGTTGAATCATTCTAGATTAGTGGAATCTGTCATGTGTCCTTTTAAGAAGAGGGAACTTTGAACACATGTAGATATACAAGGGTAGCACCATGTCATAAGAGATCAGAGATAAGAATAATGGACCCACATATCAAAGAATGCTAAGACTGTTAGCACCCAGCAGAGTCCAGGAGGGTTGAAGTAACACTCCTCCCCTAGGGCCTCCATAGAGAACATGGCTAGGCCATACAGGCTCCAGAACTGTGAAAGAATACATTTCCGTTTTATTATTTTTTTATTTTATGTGTATGAGTGTATTGTCTTCATGTATGCAAATGTTCTTGTGTTGTGCTATGCCCAAGGAGGTCAGAAGGCATTGGATCTTGGTAACTGGAGTTAAGGATGATTATTAGCCACCGTGTGGGTGCTGGGAATCAGAACATCCAGTGCTCTTAACTGCTGAATCAACTTCCCAGCCTACATTTCTGTTGTTTTAAGCCATCCTGCTTATAATAATTTGTTATGGCAGCTGTAGAACATTGCTATTGCCTGTATGTAAGTGTACTTATTTTATGCAATGCCTTCAGAAGTCAGAAGAAAGCATCAGATCCCCTGGAACTGGAATTATAGGTTGTTGTTAACCACCATGTGGATCCTGGGATTTGAATCCAGGTCCTCTGCAAAAGTCAGTGCTCCTAACCACTGAGCCATTTCTCTAGCTCCTGAGTTGTTTCTCTTAATGGCAGGAATCATGGAATGGGTGCAAGAGGTATGTGATCATTTGCAAATGTTTATAACTGTTAAATTTTTCATCTTTTTTTCTATTCTAACGTGCGATGTTTTATATATATATGAGAAAAATATTTTATAAATTATGTTATTGCAAAACTTAATCAAAACCATTTGATCCTTAGTAATTACAGAAATGCAGTTGAAATCCACCTCAAGATTCCATCTTACCCCAGTCAGACTGGCTAAGAGCAAGAGAACAAAAGGCCAAATGCTGGCGAGGATGTGGAGAAAGGGGAACGCTCATTCACGGATGGTGGGGATGCAAATTCATACAACCACTATGGAAATCAGTGTGGAGAGCGCACAAAAAACTAAAAACTAATCTATCATATGATCCAGTTATGCCAGTCCTTGGCATATACTCGAAAGACTCATTCAACTATAGAGACACCTGTACATTCATATTTGTTGCTGCTCTCTTCACAATAGCTAATAAACGGAAACAACCTAAATGTCCCTCAACTAATGAATGGATAATGAAAATATTGTACATTTACACAATGGAGTTCTGCTCAACATTAAGAAAAGATAAAATTGTGAAATCTGCATTTAAATGAATGGAACTAGAGAGTGTTATACTAAGTGAAGTAACATAAATACAGAAAAGCAAGTGATGTGTGTTCTCCCTTATTTGGGGATTGTACCACCAAGCCCTCATATGTGAGTGTATGTTCCAGTGTAACATCAGGGGCCAGGAAACTGGAAAGGATACACAGAGGTAAAGGAAAAGAAAGAACCCCAAATCGGGGGATAGTAGGGAAGAGATGTTACTGGGAGGAGGGGGGGACGCGGGAGTGTTTGGCTGGGAGGGGAGGAGGGAGGTGCATTCAGGGGGCCGTGGTGTGTGTGGGAACTCAAGAGAGGGGAATGGTGGGAAGTCAGTTTTATTTTGGGCAGGGTGGGGATAATCAGGGAGTTTGGACTGGGGAGGAAGGAGGGAGGTCAGATGGGTGGAAGAGAGAGTAGAAATAAATGGAATTTGGGGACCAAGGGAAGCCAGATGGAAATGTGTTGCCCCTGAACCCCCTGAGAAATGAGCATCCAGTGTCTTAATATTACTTCATATGTATACCTGGGGGCTGTATGGCAAGGAACACAGTGCCAGACTGGAGAGACCTCCCTCTAAGTGGCTGGTGAGATCCAAGAGACTCTCAAAATAACACAGGCTATTGCCAGAGCTCTTGGTCCTCTCCCAGAACTAGAAGATAAGACCCCACTGCTGAAGACAGGATGTACTTCAGACATAGTTCTTGAAGCAATGTAGCAGGAACTGGCCTTCTACTTGAACTTTAATCTAATAATGTTAGATGATAATATGTAAGCAGCTAAGGGAGAAAGTCAATCAGTTGTTTGATCCATCTCTAAAGACTAATAAGCATAATGACCTGACCAGCACAACTCATTATCTCTTTTGATGTGTAGTGGGACTGTTATCCAGGGAAAATGAACAGCTACCCAATGGGACTTAAAGCCCTCTCTATGGGGGTGACCCATGGGCAGCACTGTAAACACAGCCAAATAAACATGGCTGCATAGGTCACAATCCCTAAAGAAAACCCTATCTCTACCATATCTCTAGGCAAATGAAATTTCTTACCATACACGATATATCCCTGAACTTTGGGAGACAAAGGTGTCCTATTCAGGGATAAGCATTCTGCAGACTCTTGCTGTCTTCACATTGGCCAATTGTGTTTTCTTTGTTAATCACCATCTGTTGTATATGGAAAATTCTCTGGTGATAGTTAAGAGATGCATTCATCCTGAGTGTAGAGGTTGCATTGATGATATGTCACTTAGGGTTAAGCATCTCACAAAAACTTATTCTCTACATTTGACCAGTTCTGGAACTCTGTAATAGTTCCATCTGTTCCTTCATAAAAGACTATATTTTAATTAAAATTCTTTCCTTCATTTATTTAGTGGTGTGTATATATATATATATATGTAAATTTACACACATGTGCATCACATGCATACCACAACATGAGTGTGAATGTTAGAGAACAAATTATGAGAATAACTTCTCTTTCATTCAGACTCCAAGACTAAACACAGGCCTTCAGAAGTGGCAGCTGACACCTTTATCCACTTCACCCTGTTGGCCAAAGAAGACTTCTTAAGAAGTAACTAAATATCTTTCTGAATTTTTTAAATTAAAAAGAAGAGAAAAATCTCAGATTTTTAAGATGGTTCAGAATTTTTAGAATAGATCATATAAAATGTGCAAAATCAATGTGAGTAAGGAGGACAACAACAGCTTTTTAACACATACAATCATTGTACCTATTCAAAAATTTAGGGAGGAAAACAGAGTGGAAGGCGGGGGGCGGGGAGGAAGGAAAGAGAAAGGGAGAGAGAAAGAAAGGAATGAAGACTACTCTTTGGATGAGAGAGTTAAGAGTCAACAGCAGAATGTAAATAGTAGAGACCATGTCCCTTGCTTATAAAACTCTTCATTAAAGATTTAGCCACTTTGTATCTAAAAGATTCTTTTCTTTTTATTTTATAATAGTACTAACTGACAGGAGAATTCTCAACTACTTCTTAACGTCTAGTTTCTTTCAATAATCATAAAATTCCAAGAGACTTCCCAAATAATATATGTTATTGCCAAAGTTCTTGGTTATCTTTCAGAACCAGAAGATAATACCCTACTGTTGAAGGCAAGACATACTTGGGATACAGGACTCAGCGTAAAGGAGCAGGAACTAACCTGGAAGCCTTCTACCAGAACTTTAGCTCCCATAATGCTAGATGATAACATGCAAACTGCTAAGGGGTGAAATCAGTCAGTGATTCAAATCCAACCCTAAATTCTAATAACTGTAACAACTGGCACAGCACACTGCCTCTATTGGTGCAGTACTAGCATTCTCACCTGAGGAGTAATCAATAGCTATCTAATTGGACTTGAAACACTCTCAGTGGGAGTGAACTCACAAGTGGCGCTGTAAACTCCTGTCAAATACATGGGAAAGGAGGGGCCTAGATCCTAGGGAGAATCTTATCTCTGTCACATCTCTAGAGAAATGAAATTTCTTACCATATGCTAAATATAGATCCTTATATTTACAGACAAACATACAGTATATCACTCATCAAAGAAACATCTTTTTGCAACTGATGGAGGCTACAGCAAAATTCCACAACTGGTCAGACACAGAGAATATACACATGAGAGATGCCAAGTCCTAGGTAACATATCTACAGTTGAACCTCTATAGCTACGATTTATGGAACACAGTGGAATGAAGAGTAGAGAGAAAACCAAGGCATTCCTCAACTCTCACCAGTGAAGCTTCCTTGAACAACATAGTGCTATGCACACATAAGGCCACAACTGGTCAAATTTTATAAAATAAGAGAGTGCAGAGTGTATATCCCTGGATAGGACTCCTATATTGAACCTCACTTCCAATGGCTCGGGATCATTCCTATAGAAGAGGGGATGGAATGACTGTAAGAGTCAGGATCTGTTCATGAACTTGGGGAAGCTGAGACTTTCAGACTACTGGAAGCTTGCACATGTGAACTTCTGGCAGTGAGGGCATTGAGCACAGGACCCACACCAACTCATGTCAGACAAGGGCCCAGAGTGGACCGATGGAAATTGGTGGTGGGTCAGACTAGAAATACGCTGAGAGGGAGGGTATGATTTATGATCTCTAAATAACCTGACCACACTCAGAATATGAACTTGCACTAAAGGATATCTGGGCCCTAATGCTTGACTGGATAAGACTTAACATGTACATGTACGATGGAATATATGAGATCTGGTGGGGGTTTGGGAGTAAGGATGGAAGAAGGAAGGGTCTAACTTTGATAAAGAACTGTTGTATGGAGTGTGTAAAACTCAATAAAAATAAAAAATTGTGTACAATGAAGGATTCAAATGAACTCTTTAGGGAGCCAGGGGCATTTCTTCAAGTGAAATTCATTTTCTATTTACCCCCATGAAGTCAATAAAATTTGTGACTAATTTTATTGTCCATGACTTGCCTTATGAAAACAGTAGATTATCCTTTTTAAAACGTAATACAATGCTGATTATGATATTTTAGGCTCCATGTTAGCTGTCCCCAAAATTTCTTCTGATAATCTCTTACATATTTGTTTGAATAGACTCACACTGGATATTTAATAATTGCATATGGAAATGCCATTTCTGGAAGTTTTTACCTTTAAAGACATATTTTTAGTAGTTTAATATTTATATAATTAGTATAATGTATATTATTTGATTGTTGATTTTGACTGAAAAAAAAAAAACCTTAAAGATCTTCATTGCTGTTAACAACGTCATTGTTTGAGTTGTTCCTAAGCACCTGGAGAGGTAGTGAAAACTAAGAGAAAATCATGATACGCGTTAACAGTAGAAGCATTTCATGATTAATTGATAACACTGTCATAGAAAATAAAATACAGTGTTCCTGATGCACAGTTACAGGTTCAGGTTTAGAAGAGACCCTGACCTGTATAATGTATTCGAATTATACCATTGTGCTGGGAAAAGTTAAGGGTCCTCTAAATTTTCCACAAAAAATATTTACCAATTAGATGGGAAAGTACATATAGAGTCATGGAGCACTGCTGGGAGCACATTCTGAAAAATACTGTGCAAACATCACGAAGTGTACTGAGATAGACCTGGATGGCACAGGTCAGTCACTCCACATGGCCTCTTGACGCAATCAAGAGATGTAGCAAAGGTAAGATACGCCACTGTGCTAGTGTAACGTAGCACGCCATTTCACAGTAAATTCTCCCTTAGAATTGGCCTCTCTAAAATAAATGGCAGAAGCACAATGTAGCCATTTATTTTCAGTAGTGACCACTGTGTGCTCTGTATAATTGTGAGTGCAGCAATTTCTTTACAGATGCAGTACCATAATCCTAGGAGTAGCCACTTTGCAGGGCATTATTATACCTACCGGGGCACCAGACAAGAGATGGCTTAGGGGTAAAAGATGCATGCCACCAAGCTGGAGGACCCTAGTTCAATCCCTGGAAATTGAACCATTTGTTACTGTCCTAACTTGGAATATGTTGCAAACGTAAATTAGAAGATCACTGGCATGGAATGACTCAACTTACTAATTGTTTCTTTCTCAGTGTATAATTTTTATTGACCTTTCGTTTCATATAATACATCTTAATCCCATTTAGACCCCCTCCTCTGTCTGCACCTCTCCATTGCCTCCCCCACTGGACTTCATGCATTCTGTCACAGATATCAAGGCCTATCAAGTCAAGTTGTGTACACAAATGTTCCTCGGTGTGAGTTCACCCACTGGAGTCCAGTCAGCATATTCAGAGTCATGCCTCTAAAGATTAACTCTATCCCACCCTTCTATAATGCACACAGAAGGCCACAACTGGCCAGAGTATAGAGAATTTTTTTTTTTTTTACCTTTAAGAAGGTACAAAAGTGATGTGGGTTAAGAAACCAAACTTGAAATTTTGTTTTTTTCTATGCTAGTGCTATGCCCAGCAGATGCCCTCTACACAGGCCAGCAGCAGCCGCTCCAATTTCTAGTCAACTCAGTTCACAAGACAAAGCACAATTCTTTCCAATGCATTGTGCCTAGACTAGGATGCTCAGGAGGTAGGCATATTACATGCATTTTCACCTGGAGATATTTTTAACTATGGTAGGTACTAGGATGTGATCCTAATATAAGCCGAGTTTGCATGCTAAAAACATTGACTCAAATACTAATTTTAAAGTGATGACTACATGAAACAATTTTCTAGTGATTTATAGTCTGCCCTGTCTTTACCTGAATAGCCATTAAAAATAGAAATGCCACAGAGAAAAAGAGACCAAGAGTACTTATCACTGAATAGGACACCTATTTCAAGGCTCAGGGAGCATTGTGGAAGAGGGCGTGTAAAGATTGTTAGTGTGAGAGGAGGTGGATGACCACAAAGAAACAAAGTCTTCCAGACAGGTGATCATTTACTCACATAAATTCACAGCGACGATAACGGCATGCGCTAGTTCTGTGAAGCTCATACCAGACAAAATTCCAGCCTGCACATGGGGAAGTGGGTAAGAAATCCCAACCCAACCTGAGGAACTTTTGGTAATTGATGACTTCTGGGAGGAGGAAAAACAATGTCCTACAGGACTGGGACTCTTGGTGGGTCCAGTGTGTAGACCCATACTGAGGATCTTGGAGTCTATAGTCCATTAAGTATATATGAGAGTATACTAAATTAGACAGTGGGCAGTGGAGGGAGATGCAGATACTGAAGAAGTATACTGTATGAAAATTGTAAAAATTCAGTTAAAAAAAGGTTTGCCTATGTTGTAGACACAAAGGAGTCAAATGCCCAAATAGCAGCTATGGATTTCAAAACCTTAATCCGTGACCAAATCTTTAATGGGTTTGGGTAGAACTCATTTTATAGATTAATTGACACATTTTGTATATAAAGTCCTTGTAATGTGAGCAGTTGTATTGAATAAGAAGCATTGCAAATATGAGAATTAGAGTTCTACTCAGGCTATGTTTACATAGAAACCTTGGTAAACTGAAATGCAAAAAGAACAATTTCCCTGAGTTCTCAATATTTCTTTCTTTAAGTTTCCCCCAATCACTAACTGAATAACTATGATATTAACTGTCATTTCATTTCTAATGCTTTGACTTAAATTTAAATTTTAAAGAAGACACTGAAGTAAGTTTTTATATAGTTGGAATTATAAGTAAATGTCCCTGGGCTTAATACATAAGTAAATAAAGACTATTGGTTTTAATAAGGACCTTAAAGTAATTCTGAAACAATGAGAAAACGTTTAGATCATCCAAACAAAGGAGAAAATCATTATTAAAGTAAATTTTAGCTATCTAGAAATATCAGGTAACATTTTCAAAATTATTATTGTTATTTCTATTATGTCTACATTGAGATTAATCAGGGTTGCTTATAAGAGCGTAGGTGACAGATTGTTTACAGGACTGTGGGCAACTTACCAGTGGCTATATCACTGAAGACAATGTCTCACTCAGTTCCAGAAACCTCAACTGTCTATAAATCCTCCGGGAGGAGTGGAGTCTTAGGAATCCCTAAGACTTGATGGAGCATTAATGGACCCAACCTTGTGCAAGTAATCAAAACTACTGAAGTTTCAAAGACATGTCCTATCCTGAAAAGAATGCCCCATAATTCTCTACTCTTTCCTCCAGTGCTTACATTCTTTCTGTTTCTCTTTTGTGATATTCTCTGAGCATTGGAGGGGGTGACACAATGTCTCAGGCAAGGCTCAGTATTCAATAGTCACTTATTCTCAGCATCCTGACAGGCTATGAGGACTCTGTAGTAATTGATTTCCACTGAAAAAGAAGTTTCTCTGAGCAAAGTAAATAATACCATTAATCTATGTGAATTAACCCAGGTACTTAAAGGTAATTTGAAAAGCACATTCTATATATTTTTCAAAATAACATAAGCAGCTTCTTCAGTATGGCCTATGAACCTATGACTCTTGTGAATTGAATCTCAAACCCAACAAAAAAATCAGTTTTTCCCACTGATTATTCACACAACCGTCATTCTACTATTGCACTAGTGGGCACATCTTACCTCACAGGTCAGTAATGTAGCATTCAATGCTGACTTAGACTGTTGATGACTGTTGGTGCCTATATAACATCTTCCAGTACTATGAAAAGTAACCAAGGAGAAGAACAGAAGCAGATCATTTCCAGGTTAATTTCTTTATATCCCATAATCAAAGCATGTGCTGTCTTTAGAAACAGTGTCTTATCATCTAATTCTACTATGCAACCAACAGCAGTTACAATAGCCTGGATCATTCTAGGGGCCTCAAGGAGCCTCTTTAAGCCAATTACTCATAGGGTGTTATCCTGTTGGGCCTCATGGGTCCAGACATATGGCCCGGTCCAGCTTTCTGAGCCTCACTCGAGTTTTGCAGCCTATCTCTGACACTCCACTTTTGCATAAGAGTGACTCAGCAAGGCATAACAAAATGACCTCTACCTGGCTACAGCCTACGTAGTGAAAAATGATTGGTCCTTTCCTTCCCATGTTTTCAGCCCAACCCCTACCCTATATAAGACTGTGCCTGACCCAATAAAATGAGTTCCTGCATTGGCAAGACTCCCGACTCGATGTGGTGATTTTCTCTGGAGTAGAGAGGGGTCCGGGTCGCCGACACTTACCATCTCGCTCAGGCCCCTGGAGGAGACCGGCTGGACCGGCTTCTCCATGACCCTACCTGCCGGTGAGAACCCGGCATTATCTCACTCCAACACTTTAATTTTAATTTAATAATCTTATGACATTTGAGAGAGACTTTATCCACCAAACTGCCATTCAAACAATTTTTAAGTTTTTTATTAGCCTATCAAGTAGCAGCTTTCTTTATGGCTGATATCTTATGTCCACAGTTTTGACTGACCGCTCCTCTAAATCACTCCTGTCTTCTCTATCCTTGCCCCTTCCCTGCTTAAACGGTTCCACTCCCAGTATTCAGCCCTTTCTTACACACCACATTTACTACTCCACCTTAAGCCTACTTTTTGCCCTCTTCAGTTCCCCTCTCTAGTTTCTCTATACACCCCCATAAGATGTACATATAAAAAAGAAGAGAGGCTCTGTACATGAGAGAAGACAAGAGAATGTCTTTCTGGATTTGGTTTCCTCTCTTATTGTAGTCTTTTCTAGCTCCATCAGTTTTACTGAATGTTACATTTCTCTTCACAGCTGAATAAAATTTAATTGTGTATTTACTACATTTTTATTATCCATTCATCACTTGATGGACATCTTAAGCTGATGATTTCACTTCATTGCTATTGTGAACAGAGCAGCAACAGATATGAATGAACAATTATCTCAATGGTTGGAGATGGAGTCCTTTGGGTATATCTACTGAAAGATATAGTAATATCTACTGAAAGAGTAGTAATTTTTCAGCTGTTTTAAAGGTCCTGTGTTGATTTCTATAGTGGTACCAGGTTAAACACCCACCAAGAGTAAATAAGAATTCTTTTACCTTATCCTTGTTAGCATTTGTGGACATTTGTCTTCTTGATAATGGTCTTTCTGACTGGAATGAAACAGAATCTAAAATTAGCTTTGATTTGCATTTTCCTGAGGACTTTGGATATTGAACACTTTTTAAAGTGTATATTGGTCTTTTTTATTTCTTATTTTGAGAACATTCTAGTCAGTTCCTTAGCTCATTTGTATTGGGTTATTTCTTTAATTTGTTTTCTAAGTTCTTTCCACATTCTAAGTATTAATCCTCTGTTAGATATATACCTGGTAGAGATTTTCTTCCATTCTGTGGGCTGTCCCTAAACTTAAATAATCATCTCCTTTTCTATACTGAAGCATTTTGATTTCATAAAGTATCACCATTTGTTGGCCATCCTTTTAGAGAAATTGGAGCTCTCTTTAAAAGTCCTTACCTATACCTATATGTTAAAAGTTTTTCCTGTCTTTCTCTCTATTACAGAGTTTCAGTTCTTACATTCATTTGGAGTTGACTTTTTGCAGGGTGAGAGATAAAGATCTAGTTTAACTTTTCTCTATGTAGATATCTGTATTTCCCTGACACAATTTGCACAAGAAGTTGTCTTTTATGCAATATTTTGGCCTCTTTGCCAAAACCCAGGAGGTTATAACTGTGTATGTTTATCAGAACCTTCTACTCTGTTCTATGATACATCAAGTCCTTTTTTTAAAAGTTCCATACTATTTTTGTTACTATTACTTTGTAACAGAATGTGAAATCAAGAATGGAGACAGCTCAAGTATATTATTTTTACTAATGCCACTGCTACTCCTACTACTTCTACTACCTACAATCACTTTGGCTATTTGAAGCTTTTGTGCGTCTAAATGAAATTTAAGATTATATTTCATGTTTCTGTGAAGAATAACTTTTGAATTTTGATGGGGATTTTATTGTATTTGTAGATGGTTTTTGATAGGATGGCCATTTTTACAATATTGATTCTCCTAATCCATGAGCATGGAGGTCTTTCTTTCTAGCCTCTGTTGTCTTCAGTTGCTCCCATGAGTATGTGAATGTGTATGGGATTCTTTTCCTGATTTGCTCGTTAGCATGCTTTCATTGCAAGGTAGATATGTTAGTGTATCTTGCTATAAGTGTTTATGAGTGCTAAGAGTATTCTAGTGGAGCATTAATGGTCTGTTATGCATAGACTCACTCATTTGCAAACAGGGATATTTTGACTTCTTTCCCACTGTTCAGCTAAAATTTCCAGTATTGTGTTGAATAAGAGTAGGAATAACAGGCAGTCTTGTCTTGTTTCTGATTGTACTTGAAATGCTTTGAGTTTTTACCACTGAGTATAATATTTGTTATGTTTGTCATATATACCCTTTGTTATGTTGAGGCTCCATCTATTTCCAGTTTCTTCAATACTGTCATCATAGAAAAAGGTTGAATTTAATCTAAAACCCTTTCTACATCTATTAGGATGATCATCAGCGTATTTCCTTCAGTGCATTTATGTGATGCACTATCCTTGTGTATGTAGAACCATCCTTGCATCTAGAATAAAGTCTACGTGATCACAGTGAATGATGTCTTTGATTCATTCTTGAATTTAGTTTGCAAGAAATTCTGTATCTATTTTCATCAAGGAGATTGATCTACAATTGTTGTGTGTGTGAGAGAGAGAGACACACAGAGAGAGAGAGAGAGAGAGATTTGGTTTTAACATCAGATTAATAATGGCTTTTTAAAAGAATTTAATAATGTTCCCTCTTTCTTATTTTATGGTGTAGTTCCAAAGGCAGTGGCATTAGCTCTTTCAAGGACTAGTAGAATAAAGAATACCTGACTAGGCTTGGAATTTTATAGTTGGGATGATTTTTATTTCAGCTTCATCTTCCTTCCTTCCTGTAGACATGTTTACATTACGCTCATTTAACTTTGGTAGGTCATATACATCTAGAATTATACTCATTTCTTTTATATATTTTCATGTAGTAGAATGTGGTTTGTGTATGTATGGTAGTATATTGTAGATACATGTTTCTCTCTGAGTTTTTTTTATTATTATTATTGGTTCATTCAGCAGCAAGTCCCACCCTCTGACCAATAAGAGGGCAGGAAGGTGCGGAGAGAGGAGAGGAAACATGGTGGCGAGTCCCAGCAAGGGGCACGGAGAATACTCAAAGCCACGTGAAAGGAAAGGTGCCTGGCCCCGCCCACGCAGAAGGCCAAGACTCAGGAGGCAGAGTTCCAAGTCCCGACAGTGCTAAGAATCATGTGAGGGGAGGAGAAATTCAGCCAGGAATGGAAGTGTGGTGCTGTACCGGACCTTGCCAAAGAAAGGGTGGCTGGTGGCAAGTAAACAATAACTTTGTGAGTTGCCCTAAATAAATCAATCTCTCTAAATGGAAGATCAGTTTTCCATTTTATCCAACCGGATTCACCAGACCCCGCCCGCTACGGCATGGAAAATAAATTTCATGAGACAATTGGCACTGTGAGCAGGATCCAGCTGGCACAAATGGAAAACAGCTCAGCGGTTAGGAGTGCTAGCGGGGTTTGCAGCAGACCCAAGGGGGAGTGCAGACAAATGGAGTTCTGGCATGGCTGTTACAGTGAATGCTCAAGTGGCTAATTAATTTAATGTCTAGGGGAGAAATCCCAGGATGGAAGCCCACTTGTGGCTGGCATGGGGTGGTGTACTTACTGAGCCACTGGGCCTCAGCACAGGATTATAGTGATACTCTGAAAACAGTAGAGAGTCTGAAACAGGCTTTGAAAACTCTGCTGTATGGGGGAAAAAAAAAAACAAGACTCCAGCAGGTGATGGCTGAGGCAGCATGGCCTCTGCTATGTGTTATAAAAAACTTATCCCAAGCAGAGATTATAGCCCCGAGAGAGACTGAAGAGTTAAGAGAGAAATTAAAATGAGAGGGAAAATATGACTAGCTTTTACTGCATTAGCCACTGACCTCACTGATAAATTAAATAAGAAGGAAAAAAAAGCCCAGAGTATATCATCTGAGAACCCCTAAGAGAAAATAGACAGTGAACAGGGAGGAAACAACCCAGAAGAAGCTAAAAATGCCTCCCAGGTTTGACCTATAATACAAAAGAAAAAATCTAAATATCAACATGCTGATGGAGGCCTTAAAACAAACCTAAGGATTTAGTGAATAAAGGGTTTTCAGCCCTAGAGCTGCCGGAAATAGAGAGGACAGTCAAACAAGCTGCAAAAGAGCCTGTCATCATCTGGCTCCTGAGAATATGGAACAGAGGAGCAGATGATATTAACCTGAATGCTGTAGTGGCAGGACAGCTGAGCTCCATAACAGCTCACCCCTTCTTGAGTTTTAGGCTGCATAGCCTAAGGCAGTACAAAGGGAAATGGTCTCTGATAGACTGGTTTGTACAAGTCATTAGAGAAACTTGATTATCACCAGTGGAGGTCCCCATGGATTTCAGGAGCTACAGCACAACATGAGGACAGGTGCTGTTAAGAGAACTGGGTATGAGGAAAGCAATATAAAATACACTGTTTACTGGACCAAGATAGGACTATGTTCACTGGAGATTTAATGAGGGACTTCATTGAACAAGGACATCAACATTGGTATGGAGGTTTAGTGTCCCTACTGGACCCCCTAGTGGGACAAGAGCTTTACAAGGCAGAAGAGGCTCTGACAGATTTAAACAACCTAGATCAGCACATAAAGCATATTTGTAGAAGAATAGAACAGCCTAAAAGATGTGTAAGGGAGGCAAAACAGAAAAGGGGGTCTGCTTGTGTTACTTGTAGACAAATGTGTTTAGCCCAAGTTCCTAAAGAAAAGATTAATAAAAAGTCAAATTCTGTGCTAAAGCACTTCTGGGAGGCCTTAAGCCCTGAGAAATAGTTCACAAAAGGTACACAGAGGATAAAGTTTATCCCAGGGGTGGATACTACTCCCCAGAGTAAACAGGGTACATTTCTCCCATGTGACTGGCTGTTCTAGGAGTAGAGACAGGTTGCCTGGTCAGGGCCTCTCCCAACAGCCAGGTGTGGTCAATGGAGAGACCACAGGTGTGGCTGGGGCCAGAAATCAGATCCAGAATCTGCATGATCCTGGGAAACAACAGTTGTAACAGGGGCAAGAGAAGCCTTATTCTTTCTTGGCCCTATGTAGGACCAAGCAGTTTGGGCCAGCACCAAGGACAAAGGAATGCATGAAGGCTCCAGGTGATAACTCTGGGACACTAAATGGGTTCCTGACAATAACTAAAGACAGTAAAGATTGGCTAATTTTCCATTCTATGTTAGACCTTGTGTGTGTATAATATGTTAATTTCTGAGTGATTTACAGATGTCAAGTACACCTAAAGAAACAAGAATGGAATGTAACTGGTACAGGGTGTAAAGTATAACCAGACCCTGCCTGTGAAGGCATGGAAAATAAATTTTATGAGACAACACAATTCAATAAAAGTAGGGAAAAAGGGTGAACCATTATGGCAGATGTTGAATAAATTCAGAAAATTATTAGAGCATACCTTTAAAACATATATTCATGGGACTACAGAGATGGTTCAGTGGGTAAATTGCTTGCAGTATTGAGTAATATTTCTGATTACTTGATGTAGGTACTTGCAGCCCTCTTAGGAAAGCTTTCATTGTATCTTACAGGTTTTGTTACATTATGCATGAATTAGATTTCCAGCACCCATGTGTATTTTGGACATGGTTACACTTGTGCTGAAAGGCAGAAAAATGTGGCTAGGGGCTTGGTGGTAAGTCATGTAGCTGAAATATCAGGGTTCAGGTTCAGGGAGAGAACTTGTCTCAATAAATAAGTTGGAGAAATAACTAAAGAATACATTCCAACATCAATCTCTTACATCCACAACCAACCATGTGGGCAAAGGCATCTACACCCACACACACGTATGTATCTGTCTCATGAAATTTATTTTCCATGCCTTAGTGGGTGGGGTCTTGTTAATCCGGTTGGATAAAATGGAAACTGATCTTCCATTTAGAGAGATTGATTTATTTATTGCGACTCACAAAGTTATTATTTACTCGCCCGCCAGCCGCCCTTTCTTTGGCAAGGTCTGGCATAGCACCACGCTTCCATCCCGGCCTGAATTTCGCTTCCTCTCACATGATTCTTAGCACTGTGGGGACTTGGAACTCTGCCTCCTGAGTCTTGGCCTTCTGCGTGGGCGGGGCCAGGCACCTTTCCTCCCACTGGCTTTGAGTATTCTCCGTTCCCCTCGCTGGGACTCGCCGCCGTGTTTCCTCTCCTCTCTCCGCACCTTCCTGCCCTCTTATTGATCAGAGGGTGGGACTTGCTGCTGAATGAACCAATAATAATAATAATAATAATAATAATAATAATAAAAAACCTCAGAGAGAAACATGTATCTACAATACATGTGCCTTCTCTCTTTTGGTTAGTTTAGCTAAGGGATTGACAATATTGATTAAAGAATTACTCTTTGTTTTGTTAATTTTTTGTATTGCTTTTTAAATTTACATTTCATCAGTTTCTGTCATGATCTTGATTATTTACTTCTGAATGCTGATTTGGACTTTGTAGTATTTTTGGTTTTGCATGCTCTAAGTTGTGTTATTATGTAATTCATTTGAATCTCTGATTATTTGATGTAAGCACTTAGAGCCCTTTTATGATGACTTTCATTCCCATAGGGTTTGATATATAATGCTTTCATTTTTATTAGGTTCTTCGAATTTTTTATTTTTTTGCTTTCTTCAATACTCTTCATCATTCGATAGTGTGTTATTTAATAACACTGAGTTTGTGTATATTCTAAAATTTATCCTTGTGTACTTATAGTTTTATTCCATTGTAGTAAGTTAGAATACAAGTAATTATTTCATTTTTCTTCTATTTATAAGACTGGATTTTTGTCTTAATATGTTTTCTTTTAAAGAAAGTTGCATCGCCTGCTGTATATTCTTTAGCATTTGGATATAATTATATGTTTGGGTATAACGGTATAAATGTCTGTCAAGATCATTGAATGTCATTTAATTCAAGTGCTTGCTTCTCTATTTTTTTAATCAGGATGACTTCTCAATTACTGAGAGTGAGGAATTGATTCACCAACTATTATTGCCCTAGGCTTAATCTGTGACTTTATATTGAGTAGTATTTGTTTTATTTATTGGTTTGTCTCATGCCCAGTCAATATATTTAAAATCATAATATCCTTAGGTAGATTATTCTCTGAATCATTTTGAAGTGTTCTATTTTTCTGACTAATTTTTTTAAGTCTATTGTTTCAGATAGTAGAATCACAATACCTACGTGTTTCTTAGCTCCATTTGTTTAGAATATTTTGGTCTATATTTTGGCTCCAAGGTAGTGTTTCTATTTTATGGTTAAGTTCATTTTTTCAGGTAGTATATAGATGGATACTACATTTCAATCCATTCTGCTAGTCTGTGGCTTTGATTGGAAGAATTGACACCGCTGATATTGGTTGTTACTGAAGTACATATTCATTCCTGTCATTCTGTGGATTTGTAGTGTTCATTGTTTTCCTATTTTTCTTTTGCTTAACTATTATTCAAATGTGAGTTATTCTTTTCTGTGGCTCCAAGAATGCATATGGCTTTCTCTTCAGTTTGAAGGAGTTCATCAAGAATCTTTTGTAAAGCTGGTTCGTGGTCAGAAATTCTTTTACACCATTCCAAATTCTCCTGACTTTTACAGCTTGTGTTTAGAAATCTGCTGTTGTTCAGAGATGTGTGACTTGGTTTCTCCCTTGCTGTTTTTGATATTCTTTCTTTGTTCTGTATATTTATTGACCCTGGTTATAATATGATAAGAAGAAATCCTTTTCTGGTCGTCTCTGTTTGGTGTTCCAAAAGGCTGTGGTATCATATCTAGACTGGCATATGTTTCTCTAATTTTGGGAAGTTTTTGATTTTGTTGAATGAAAGATTTTCTGTTTATCTATAATTATCTGCTCTGGCTCCTCCTTGACTTCCTCTTTTCCCTCCTCCTCCTGCTGGTACTGCTCCTCTTCCTCTTCCTCTTCCTCCTGCTCCTCCTTTCCCTACTCCTTTGCCTCCACTTCTTTTTGTTCTACGCTCATGATTCTCAGATTTGGGCTTCTCATAGTGATCTAAGTGTCATGAAAGCACTGCTCTTACTTTCTTGTTAGTCTCTCCTTTTTTTGTTGCAATATTCCAATTCCTCCATCTTATCTTCATGCTCATTCGGTTCTACACTTGATCCATTAAATTGATAAGGCTTTCCACAGAGCTTTCTATTTCATTAACTTTATTTTTCATTTTCAGTAGATTAGCTTGGTTTTCAATATTTTATGTCTATGGAATTTCTCTTTTATATCTTGTATCAACTTCTTTATTTCTTTCAGCTGGTTGTTTGCACTCTCTTGGGATTCATTCAGGATTTTATTTTCTCCTTTGATTTTTGCAAACATACTGTTAATCATTCTTTTCAGTTATTTTTCTGAGATTTCATCTGATTTACTCTCACTGGAAGCCATTACTGTGGGCCTAGTACTGTTTGGAGGAGTTGTGTTGCTTTGTTTTTTCATGCTCCTTGTATTACTGAGTTGGGATTTAAATATCTGGGGTTATTTGTTGATTGTAATTTTTATATAAGGTGTATTCTTTTGCTGAGGTATTGCAGTGCTAAAATGGGGATTTGAGTTTGCAATAGAGTCAGAAGTTATATCCTCAATCTATGAGCTTGGGATTCCTGATGTGGCCCTGTGCTATTCTCAAGGTAGAACATTAACGGTAGTAACAACCAGAGCTGCTGACTGTGTCTGCTATATAACACAGACATACATTTATTTGGCTCCAGGGTTGAAAGAATATTTGCCAAGAACTGTGAAAAACTGAGGTTTTATTCTATTTGAATAATAATAACTTAATTTGCTCACATCTCTGGGATGTTAGTAGCAGGTACAAGACTCCTGAGTCAGAATCCAAACCCCAGTCACTCAAAGCATGTCAGGAAGCATGAGATTCACATTGCCTCTACCTATCCTCAAGTGCAAGATAGGCCCAAATGGATGTTGTATTTGCAGGAGGCTCATATAATAGCTGAGGAAACCTAAACCTTTCTTAGTGGACTAAAACCATTTTTGCTCAATTTTTGCTCTTGATGGAAACATTGTCTTTCTCTCTCAAGGCTATTCACTTACTATTCAAAAACCTTTAAGAAAAAAATTTGTAGTGTCCATGCTACAAAGGTGCAGGAACACAGATCCCATTTAAGAAGTGCAGAAGTGGGTCCTTGACACTGCAATGTGCATCTCAACATTGAGCATTTTCCTGTGTGAGCACATTACCATTATTTCTAAAAATTTAGCATCTATAATGAGATTTTCTTCATCATTTCCTCTTACATTAAAATTTATCCATCATGTATATGATAGTAATTAATTTAGTAATTCAGTAGTGTGTTATTTAGAATACTCTGGTGTGAAATAATCATTTGTATGTATTTTTAAGATTTCTGTTTCTGCACATAAGGGAGCATAAGAAAGAACTGAATAGGAAAAACCTGATTTTCCTAGAAAAAGTTATGCCATATTCAAATACGGTTGTAAATATACCAGTGGCAGAATCATGGTAGAGAAGGGTTTTTAAAGCTCTTATTATGTAAGAGGTACTATTACAAGAGTTTTACAGCACTTACTTAGTTACTTAGTTAATGCTTAATTCTTATAAAGAAGATTATGAATGACAGAATTAAGACCTAAGCTTATGTATGAAAACTAAAATTCATGTACTTAACCACTATAAATGCAATATTCTTCTGGTGTGAGTTTTGTCAGTGTATTTTTAATGTATTAGCACACATAATTTTGACAATTCTTTGAATGTGAGGCTATGATTTTGGGGACTTGGTGGAACCCTAGACCAGTTAGAAGATTAAGAAAATGTAATACTTCAGCAAGAGGAAGGCAATGTACTGGTTTAGAGTCCTCAGAGACATAAGCCCTGGTGGCAGGACTCAAATCCTTCTCATTTTCCTTGGATGATATCTGAGAAGGTTATCTGTATGGTGACTTTATTTTGCAAAATATAAATGATAGTGGCATGTCTGGTTTAAAACACACTGCTGGCTGAAGGAGAATTGGTCCTCTGTAAGGGACTGACATTAGATAGACTGACCAGGCTCCAGTGGATTAACCGAAACTGAGGGACATCTGGAGACACAAGCATAACTTCATAGGCCTTATATATATGATAGAATGCATGAAATCCAGAAGTAGGGCTATGGAGGGATGTAGATAGGGGAGGGATCAAAATATGATTAAAGTATGTGAAATGGACAAAAATTCAATAAAAATATACATTGAAGAAAAAAATGTTAGTGATGATCTTCATTCTCAGCAGCTCTCTCTGGGGAGAGTCCTAAACCAGTTTCCTTATCCCAAGGTATAATGAGAGCAATGAGGCCCGAGCTGCTAAGATGACTCTGAATTAAGGACACATTTATGCAGCATTCCAGAGCCTTCCTTACAGGTAGTATTCGTATTCATAAAAGCAAAAACCCTAGAGGAATAACATTTTTATTAGCTACGTTGCCCTGATCTGTCCCAGTGGGTCACTCAACTGGTGTCCAGGGCTGGGAAGCATAGCTGAGAACCTGACCCAGTCGTTTCCCTTTTGTGACTTTGCTCTTTCTCTGTGTTTCAAATCTTTAATAAAATCTCCACACACATCCACCTTGCATCTTTATCATTTGAGTTGATTCGGTATCCAATTACTTACTTTCCATTTCATTTGCTTGATGACCATGCCTGACAAGATTTTGGGAATGAAGTGAGGCTCCCACTATCAATGTAGCTTAGATTGAGGCGTGGGCAGTGTAACTCCAATTTGACTTCTAATTCTAACTCCAGGTATACTGTGGGAATTCTTCACCTTGTCAGTAGGTCAATTCTTATACTTTTAATTATAAGCATTAAAGTAAGACATGCATTTTCTTATCTGGATAATGCCAATTTCCCCTCCCTTCCCTTATAAATTATTTCAACCACTTGTGACCACAAAGGGGATTGTAGGAAATATTTCTTCAGAGAATAATTTCCAATAGAGCTTACTTTTACATGATGGGTAGGACAATTAAGAATGACTAAGACACAGACTTAGGGCAGGTCATGACTCCTTCCAGACATGATGTCTTCTCAACATATCTGATAATATAGTGGGAAGTATTTTCCAAAGGAGCTATGTGAATTTGTCATGGGAATTATTCCACAATTTCCTTCTATGAGATTCTAGATCAAGTACAGCATGCACAGCTACACTGATATCTCATAGTTCCGTGAGATCCTTGCTATATACTTACATATTCTAAGTATAGACCTCTGAGAGGTAAGTAATGAATAACAGTATAAATTTGAAGTTGAAGTATGAGCATTTACTCCAATAATTCTAAGAATTTTAAGATATACATTTGTTTATTGAATTACATTATGTTGAAGGTCAACAGTAAAGTCTACTCCACCTGAAGAAACAGTTACTAGAGCTCTGATACTGAGGACTGGAATTCTTGCCTACAACCCTGTCTTTTTGCTATTCTATCCCCTCTCAACACCCAACAAAACCTGAATCCTTGGATTCCAAGGGGGATCAATTTGAAAGTCTTCTGTATTCCATTACAAGTAACACAGATTTTGCTGATACTTCATATTCTTTCACTTTGAAATTATTTAGAATGCAAAAGTGATCATGGTTCCAATCTCTTGTGCCCACATTCTAGAGTAAATTGATTTTATAATTTAATGTGATATATTCAATGTTTGAAATGAAGTTTGCTTAGGGCACTGTGGAACATCAGACCGTAATGCAGTCTTTGTGCTGTAAAGGCTTCTGTAGACATTGATCTGATTATGTGGCATGACATGATACAGGAAGCATGAATAGGACTAGGGTTCTGACTGACCAGGGGTACAGGTTAACTATCAAAGCTTTGTAACAAAACTTTAACTGAGTGGCCTTTTAATTCTAGCCTGTTGTTTGCCTACTGGACTAATTTGGGCTATAACGGTCTACTCAGTCCTCTCATTGGTAACATGATGGTCATACTTAAGGTAAGATGTTCCAAATGTTATCAAAATAATACATAAAACAATGTAATGCTCAGAGCACACAGCAGTAGTGGATTGTTTTTCTATTATTTCATTTCCTTTCTGCCGCAAGTTGATGATTATGGACCAAAGACAGACTTCTTCCTAGCCCTAACTTCACTGAAGAGGAGATGGGATTTTAAATAAAAGGAATATATAAGGTTGCTGCTATTTCAAAAATTTCCATTCTATTCGTTTTAGAACAAATAATAAATGTTTCCAAAATGCATTGGCTTCTGGAATTTCTACTGACACAGCAGAAGAGCTTTTTAGTATTTAATGTCTTATGCCTTTCCTCTAAACTTGGATTGTTGGAGAAAAAGTTCCTGATGTCATGAATCATTTTTGTAATATTTTCCCCTACACTTTGAGAGGTCTATAATTTGAGGAGCAAAGATTATCTATAATAAAATGAGGCTGTAATAGGTAGATGCATTATTGCTTAATGTGGTTTAACTGTGACATACTACATTTGTTCCTTACAGGACAAATTTAACTCCTTTATATATTTTAATCATGTGTAAAAAGGGTGAAATGAAATAGTGGATTATAACTTTGATATGTTTTTTTTTAGAAGAAACTGCTGAGAAATAGGTAGTAGACTCATGGCAATAGAGTCTGATTCGACTGTAACAGACATCTTTAATTTTTTTTTTTCTTTCCTATTTCCAAAGTTTTTTCTCTTTTTAGCAGAAGATAAAATTTTGCAGAAGAAACTTCTCTTTGATGGAGAAGTTGAGGAATGTGTTGAGGCTCCTGCTTTTCCTCTTCCTTATCATTCACTAATGATGATTTCATTTGTCATTATTTTTTTCTTTAATTCCCCTTAGTTTGAAAGAGAAGTTAAAGGATGCCTTTAGGTATATCATAATTGTTTTCCATCAACCATTTTACCTTCAGGTTTCTGAGCACGTCCTTATTAAATAAGTGTTTGTTAAAGCAAACTTATCATTCTGATTGTCTACTATGACTTTCCTACCTAAATTCTCTGTCATTTATTTCTACTTATCAAAAATGCCTCCAGCTTTTCATCTGAATCCAATGATGCTTCATGGGTTAACAGAAAAAAGAAGAAGGAGGAGGAGGAGGAGGGGCAGGAGGAGGAGGAAGAGGAGGAGGAAGAGGAGGAGGAGGACGAGGAAGAAGAGGAGGAGGAGGAGGAGGAGGAGGAGGAGGAGAAAGAGGAGGAGGAGGAGGAAGAGGAGGAGGAGGAGGAAGAGGAGGAGGAGGAGAAGAGGAGAAAGAACCTACTACGAGCAGAGGCTTTAAAAGAATTTTGCTTTATTTGGTGCAGGACTTCTCTGTGATTTTCAAGAAGAGTAAACAACCTGTTCTGGAGGGAATAACCAGCTAGATTTAAATTCACCCTTTTTTCAGAGTGGCAGGAAATTCACACATTTCCATCACAGTGATTTTGAGATATACTTTAACGACTGGCTTAAAAACTGTTGCTGACATTTTTTTTTCTTTCCTATCTGACAAAAGGAAACAGAATAGCATCTTAAGTGGCTCCACTCTGGGTCAGTTCACATTGAGTTTCCTGTTCAATGATATTTCAGAACTTCTTGCATATTGACCTTCAGTTTTGGGATCATGCAGAAGCAGTACAACTGAGCTCATTCCAGCCTGTTCAGGGAAACAGGGCTTCTAAGTCTAAGCAGGCAGCAAAACACCTGTTTCCAGTGAAAGTGTGTTTCCTGAATAGTTCATAAACACTGTCAAAATAAGAAACAGAAAAGCATTGTGAAGAGAACATCTGCTCATTCTAAAGAGAAGCCTCCTCATGTCTGTAATTCCCACTGGAAACTATTCTGGGAAGTACATTAATTCATTTCTTGATTGTCAGACATTTTCTCAGGTCAAAATTATGAGGCAACCTAAGTCTGGATTTCAAGAATTCACAAGTAACTACTCTCTGTTCAAGGTAAAGCCGCCTCTAGTGCATGCTCCTCTTGCACGGTGCACTATTATCTGACCATGGTTAGTGCTATGCTTGTTCCAAGTCTCAGATCAGGGAAGAGTCAATCATGACATTCATTCAAAAGAGGTATTAAATAGCTGGAAGTGATAACACATACCTTTATTCACAGCACTAGGGAGCCGGAGGCAGGCCGATCTCTATAAGATAGCCTGCCCTACATGGTGAGTTCCAGAACTGTTGGAGTTACAAAAGGACCAGAGAAAAAGGCACCAAGATATCTGCTTATCTGGCAGATCAACCTAATAACAGTATAAATACAAAGATGAGATGTTTTCTTAACCCCTGATGAAGAGTTCTGAATACCTTAACTTATCTCGAAATATATTTTAATGCTTTTACTTGTGCTTTTTCCCAACAAAAATGGAAATTAATGCCTATGACTACTTTTAAAACTTTTAAATATGTATGGTACTAAAAGGACACATGCATGGGTGAAGTATACATTAACATGGTTATTGTCATTCTATGTACAACAACCTATATAAGTACATGCTCTGCCCTAGGCACTGTATGAAACGTTGGGAAAATTTTGATGGACATGATAGTTTCTGTTTTCAGTTGAAACCAGGGGCAATGGAAGATATTTTCAACATTTTGAGTGTGTTGATGGCTTCATGATGTGTAGAATGCTTTTAAATATATTGCTTTTATTATACACAATAACATCTAAGAACAAAAGGAAGTGAGGGAGGAAGGAAGAGAGGAAACGAAGGACGAAAGAAAGAAGGAGAAGACAGGAGAAAAGAGGAAGGGAACAGAGGAAATGGAGGGATGGGATGGGGAAGAGTGAGTGAGAAACTGAAAACTCTAGAGAGCATTTAAAGTAACACCTAAAGTCTAAATCACAGTCATGGTCTCCGGCCCCTCCCCTTCAGTCACATTCCTCATAACCCTGTAATTCCTGTGTATTTTCTTTTCCTTTTTTTTACCATGTAATCTATATTCTAGTTTATATTAACTGAAATCGAATTACTTTACAAAATGACCTCTGAAACCCCCATTCTCCTTCTAAGAACAAATGTAAGTACTCCTTCCCTCCTAAGTCCATATTGTTAATTTCTGTTCCCTAATTCATACCTATAACAATTCACCTCATACTTTATGGTTATTGCTGACTTAGTTTCAGGGTTTGCCTGTGTGTGTGTGTGTGTGTGTGTGTGTGTGTGTGTGTGTGTATGTGTATCTATGTGTACATACACAGATACATATTTATTCAGGTATGAATGAATAGTTTTACACGCATTTTACATGCATACATGCATCTGTGTGTATTTCTGTTGTACATACACACATTCACATGTGTTCAGCTAAAGGTGTGTATGTCTGTGTGTGTGTGTGTGTGTGTGTGTGTGTGCATGTGTATAGAACAGAGGTCTACCTAGAGTATTATCCTTCACCTTGTTTCTTGAGACAGGCCCTTTTATTGAGACCTTGGACTCAATAAGTAGACTAGCCTGGTTGGCTAGCCTGCCCCAAAGGATACACCTGACTCTACCTCCCCAGTGCTGGGATTACAAGTATGGATTATCCTGCCCAGCTTTTTACATGGTACTAGGGATCCAACTCAGATTCACATGCTTTCAGAACCAGCACTTTACTGACTGAGCAGTCTCCTCAGACACAGGGCAGTGGAATGGGTTAAGAAACAAAATCCATCTTTTTGTTGTTTCAGAAAACTCATCCCATCTTCAAGGATCAACAGTACCTGAGGGTGAAAGGATAGAAAAAGTATTAAAAGCCAATGGCACTAAGAAGCAAGCAGGGGTTGCAATTATAATACCTGGCAAAGTAGACTTCCAATTAAGACTAATCAGAGGATATAAAGAGTGTCAGCTAATTATATCAAAGAAAAAAGTGATCAAGAGGATATTACAATTATGAACATATATGCACCAAACTCTGATGCAACCAATTTTATAAAAAACAATACTATATGACTATAAAACACATGTTAACTCCAACTTGGTAACAGTAGGTGACTTCAACACCCCACTATCTCCAATTGACAGGTCAACTGGACAAGGAATAAATAGAGAGATATCTGAATTAAATAAGACCTTACACCAAATGGACCTAACAGACATCGACAGAATATTCCACCCAAGCACCAAAGAATAAACTTTCTACTTAGTAGCTCATGGAATGTTCTATAAAACTGACCACATACTAGGACACAAAACAAAACTCAAAAAATACAAAAAAATTGAAATAATTCCATGCATTCCATCAGATCACGATGCCATAATGCTTATTATCAACAGCAAAAGAAGCTCTAGTAACTACACGAACTCATGGAGATTAGACACACACTCAAAGGAAAAAAGGGGGAAGGGATAAAAAGAGAAAGAAAAAGGAAGGAAGGAAGGAAGGAAGGAAGGAAGGAAGGAAGGAAGGAAGGAAGGAAGGAAACCAAGAAACAAAGAAAATGTAAACTAATGTTCAGGGGGAAGATAAATTGAAAACTGACCTGTTTTTCTCTAGCTGTTTTCTGTATCTTCTCTTTGTTCTATACATCTAGTATTTTTACTTCGATATGCTGTGGGAGTTTCTGTTGTGGTCCTTTATAATTTGGTGTTATAATTGGTGTTCTCCGTGCTTCTCAAATCTTTATAGGTACGACTTTCCTTTATTTAGGTAAGCTTTCTTCTATAATCCTGTTCAAGATCTGGTCAATGCCATTGGCCTGAGAGTCTTCCCCTTCCTGTTTGTATGTTTATTATGCATAGATTTGGTCTTTTCATGGTGTTCCATATTTCCTGTGTATTCCATTCCTATGCTTCTAAAAAAAATTGTATTCTTTGTTTAGGGAGTCCAGTTCTTCAACTTTGTTTTCCAGTCTTGATATTCTGTTTTCCATCTCATTCAATCTGCTTGTGAGGCTTTCTCTTGTTCTTTTTAATTGATTTATTGATATTTTTCAGTTCCATCTTTATTTTGGCTTAGGCTCTTTTCACGATTTCTATCTCTTTTGTGAATTCACTTTTCAAGTCCTGAATTGATTTTGTTATTTCATTCAGCTGTACATTTGTATTTTCTTGAGCTCCCTATCCTCTCTCAGTTCTTTGAGTTGTCTGTCTGTGTGTTTTTTTTTATAAGTTCTTTAATCATGTTTGATTGTTCTTTAAAATTATGTGACATGGAACCCTCAGAGTGATTCTCATTACAGTATACTTCTGTAGTTCTGGTGAATTTCATGGGGACATATTCTCTTGGTTTTTCATATTATAGAGTTTTTCATTGCCATTTGAGCATATGGATGTCTTTTCTTGGCTATGTTCCTGATAGGAAATTCTATTCTGCGTTTCTTTTGTTGAAGTTTCTGTTTATATTGCCGACGAAGCTTGGTTGCTTTGGGCTCAGGGTTGAAAAGCTGGTTGGTGTGTGCTTCAGATTCTCACAGGGTAGTGTGCTGGTCTGGGCAGTTCACAAGTTTGTGGAAGGCAGACCAGAAGTGGGGGCAGGCAAAGGCAAGACAAGACAGGGGTGGGGACAGCTTGTGGGGTATCTAACTAATGAAGCTAGAGAACAGACCTAGTTTAGGTGAAAAGATCAGGACGCAGTGAGCAGGTCTGGACCAAGAGGCAAGTCCAGAGATCTGAGGCAGGAGCAGGAGCAGGCCTAGCCTACTGCGGACATGGTATGGGGTGAGTGGAGGTGCTCAAGCTGCAGGAGAATCAAGTTGTAGTGGGCCGGGTCTGTGTCAGGGAGATCAGGAGTCCTGGGGCAGAGTGGGGGTGGGGACAACCTGTGGAGTTTCTAACAAACTATACTAGAGGATTAAGATATTCTACATTAGGAAGCGATATGAAATCTGAGGTGGAGGAACAGGAGTGGACTGGGTCCCAGAGCTAGAAGGGGGACAAGGTGTGAGTAGGAGGAATTAAAATAATTTCTTTGGCTCTATTGAGATATAATTATTGTCTCCATTTTTTGTTACTATGATGAAATACATTTATTTTCAAATGTTGAACTAGCCTGGCACTTTCAAAATGAACCCAACCCATTGTAATGTATGAGATATTTTAGGTATTGCTGAATTTGATTTGCTAAAGAATTACATTTTTGCACCTATCTCTAAGATGTTTTGGTTTGCTTTGATGGAGAATTTTTTTTTTTAAAAACTGGTCATTTTACTTTAATTTCTGTATCTTCCAGGACTATCGTGTGTGCATTATTTCCATTCCTCTCAGTTCTCCACCAGCTCCTCCTGCCCTGTCACTGCCTCAGCCCTCTCTCAATTTCATGTCCATTGTGCGTGTGTGTGTGTGTGTTGTTTTAAGTAATAGAGAGATTGCACGGAGTCCAGTTAGTGGTGCTCCTGTACTTGTATTGAGGCCTTCCCACTTGGAATTAGGTAAAGTCTCAAGAAGTTAGTCCTTTGAGGAAACTGATTTTCCTTCTCTCAGCAGCTTGTCTTGTAGCTCTTTATCTGGAGATGTAACTCTGTGACATTTCACCCTCTACCTTGGCATGTCGACTGGTTTGTCATCAAGCTGATCTCGTTAGACAACCATACTTCAGAGATTTCACTGGTGTCGCTTCCCCATCATGTCTAGAAGCCTTGAGTTGCAGCAGGTATCTTGTCCCTCTGGCCTTACATTCTTTCTGTTCCTTCTTTTCTGGGCCCAAATTGTGCACTTGAGTTTCACAGATATTAGTTAAAGCTGTGGGCTTATATAACTTTATGTTTAGATCTCTTAAACATTTTTTGGATTTATTCATTTTTATATGTATTAATATTTTTCTTGCATGCATGTAAAAATACCCATATATGCAATACGTGAGGAGGCCAGAAGAGGGCATTAGATCCCCTGGAACTGGAGTTACAGATGACTTTAGCCTTCATGTAGATGTCTTGTGGGTGCTGGAACCTGAACCCGGGTACTCTGCAAGAGCAGCTAGTGGTTCTGTCCACTGAGCCTCCTTCCAGGCCATGCTTATGTCTCTCTTTTGTAATGTATCTACTATGTACATACTGACAATTTCAATTCCTTTTTTTAACATTTAATTTTTTTTCATTTTAATAATTCCATTACTCCCAGTCTCCCACCAACCTCTCCCATGTCAGCCCACTCCTCAATTTTTTTTTACTTCTTCTTTGATCTATTTAGTAATGTGTTCTTGTGTACCTGTGTTTTTAGGGCTGTCCATTTGGGATTAGATTACCTCTCAAGAAGCTAGCCCTTAAAGAAATTTGGTTCTCCTTCCCTCTGCATCCACTGACTGCCTGTAGCTCTTCATCTTGATGTGGGACCCCTTGAAATTTCCTCCATCTGTCTTGGCGTGTCAATTTGATTTGTCTCATTAGACTACCACACTGTGGAGATTTCACGGGTGATGCTTCCCTGTCATGTCTAGAATGTGTTAACTAGAAGCAAATGTCCTGTCCCTTTGACTTTGACATTCTCTCTGCCTCCCTCTTCTATGATGCTCCCTGAGCCTTGGGTGTGGAGATTGAATTGTAGGTGTGAACTTAGGACTGGGCACTTCACAGTCACTTGTTCTCTGCATTTACCCATGTGGAACTTTGCAGTAATCTCCATTTGTTGCACAAAGAAGCTTCTTTGATGAGTGGTGAGAGGTACATTTGTCTATAAATATAAGGATATGTATGTTGGTCTACGGAAGTGATAAAAGTAGGCTTTTCTCTAAGGTCTATGAGCATTCCAGCCACGTGTACTCAGTTGTATTTATGGTACCACACATGATTTCTTTCCCATTGCATGGGCTTTAACTCCAATTAGACATCTGTTGGCTACTCCCAATATAAAAGTGCCACTACTATACCAATAAAATTAGTTTGCTGAGTCAGTAATTGCTTAGAACTTTATACTGATGCTTTAATTTTGGTCCTGCAGTGGACCAACTCTACTACCAAAACCACAGTTAAACAATTGCTTGCAATTTTGCCTTATACTAAATATAGCAAAATTCATTGATCTAATCTATCATCTATCTATCTATTATCTATCTATCTATCTATCTATCATGTATCATCTGTCTATTGCATTCGACAATTACATAACAGTTGTCATTCCCAAATACTAAAAAATTCCAATTTTAAAACTGAGCAATAATGCTTAAGAAATTCTGAGAATATGAAATCTTTGGAGGCTCACTGATTTCTCCCACTCATTCTTTTAACAGTCTTTGATAAGGTTTTAGATTTTGATTAGTTTGATTTATACTGTAGTTTTCTGCATCCCGAGAATCCTGTCCTGCTCCCACATGTACTCTAAGTTCTATGAAATTAGTGATTATGTCTTACTCAGTTGATTCGGTGTCTGGTATATATTAGAAACTCAGTAATTCCCTGTCAAATGATTGGCAAGGAATGTGCAGTAACTGAGGGATTAATTACACAGAGCACCACATGTTCCTGGGTGTCATCCCTGCCTACTATTTCTTCTCCCCACTTCTTGATTACACTATTTTTCCTCATTGCAGACATGAGCTTCATCATAGCTCTATCTTGTTTTTCATTGCCTTCAATGAAAATCTCTTATTTTATGAATTTCAAAGTAAATTGAAGATATTAGTTAGCCTCTTATTATTTCATGCATTTAAGCAGAATTCAGAATCTATTTCATTCATGTTAACATAAAACTTACCTGCAATGAAAAACACAGATATCAAGTGTGTGATGAAGTTTTTACACATGAATATAACTTGCTTACCCAAACCATGAGCAAAATATACAATGATATTATTATTCTAGAAAGTTCTCTCATGCTCCTTCTCAGTAAATACTGTCTACACTCTCCCAAATGCAGAAGCCATTATATTTCTTCCACTATAAATTAGTTTTTTTTAAACTTAGAACTTATTAAAATGGAAGCATGAACACAGAAAAATATATGTACTTTTTGTGATTTATTTCACTGGGCATGTCTTGCCATTAATTCATTTTATTATTTTTTAGTAATATTTTGTTAGATTTTTAGTGATAAAATATATTTGATGACATGGAAATTATGTATTTTCTTTATTTGTTCTTTATTGGTCATTTCTCATTTCAGGCAGACAGGAAGAAACTCTTATGAACACTATTGTGTAAGTTTCCTAAGGGTTCATGTTTTTATTCTCTTGAGGAATAATGTAGGTGTAGGATTTCTAGTATTAGAGTATGTGTGTCCTTACATTTCTATGAAATGAGACTTCATCTCCAAAATGATTATGACATTTTACCTAGTGCTAGACACATGAGTGTTGTACTTGTTCCATCCTTTCCTAGTCTTCTGAGATTTTTTTTTTCATAAATGTGCAATCAGAGCTTTTTGCATTTCCATGATGATTGAGTTCTTAGGTATTTTATTGGCAATTTTTATATTATTTTCTGAAGCTTCTATTCAAACATTTTGATCACTTTTTAATGACTTATCTTTTTTATTGAATTATGAGACTTCTTTGTATTTCCTAGATACCAATCTTTGACCGTGTATGTGGTTTTCAAATATTTTCTTACAAACATTTTATTTCTTTTAAAAAAAATTAAAAAGTACTTCATGTTAATACTGTGTCCACCGCTTACCATTTCCTCCTTAATAAAAATTAAAGAAATTCACTGGTTTACTCTCTTAGGTTTTTTAAAAATGTTTTTGGTTTTGCTTTTGTTTCTCACTTGTTGAAAATGAAAAGAAGCCACGGTTTGTTTTTTACAGTGGAGTGTGCCTGGTTTTATAATTTCAAAGTCTCTATTAAAATCTTTGAGTGAGGTATTTGCACAGTCAGGTTGTTTCTGTGGTGGATGGTGGTGTAAGGAAGAAACAATAGTTGAAGCAGTTCTTCATGACTAAGGCATGGCTGATTCAAAGTTCTTATGTTTCATGTATTTTCAAATCCAATTCCAAATGTACACTTACTCTAATCATGAGCAGTATTGTTAGTAAGGTACATTGTAAGCAATGGTGGTTGTTAAAAGGGCACAAGTCTAGGCCACACCTCTACCCAACCTGGCTGTGCTTGTGAGCATATAGCATGCTTCTTCTTAATTTAGGTTTGGCTACTTTGGGGTCACCATGGGGGAAAACACGGCAGAACAGGGTGGCCTTAGAGACTATACCATGCACGAAAGAGACCCTGCTATGCTTCAAGCCCAGGGATGCTATACTTAGATACACTGTTAAGAAAGTCACTAAAATGGCCAAAATTTAAATGTGTAAGAGATGCCAACACATAGACAATTCTCAACATAGAAACACAAAGATAACGAGACAACATAATACAACACCCCCTAAAGTTTATAACTCTGTAGTAAATGACTCCAAAGACATCAAAGAAGATGAATTGTGGAGCAAAGAATTCAAAACATAACTTTAAAAAGAGGTCAGTACTTTACAAGGCCTAATTCACAAATAGTTAAGGATATTCAAGGAGAGTATGAACCAAGAGGGCAGTGAATTACAGGAAGCACCTGAATGAGACATATGACTGCATAACAAAAGAAGAGAGGGATTGTGAAAGCAAGCCAAACAGAAGCTTTGGTAATATGAAGCTCAAAATCTCAGAAAACTCAGGAGATAGCCTCAGCAACAGACTAGACCAGATAGAAAAATTAACAACACAGGAAGGCAAGACTTTTGAAACACTAGTGTCAGACAGAAATAAAGGATAAAAATCAATAAATAGGAGAGCTTGGGATGCCTTTAAAAGATCAAGTATTCATTTCATCGGTGTACTTAAAGGAGAACTTCTTGCTCCTCTAGGTTGAAGGCACAGAAAAGGCATGGGAGGGAGGCAGTGGCAAGTGGATATTGTGAATTGCATAAATCTATGATACTTTAAAAATAATAATTTTATTATTAAAATAAAATAAAACCAATTTAATAAAATAATAACCAAATATTGGGAAAGAAATGGACATCTAGGTATAGGAAACACATCCAATACACATAACCATTAAAAGAATTCTTCGGAACATATTATAGCTAAGTTGTCAAAAGTGTAGGACAAACAAATAATATTACAGTGTGCCAGACAGATGTACCAAATGATATTTAAAGGTAATGTTCCTAGACCGAGAACAGTTTATTCAGAAGTCCAACAGGGCAAGGAATGATATATTTTAGTTGCTGAAAGAAAATAACCACTAACCAAGATTATTATCCCCAGTAAAGAAGTACAGACATTCCATGATGAGGATAAATTAAAGTAGTTCATGATTTCCTGAGATCATAATTTTAAAAAATGTTTAAGGGACTCCAGAAAAGAAGTAATTAGAGAAACACAAATATTAGAACATGCTACTAAATTTTGCTAGAAAAATAGATATGCCAATGAAAAGTAGGACAGAATCAAATATTACTAATATAATAAATCACCAAATTTACAATATAAATGAGAGGTAAAAATAACCATAATATTTTCAAAACTACCACATAAAAATCGACAAAATGTCTATCACTTTCACTAGTAACCCAAATTTAAGAAGTCTTAGTTCTCTCATTACAACACAGACTGATCAGTGCTCCTACCCAGCTGTAAAGCCTACAAACAAAACATTGGCCCTGCAAATAATCTCTACTGGTCCAATAGTGGGACTTTCATCTTGGGATTAATCAATATCTGTCTACTTTGGCATAAGGCCTGCTCAGTGGGAGGGAACTCTTGGGCAGAACTATAAACGTAGCCAAATATGTATAGCTGAGATACCATAGACTCTAGAGAAAAACCTACTGTCACTTTCCTAGACCAATGTAATTTCCTACTATATTCTAAATACATAACTTTTTATTTACTGACAAGTGTACCTATCTCACTTATCAAAGAAGCTTCTTTTTTGAAACAGATGGTGACTATTATGAACTTCTACAATTGATCAAATGCAGAGAATAAGTGTCTGTGACACATCTATAATGTGACCGCTACAGCTAAGGCTTAGGGAACATCGTGGAAGAAGAGGCAGAAATAATGTAAGAGCCAGGGGAACAGGACACCTGCTTCTAATTAAATGTATTCTAGACACGACAGGAAAGCTATACAAATGAAATCTCTACAGATGGTAGTCTAACAAAATCTGCATATAATGAAAAAAACAGCTTGACATGCCAAAGTGGATGGGGGAAATTTAAAGGGTCCCACCTCAAGATGAAGAGCTACAGGCAATCAGTGGATGCTGAAGTGTGGAGGAGGGGTCAGTTCTCTCCAGGAACTAATTCTCAGAGCAGTCATCTAATTCCAAATCCACAGCCCTAAGCACAGGAACACACAAACACCACTAAAGGGACTCAGTGCATTATATGTATAAATTTCCCCCATCCACTTTGGCATGTCAAACTGTTTGTTTTAATACCAATACATTATAGAATAAGAAAAATATTAAAATTTATATGGGAGCACAAACTTCCACAGATATCCAAGGAAACTTAAGCAGAAAGCAATGCTTGCCCAGGATGCCTGTGATGGTTTGAGAATGTCCAGCATAGGCTCTAAGTGCCTGGACATTTTGTTCCCAGTCCGTGGCACTGTTTGGGAGGTCTTAGAAGGTGTGGCCATGCTGGAGAAAGCACATCATTGGGGGAAAGATTAGAGAGTTCTTAAGCCTTGCTGGATCTCCTCTTTCTACTCTGGCCACCATGCCTTCACACCAGGATGGACTCTGATCCTTCTGGAAACTTACATTCAAATAAACTCTTCCTTTTATAAGTTTCCTTGGTGATAGTGTTTTATTACAGCAACAGAAAAGAAATTAATACAAATGCTAGTGCATAATGACTGATTGCAAAACATACCACAGAAACAAAGTAACAAACATGTCACTCACATAAAAGCAGTCATGCAGACCAGTGGAACACCAAGTGGGCTTAGCAACGAATCCATACATCTTCAGTCAACTGCTTCTCAGTGGACGTGCTAAAAACACATGTTAAGGATAGTCTTTTTCAATAACTGCTGATGAGGAAACTGGATATTCCCATGAAAGAGACTTTTACCTCAACTTGTACAAAAGAAAATCAAAATGATGGGAGACTTTAATGTAAAATTTTAAACTTATTTAAAGATACTATGGTAAAACATAAAGGAAACGTTTCAGGAAATTGGCATAGGCAAAGATTTCCTGGATAGGACTTCAAAAGTACAGGAAACAAAAGCAAGAATTGTCTGTAATTGCATCAAATTTAGGATCCTGCACAGCAAAGCAAATGGCAGCGGGAAGAGGCAACCTAAAGAATATGGAAGTATTTGTCGCCTATTTGACTCATGAATTAATATCATAGGAACCTGAAAACTTAAGAAAAGAAGCAGTGCAAGGAATGTGAAGACATCATTAGTCACGTATCAAAGAAAGACAAATGGCCAGTATATAATGAAGAAATACTCAGAATTTAGAAGTCAGAATATAGAAGAGTTATACACACACCTGTTTGTTGTGACACTATGTACCATAGCCAAGGTGTAGAACCTGCTTAGGTATCATCAATGAATGAATGAATAAAGAATTTAGTATATAAACAATAGTATTCAGTCATGAAGAATGAGATCCTGATATTTTACATGAAAATGGAGGAAATCATGGTAAGTGAACTAACAAGTAAGTCCAGTGTTTTCTTCATATATGGAAACAGAAAAGTCGACTTGAAGAAACAAAGAGACATGTGAAGAAATTTGGCTCACTTAATGGCAAGCTTTGAATGAAGGGTGGCTTGCTGGAAGGCTTGCATGACCTTTCTGAAGCCTGAAGGACAAATTGTGACATGACGCTTGATGACACTGGTGATACTAATCCTGAGCAGTTTTCCATGGTGGACTTCGGCCCAGAACATTCCTGCACTGCATCCTTGCTCTGCCACACACTGGCTCTTGGTCTTCACGAAGTTACAGAATATTCTGAACCTCAGATTCTAAGAGATAGGACTGCTGACACTATTTATGTCACAGTAGTCAGTGAGGTTTACTGAAGTAGTGTAGGTACACAACCTGGTACTCAAGTCAGCTCTCTATGAGAGGCAGCTACTGTATTAGTCACGCAGTTCACAGTACCGATGGGAGCAGTGGGGGCGGCGGTCGCAGTAGCAGAAGGAGCTAGCTTGCATGTTCTGAGCAGCTCTGGGCAGGAGGTAAATTCCAAGCCTGTTCACACAGGTTCACATAGTGAGGAAACGTTTGTATCTATTTCCTTAATTCACACTTAGATGGAGACAGCCTGGCTCATCCTGAAGCTTTTCTGGCTTCTCCAGCCTCCACATCAGTTGCCATAGCCACATGTTCTTTGTCATCGCAGTTTCTTTTCAAAGACCTCCTCAGTCTCCATCCTTCTGAAAAATCAGCCTTTGGAGTCAGCACCTCTGATGATGACTGGTATTGTCAGCCTTTCCCCATCCCTGAAGATCATAAAAACCTAAGGGAAATGAAAAATTGTACCTTATCAGAGAAACGCAGTCTCCAGTCATATTACTCTTTCAGGTTTATAATTAAAGCTGACTGGATGGAAGATGCTCCGGGGGGCACCAGGGACATGTTTTCTCTGCACTGTGCTTTACTAACAATGGTTTAAAGCAGAGATAAAAGACCTTAGAGCAAGGGCATGGAGTGGCCAAAAGAGGCAGGGGGTAGCTGAGGGTGCACAGGTCACTCCCTCTTCTAGGCATCCAAAGCCGAGATTTGCAGAGCCCACTTTTGGTAAGCTGGGTAAATAGGGATTTCAGTTAAATGCTAAAGGGTTAACCTTGCTACCTGGTTGGATTTGAAGTTTGGCTTACTGTGAGAAACACCCAGAGCCTGTATTTCCAAGATCTGTGTGGTTTTTTGAATCAGAGGACTTAATGTGCTGGACCTAGGGAGTGGCAAAGGCCTGAGGAAAAGTAGCACTTCTCGGCTGTAGATCTAATATATATCAAACCAAATGAACACAAAGCAACAGTAACTATGAAGTTTTTCAATCCCTCTTGACTCATTACTTTTAAACTTTTAAAATAACCAACTTACAATTCTTGTAGTGAACAAAAGAAAAGGGTAAATCAACAAATGTCTTTCCAATAAACAAACTAGCAGTGTTATTAAACCTGTATTTTATAGCTTTGGAAATAATATCATAATTTTCTTTTTAATAGCGCATTATGTTCCATAGCATTAACAGATAATCTACAGTGCTGTTTAGTAATCTCTGGACTTGCTATAATAAGCAAATCAGAGTGTCTAAGAGAATAGCATTGTCTAAGAGAAAGAAACATTGACATCAAATGAGGAAGAGTAAATTATATTCTAATTTGGCCCTGTGCTGTTAATATCTTTGTCTAAAGGATTTCTGAACTTAAAATAAAAAGATAATTCAGTCATTTGTTTTCTGTCTGTACCTTGTTTGCCTGGAATAATAGTAATAAGATCTACTACAAGTAACAGAGTTGATAAATTAAAAGTTAAACTACTCTTGAGAAAGAATAATCATGAAACAGTACCCTAGAAAATAAACTTCCAGAAATAACAAATAAGGAAACATCACTTTTTTAGGAGTTCTGATTATCTTTTGCTTAACCTCAATATTTTCTGGACTACAATAGTAAGACTATCAAGGAGATTCCCCTTGGTTATGAAAACAGAAATTCACTTTGAACTGAGGGATGATCTGACTCAATGAAAACATTGTGCTAATGATCATCTTCCTTAAGGGGAATCTAGAGGCTTCTTGCTGTTTTGTGGATGGCATGGGTCATTTATTCACATGCAGCCAGGCTGTTTGAAATGAAAAAACCTTTGAAGGCAGAAACAGAGAGATGAAGCTCAGAGACAGCAACTGAAGGAAGCGTAATTGTGCTAGTGGCAGTGGAAGCTCTGCTGAGTGTCTAGTTCTCCTTCAAGTAGATTACCTTTAAGTGACGGCAATCTCACACCCCCTAAAGATACAATCTTTTCTGTTTTTCTGTTTCATAATGGAGTTCTTAGCAGACCTATGATTTTTCATTTTGTTTGACATTCAGAAAAATATTAATTTCTAAATGCACAGTGACAATTGTGATTACTACTGTTTCTTACACGGAGAATTTAGTGGAAGAGTAAGTCACAAGTAATATCACCTGAAAATCATTCTTGATATTCTCATAGCGCTCTTGCCCCATTATTCATGTTGAATTAATTGTGTCTTTTAAAGGTTATTGTAGGCTTATGAAAGAATTATAAGAGCATAAATAAAATAAAAATCTTCAACCCCAATTTTCCTAGCAAGAAATAGTATATGTCCATAGACTTGCACATTTATTTCTAGTCTTCTAAGTTTTATGTACATTTGACATTTAATTAAGTGATGCAAACTTAGTACAGAATAAATGTGAAGTCTTTCTCCTTTCTTCTCTTATTGCTTATCCAGTATGTTATGTTGTTGACTCCATTAATAGAAACTTGAATAGATTCCACAACATTTTTCTCATTTCCAATTATTAAAGCAAATGAGCTAGAGGCAAAATCAAAAATTAAAGTAGACGGCTGCCCTCTGAAGTAGAGAACGCTAATTTTATATCCTATTTGAAGCACTTTCTTGTCTCCATCTCCAGCTGAGAGTCAGGGGCACAACTCGGAGACAGAATAGACTTAAGTCTTGTTCTCCATCACCCCAGAGATAGGGGTGTGTGGTCTGCTCAAATCTCCTTTCTTTTCATCCTTAGTCCTTGGCAATTATGTTGGAACATTATCTCTGGGCCAGAGCCAGGGCACTGAAATCTCAGTCCTCTCAAGGGATAAACAGTACCTCTTTCCTATGGAGCCTGAGCTCCACAAGGTGACCCTTCCTAACTCATTCCTTGTTTTGTTCCATTTCTCTTATTCTTTCAGAGTTCCTGGATTCCAACATATGTGTTCATGAACTGTGTAAGAATATATTAATACACTTTCCTTATATGGCCTTTTCATAGTGCTCTTTCTCAGCCATGTTGAGGCATCTTTCTGACCATCTTGAGGGTTGTATGTTTGGAGGGGGATAGTGATAGAGCAAACTGCTAGAACAATAATTCAGTGAGAAAAAGTTCAGCTTCTGGCTTCTAAAATAGAATGTTTACAAATTACACATATTTTGAAAGCCAACCATTATATATAGAGATTATTTTAAACTCATTATATGAAGAATAAAGTTAGAAAGATGCAAGTCACAGAGTATATGATAGGAAATGACTTGGAGCAGAAACATTAAGAGGAATCTATCCTATCACAACCCTTAGCTTATGGCATGGAGAATGGGACAAAATCAGGAGAAAGAGAGAGCATGAAGATTCCAAGCTCCTTGTTCTGAACTTTGATCTACAGGGGCAGAGTGGTTTCAGATGAGTTGAGGGAAATGTTGACAATTTATCCCAACTCATGTTTGAAGAACATTGTCTCAAATGGTAATTCTAGCATCAACTTGGGGCATATACATATCAAAGTTAATTTACTAGGGCAGAATTAGAGAGATAAGTCAGACAATCATTCTGAGGTGTTTCCAGTTTCATAGGACAGGTATAGGATCCATATATTCCTTAACCCCAAACCATGACCGACAGTAGCTGTAGTGAAAGGCAGTGGGATTTTTCAGAGAATTCTATGTGTAATAATAAATTTCATGTGCTGTGTAAGACAATGGTCCCAGAGGGGAAAGAGAAAACAGGAATGGAGGTTTGTCCATGACCAGTAGTAATGATAGGAGATCACCATTGTTTTAATTGTTTTTCATCAAATGAGACATGACACTACTGAGTTTTACCAGCAGGACCTCACTGAACAGCAACAGTACCAAATCACTACACAGACTCAAAACTGTCCACTGACATCCTTCTCATGTTGAAGAGGACAGTTACTGACACTACCATGACATACCACTGAAATTAAGAAAGCAGAGGAAGGATGATTTAAAACATTGGATATTTAACTAGAGATATGAAATCTAATTTTTTCAGCAGTTTAGTGTGTGTGCGTGTGTGTATGGTGTGTGTGTGTAAGGGGATTAGATTTTACTTCTCAATATATATGAAATTTGTTATAAAATATATAAAAATAACATCCAATTTTAGTGTCTTAATTACTATGACAAAAATGCTACATGTAGTAATATTCTGAAAATGTGCCTATGTGCACACTAGTAACACTGTCGTTACAATGCATTTTAGATGCAGAATTCTTAGACTATATACATCTATAATTTTAATAAACTTTTTAAAATCATCACACGAACTGTGCCAATATTCACTGCATACAATTCCAGGCTTACTTTTTCACTCATGTAGGCTTTTGATCAACGTCCAAGTTTAAAGAACTCAGACTTAAACTTTTCAGTCTCCATGAGAATATCCATCCCTTAAGTCTACCTGGAGTCATGCTTAGAAAAAATTACAGCAGTTTTAAAAGTGTGAAATGATTTTAGTATGTAAAAAAATGAACATAAGCCAAATATTTATCATAGCAGTGGAGAAAGAATGGTTCATTCAAAAAATGGCAAGGTGTATTAGCAGGTAAAATGACATAGCAGGACAAAATTAAGAGATGTGAAAGATGTTTACCAGTACAAAGAAACACTGAAGACAGTTATATGTTATAGGCTATCTGTGGATATTTAGATCTTTGACTGGTATTAAGCAGTGGGCATATATTCAGTATGCCTACATTATCTCAGCACAGAGGCTACCTTGAGGACGGGAAAGGAGTTAGAGAACCACACAAACAGGAATTCTACTGTGTTTCCTATGAACAATTAATCATTATGCATTATTATTAACCTTTAACAAAATGGCATTAGCAATCATCAGCTCTATGAAAGAGATATTATTGGCTTACTGTAAAATTTTGCATTATTTGCAAGAAGAAATCTAAGCTCCTTGATTCTTAGACTCTTAGGAACTTCTTAACCTAAGAGTACCTGGACCTAATGTTTGTTCACTTTACAAATGATACACTCATAGTGTGTAACATTCAGCTGAAGTCCTAAGACTAATGTCAGCATGATAGTTCTATTTTCTTTGAAAAAGTGGGATGCACAAAAACAGCATTAAAAGTGTAGTTGAAAATTTTCTTCAATTTCTTATTAATTCTTTGTAAATTTCATACAACGCATTTTGATTATATTCACCCCGCCCTCAACTCTTTCCAGACAACTCTTTCCCCACCTCCCTACCCAACCAATTTCACTTTCTTTCTTTTCATTTAAACCCATAGAATCCAATTTGTGCTGTTTAAACACTTTTCAGTATAGAGCTTTCTTTGGATACGGTCAGCCTACCAGAGATCACACTCTTAAAGAAAACTGACTCTTCCTCTCCCAGTAGATTTCGATTACTAACAGTGTCTCAGCTAGGTGTGGGATTTTATGCACACACCCCACCCCTGCCAGGCTAGAAGTTTGTCTGGCTTGAGCTTGCACAGTTCGTGTGAAGCTGTCATAAATGCTGTGAGTTCATATGTGCAACTGCCCTGGAAAACACTGCTCCTGTCTTCATCCATTATAGTCTTTCCGCAACAATCCCTGAGCCTTAGGAGTAAAGGGTCTGATATAGGTGTCCTATTTGGGGTGGAACACTCAGCAGTTTTATTTTCTGTATATTTCCCAGTTGTAGATCTCTGTGCTATTTGCCTCTATGGAAAGAAGAATCTTCTCTGAGAAGGGTGGATAGACTAATCTGTGACTATAGCAATGCATCATTAGAAGTCATTTTACTACTCTGTCCATTTAGCAGAGTAACAGTAGTAGGTTGTCTATGGGGCCCATTACCTCTGCAACTGTAGTAACTTGACCTTAGAACTGGTGCCAGGTACGAGTCCCATCTCATGGGCAGAACGTAATACCAATAAGAGGGTGGTTGGTTACTCCCAAAACATTTTTACTAATATTGCACTGATGGGCATTTCTTGCCAAGGCAAGGGGTCACAACTGGGTGAGACTGAGGTTTACTTTTTTCACCCTGTTGCTCTCCTTCTCCATGGGGCAGCTGTGACACACCAGCCATCCCAGAGAGTGGACAGCAAATGAATAGGGCCTTGGGTGGCCCGGAGTGCGAGGGAAAGAAAGACTGTGTCAGTGGACAGCTTGTTTATTGAAATCAAGGCAGGGGTTTACAAAGGGAGGCCTGTCTGGCCATTACTGAAGGTAAGAAAGTTCAAGGCAGGGTCTTTAGATAAAGGTGGGAAGGTTCTAGGGCTGATGTGGCTTATAGGGGTCAGGTGAAGCAAGCACTGAGGAACAAAGAAATGAAATTTTATGCCATGCCTGCAGTGACTCCCGAGGACCCAGGCCATAGCTTCAGGCAGAGCAGGCTCCATTCCTAAAGCAAATAGGCCTAGGCTCATATCTCCCCCCTTTTTTTGTCATTTATAATTGGAAAGTACTATCACAGTTGTGAATAGGCTTGGGGATGTTTTGATATTGTATCAATACTTTATTCATTGTGACCCTTATCAAGCATGGGGCCAAAAAAGAAGGTTGTGCAAGGTTAATAAGGGCCCCAGGAAAGGGAGGAACGAGGTCATGAGGGGACTTGGAAAACCAGGGGTATTGGTATTGGGAGAGAAATGGGTTTTAAGTTCATTGCTGAGTTTATAAAGGGTCTTTCAACAGATAAATGAGAGAATTTATAGTCTTTCTCTGTTAGCTATTTGTTCTCTAACATTTCCCCTCTGAAGAGGTAACCCTAAAATCTTTTAGGAATTAGATAAGAGCTCCCAAATGCTTTGGGCATAATTGACCTTTGGTATAGAGTAGGCTGCTAAAGGGCACAAGGATCATTTTTGGTTTTTAATCAGAAAGGAAACTTGTAAATTTTCTTTGGGTCTTTTTCCCCTAAACTGCCTAGCCAATGTCTACTTTCTATTTTTAATCATACCACTCTCTTAAGAGGTCACCCTCATTGCCAACTGGAAATTGGGGCACTGACTGCTTTGGCTTCTTCAAGGCTGAATAAGGATGTAGGTTGTGGCAATTGGTGTACCCTTCAGTGGGTCTATCTAAAAGACCCCTGAATTGCAAAACTGTTGGCTGTAGGGAGAAAAGAAAGTCCTTGACTGGTGCCTGGGAGAGAGTGGAGAAGTAAAGGCAAGAGTAGTCAGCATTATACATTCTAGACAGGAATCAGAGCAGGGAAAATGTCAAATGTCCCAGTCAAAGTCCATTAGGATTTTTGCTTAGGACTTCCAAGAAAATCCATCTATTGGGTTTCTCCGTGTTTTTATTTTGGCTGTCAAGGCTGGGCTTGAGAGTCTTGAAGTCGGGATTTGCTTTCAGGCACTTGCTTGTTGGAGTGGCTAGAATCAGTAAAAGTTCCCTCCCAAATGGCTTCTAGACAGGGAGAGAAAAGAAAGTAGCCATCATTTAATGTTTATTTTAGAACAATAGTGGGCTTGTCTTTCTTGGCAGTGGGTATACACTGCAGTGTTGAAGTAGGTCAAGATTTGAACTTTTACATCTGAGTAGCATTTTCTTGTTAAGAACAAAATCATTAGTGAGAAATTGTGTAAATAACATCTTATATGAACTTAAACCTAATGTCTGGGAAATGCAATCCTTGGACTCTTGAAGCCTTGTTCACTAAAATTTAAAATGCTTAGATCTAGTCAGAAAAGCAACTGTCTTGGGACCACATTCTATAATCACTGTTTGTTTGGTGCTCACAGGTGACTGAGGTCCACATCCCAGGTCCCTCTAATTATACTTTTTCCCACCCCATGAAGAGAACCATGGTGAAGAAAAAGCTGAAGGAAAGAAAAGGCTTTTAAGCCTTTTTTTTTTTTCTTTTCTCTGAGAGTCAAAGTATTTACAGCCTCAACATGCCCTGAGGCATAACAAGCTAGATAGTGGAGCTGGCTCCCTCACCTGCTTAAGCAGCTTTTGAGGAGGCCTGGAGGCCCCAGATCTGGTGCTCCCCGCTGGTGAGTGGATGTATTGCACATGATAGGAAAGGAAAAGAGGAGAGAAATGTGCAATCCAGGAAGAATGTGCCCGTGTCTGTGGAAGGTACCCAGGGCACACAGTCCAATGTGAACATGCAAGCCTGTCTGCAAATTAATGAGGCCGGTGACTGCTTTAAAAGTTTTTAACTGGTCATTGCATTACTGGGTTTTTGATCAGAGAGAGTAAAATAGAAGGTCATTGCTGACACCCAGCTGGGAAGTTGGAGTTCAGTCAGAGGACGTGGGGCCTTCAGCTAACACCAGGGTGTAGTCCTGGTCAGAAAGCTTCAACTGTCCTTCTGACGTTACTGGTCCTTACAAAGGTGCAAACCGAAAGTAAAAGAAGGAGAGAAGAAACCTTTGCCAGTCCTCAGGGAAGGCAGGACGGAAGCCAAGTGTGTCCTGGAGTGTCCCTGTTCAGGCGCCATCTATGGGTCTCTTTCTCCATGGGGTTGTTGTTGCACACTAGCCATCTCAGAGAGCCGACAGCAAATAGACAGGGCCTCAGGTGGCCCAGAGTGCAAGGGAAGAAATTCCTTGGAGACTGTATCAGTGGATAGCTCATTTATTGAAATCAAGGCAGGGGGTTATATAAAGAGGCCTGTTTGGTGGTTACTGAAAGCTGGAAAGTTCAAGGCAGGGTCTTTAGGTAAAGGTGGGAAGGTTCTAGGGCTGACGTGGAACATAGGGGAGGAAGCAAGCACTGAGGAATGAGGAAATGAAACTTTATGCCATGCCTGCAGTGGCTCCCTAGGACCCAGTTCATAGCTTCAGGCAAAGGAGGCGGGACTCCTACTGTATGCTACTTGCTCAATACCTTTTGCAATAGGCCTAGGCCCCATATCACCTGTTAGATTGCTATCCACACTGGGAATTACACATGATACTTCTACCTCAGAGTTTTAGGATTTCTTTAGCTAGAACTTCTTAGTGTTGGATTCATTCAGACTTCTTGACTTTGTCTGTCAATAATTTCTTAGTAATATATTTGAATTCTTTTAATTGCTGATGGGGTATCATATTATTCTCTTTGAAAAGATTTCTTTTGAGCATTTTAAATTATGTGTATATGCATAAGACTACATGTGGATATGTGCTTGTGAGTACAGGTACTGGAGGAGTCCAGAAAAAGGAGTCAGATCCTCTGGAGCTGGAGTTACAGGTGCTAGTGAGCCACCTGCATTGGGTGCTGGGAATTTAACTCTGATCTGCTGTAAGAGCAGTATGCACTCTTAGCCATGGAGTCATCTTTCCAGCCCCTGCAGTCTCTTTCTTTTTACTGGTCAGAATGCTTCCACTTCCCTGGATTTCAGGTTCATAGTTTTCCTCTGCTCTTTTGACCTTTACTTATTGATTTGTAGTTCAATAGTATTCTCAGTAAAAAGTCCTTTGAATTTTCTCTCAGTCTTTTACATACATTATTTTGTTTATTGGGTTTCTTGTCCTGAAGAGGTTTTTAAATTGTGTTATTATCAAAGTTACAACCATTCTTTTACTGATTATATTGCTTATGCCCTGTGTAAGAAATTCTGACTGTGTCTTGGTCATAATGGGAGTCTTCTGTATATTCTTCTAATAGTTTTAAAGGGGTTTATTTTTATTTACATCATCTTATAATCTGAATCTTACTTTACAGCATAGATTGCGTTAAAGATGTGATTTTTTTCCATATAGAAAGTCAAGCATCTTAATGTTTTTACTAAACATGCAGTATTTGCCCAAAGATATTTCATTCTCTTTTTATCATATATGCCAGATTTCTACTTGGTTCTATTCTGGTAATAGTTTTTTTATTTTATTTTATTTGTTTTGCACATATAATTTTTAAAAATTCCATTGTGGTGTATTTTGAACTCACATATTAGTAGTGCTACTTTAATATATTAAAAGTAATTCTGGTTAGTGTTTCCAGTTTAGTTTTTATGTAATTAGAAGACATGGTTTGTCTATTAGATATTTGGAGTGGTTTATTGAGATTCTATGGGGTTGTAAGTTTCTAACTTCTCCAAACAGTCATATGTACTGAAAATTAATTAAAATGTAACTCAAAACAGTATTTCAAATCTTCTGAAGAAGCCACACTAACTTTACAAGTACGCAGTCTATAAGATCCTTTATTTTTTAATTTGTTTCTTAAAACTTAATTTAGACTGTTCTTTGAAGATGTATTCCTAAATTATTTCTATAACTTTGTCCCAGTTTTCTTCATATGCTTCATTTACTTTTTTTAGCTACATAGAAATTTGATATATCTATATTGAGTGTATTATTTTCTTCATTAGTATACATTTTATGTTTATCAGCAGTGAATTTTTTGTTAGTTTTCTCTGAAAATTTCCTGGATAAGAACCTAATCCTAGAGAACAGTTTTCACTACTACCTATGAGCCACCATTTTTGACATGGTTGTTCAAGTTTGTCATAAAGCATTCTGACTAAAAGCAACTTGGGTAGGAAAGTGTTTAATTCACCTTACACTTCTAGATAACAGTCCATTATTGTGAGAAGTCATGGCAGAAACTCAGATTAGAAATTTGAAGGCAGGTATCAGGAGAGAATGCAGTTTCTCTCTCTCTCTCTCTCTCTCTCTCTCTCTCTCTCTCTCTCTCTCTGTCTCCCTTTCTCTCTCTCTCTCTCTTTCTCCTTGTTTTCTTATACAGGGCCAATTGCTTATGAATGATGCTGTTGACAGTGGACTAGGCCCTTTCACATTAATCATCAATCAAGACAATCTCTTATAGACATGAACAAAGGTAAATCTAATCAAGGCAATTCTTCAGTTAAGATTTCCCTTCCTAGGTAGCTCTAGTTTGTGTCAAATTGACAATTAAAAAAAAAAGAAAACTAAGCAGCATAGTTTCATATTAGTGCCTTTTGGTCTTTGTTTAATTCATTTGTGGCCATATGTGAATGGCAGCATTTTTGTAAGTTCTCAGAGTCATTAGATGGTGTTTATGTCTTGGTACAAGTTCTTTGCTCAGACTTTTCTGTTTCTCAGTGTTCTTGGATCTTCATGGCTTCTCATTCTACAGCCACTCAACTTTATGTTTCATAAGTTTCTCATCTGAAGTGTCTTCTTGTCACAATGTGAGTCCTCTATAATTTTCAGCTATTAAATTTCAGAAGCTTTTTTACATTCATTAAATGAAGCTTCCCTGTATCTCATTTTGCATTTCTATGATACAAAACATGAGGTCGTATACCCAGGGATTCTGATTTAGAAGGTTGAAAAATACTTGTACTTCTGCTAAGTTCACAAATGTAGGTGTTTCTGTTGAACCAGGGACCACATTTTGAGAATTAATGACTTAGAAAAATGGTTATTATCCAGAGTCACTCAAATAACAAATATTTGGATTCCATGCAGCTAGCAATAGAGTTCAGTGGTATAGCACTTGCCTATCATAATTGAGGTTTAATCTCCAGTACTGTCAAACAAACTACCTAGCAAACAGCCACCTTGGATGTCTCTATCTCACCTCAGGATAACTAAATTGGTAGTTAATTTCAATGATGTTTCTTCACTTTCATCCTTTAGATGAAATCAACAGTCAGATCCTTTTACATGGGGAAAAGGGAGGTGGACTCTGCGCTTTTTGATATATAGCTCCTTGATGAGTTATTCTAAGTATTTTCCAGGTATTTAAAACATTTCTGTTCTTTGTAGTCATTACTTCTAGAATGAGTTTCTCATCAGCTTCACATGAAGTCTAGGACTCTCATTTGCTAATCTACCCATTCACCCTTCATAGAATGTGTTAGTCTTTATTTTGGGTTTAACATATGAACCCATCTAGTATTACTTCAAGAACATTCTATGTATTATTTATATTTGATACTCAAGAAAAATGATAATAAACCAATAAAAAGCATAGCTGCTTAAATAATACCCTTATCAAATATGTACAGATAAGTCTCCAAGGAAGGAAGTAAATATTCAAGATTATACAGGTGTCATGGATATAACTCAGGTACCTAGGCAGTATAGCTCTAGGTGGTATCTTGGATGGTCTTAGAAAGCCTGGTTATTAGTCAGCCTTTTCATCTCTGTGACAAAAAAACTGAGAAGGTACAGGACAGAAAGATTTATTTTGGTTCACAGTTTCAGAGCTTTCTCAGATTGTCAATTGACTTTGGTACTTTAGGGTCCTGGCTTATTGAGGCAGAACATTATGCTGGGAAGCATGGTGTGGCATCAAGTGAGTGACCTCAGGGCATACAGGATGAGATGGGCAATCTGGGAAGGGATAGGGATAAGATATGTCTTACAAAGACATACTTACCATTGTATGTAAGATCTACTTCTTACTAACAACCTTTACCACCTACTTGCATAATCAGAATAAACTCATCAGTGGATTAATCCATCTTTCAAGGTATTAGTTTCTTTATTCATTGCTGTTATCAAATACCTGACAAAAGTAACTTAAGAGATGAAGTGTTTGCTTGGACTCACGGTTTGAGAAGTGTTGTATAAATTTTCTCATGGAGGGACCCCGCATTCAGCCTCACCCCACCCTCCAGGTCTGAACTGACCGAACGAATAGAGAATGTTCTTTAAAGGGATTGATTTATTTCGGGTGACCCATAAAGTCATTTTTACCAGCCCCCGCCAGCCTAAAGCAGCCACAGAGGTGGCGCGCAAGTCTCTTTGTCCTGGGCGCAGGGCCCTTTGTCTGTGGCGCAGGGCTCTTTGTCCATTCCCAGCCAGCATTTTGCTTCCACTCACATGATCCTTAGGACTACAGGGGTTTGGAATGCTGCCTCCTGGGTTTCGGCCTTCTGCATGGACCCGAGACCAGGCACTTTTCCTCCTGAGTGGCTTGGAGTAATCCCCCTGCCCCTCTCTGGCTTGCTGCCATGTTTTCTTTCCTTTCTCCCCACCTCCCTGCCCCTTTATTGGTCAGAGGGTGGGACTTGCCACAGAATGAACCAATAGAAAAAAAAAAAAAAACCTCAGAGAGAACCCTGTATTTACCATACAAGAAGATACAGTCATTATAGTGGGGAAAGTATAACAGTAGAGGATTCTATGGTGAGAGCACGATGAGAATGCTTGGTCATACGTCAGTGGACCAGAAAGCACAGGAGGAAATATCAGCATTCAACTGGCTTTATCCTTTTTCACTGCTTTTGTAGCCCTGAACCACATCCCAGGAGATGCTTCCATCCACGTTCACGGCATACCTTCCTCTCTTAGAGTTAATCTTCTTTAGAAAATCCCTAACAGACATTACAAAGGTTGTGCCTCATTATGTCCTGTATGCTTATTAATCTGATAAAACTGATTTATAATTAACTGTTACAGTGAGATGTTTGTCCTAATGATCCAATCAACTCCCAGTAGCACCGAGTGAACACTTTTAGGGACACTTTATAACCATAACACACAATTTACCAGGTATGAACTGGCAGAATGTTCTTCATATTCTTTTTGTGAATTTACTCAAAAGATAAAGTAAACAACAACAATAAAAACAAAACAAAGCAGCAAAAATCTCATTTACCTCTTTGCTTCTAAGCAGAAATTCTTCCCTAGTTGGCTGACTGAATGCTTTAGCAAAGATAATATTACTTTTTGTGAAGACATGGATTTAAGACAGAGAGATGTTCACAAACATCTCCTAAAAATACCTTTGGGTTTCTACTCTCTTTAGATTTATCACATAATTATAAAAGTATACCTATTTTTTATCCACTTTGTCATATATTCAGAAGGAACATAGTAAAACTTGTCCTGAAATCAACATTTTGAGAAGGAAAGTGTAAGTTCTAACCTTAGTTCTACCATGATTATGTCTATGAACCAAGATAAATAACTTTATCTTAGTGGGCCCGACAATTTTTCTTCAAGAAAAATTAGTGACTACAAATTAAATGATATTAGATTGCTCACTTGAGTCCATCACATACCATGACATTTTCTGCCTTACCTCTCATGGACCCCAGAGCACCAGAACCAAGTGACAATGTGTTGAACCCTATGACATTGGGAACTAGAGTAAACCCTTCCTAATGTATAACATGAAATACTTTAGTTCCAAGTACAACAAATAAGATCTTGAAGCAACCATGAATGGTTCTTAGGCCATTATACTCAAACTAATATATACATCTCACTACAGTAATTTATTATGACTATATGATAATTTCTGAGACTTCTAAATATCAGTGTTTACCCAACATTCCTGAAAACATTAGGAAGAAGAGAATCTACTTTAAAGTAAAATAGAGAGTGAGAGGAAAGGAAGAAGAAGAGAGGGGAGATCTCCCTAATCATCAGATACTTTAGCTAATCAGTGAGAAAATCATATTTTAAATTAAGTATATTCCAACTTTGCTGGAATATATCAATGCATATTAGGATGTTTTATGCAGCAATATTGAAATAGAAATGTCTATGTTGTCATATCTATGTCATATATTATTGGGGTTACTGCCATTACTATAATATATTACATTATATACCTCTTTTCTGTTTCCAAGGAGAAGAATTCACAGTAGCAGTTAATGTTTCTTTGTGTTTAAAAGACCTTATGAAAGAATTCCCAGTCAAGAGAGCACTTCGAAGCACATTTACCTATGAATAGTTGTGCCTTGCATAAACATATACGTGCACGTGTGTGTGTGTGTGTGTGTATGTGTGTGTGTGTGTGTGTGTGTGTGACTGTGTCCATTTGACTTTGTTGATGCTTATTTCATTAATGGCTGAGTAACCGAATAACTTAGAGAAGCATTTCAAATATAACTGTCTTAACTGCCATTTTAATTCAAGACATATGTATGCTTAGGTAATTATGGCATACACTCGTGACTTCTAAGGACAGTTGTATTTTTCATTCTACATATGTGTTTGCTGTCATTTGCAAAGTAGGGAATATATTTTGTATAATGGAAAAGTATTTTCTCTTGAAGATCAGTAAGTCATTTTTAAAGCCTCTTTTCCTTAAAGTAAATAGTGAACTGAGAAAGTAAGCAATTTAAAGATTACATTGGAATTAAAATTTAACATAGTAGAACTTACATTCATCCCCTTTAATGAATATATCTCATTATTTTTCAGGTGGCCAATTCTTGAGCTATGTCTGTGGTTTCATTACCAGTTGTATTTGGTAATGGTTGTATAAATGAGCTTGTAATATCCTAGGCTGGATAATGGAAAAAACTAAGGTAGAGATTTGTGTGTGGTAGGTTTATTGATGCATTCTCTTAGGAACAGACCCGTAAGGGAGAGCGGCAGCGTGGAAAGAAGGAAAAGAAGAGCTATGATCCAGCTCTATGGAGGCCTTGGCCAAGTCTACACAAAACTCTAGAACTTACTCATGCAGCCTTCTGGAGTCATGTATCAAGGAAATGGAGTGGTTTTGTAGCTTGCGTGGACCAGTCATTGTATATGGTCTATCAACCAGGTAGCACAATCTAATTTAAAGCAGATCATTTCTGAAAAAAGTGACTTCTCAACAAAGGGTTGGGACTGTTGTTTTTTGAACTAAAAGTTAATACTCTGAGACAGGTATATCATGGAAAACTAGAGGTTTGTAGTGCTTTCCATAAACTGAGGCAGTGAAATGACTTTGAAACTGTACTGGATGCCAATGGTAAGTTTCCATTTAGTAACTACACTGAAATATGAAAATATATTGGACAATATATACCCCAAAAATGTGTGTATATATCATATGCTCTTTCTTTTTCCAAGAAATTCAAAATATAACTCATCAAATTTGTTTGATTCAATGTTTCTTTTACTTGAGGAATATAAATGAGAGTGGAGAATGTATGTGTATTTACATGAATCCTTTCACTGAATATGCTTTCAGAATTCATCATGTGTTCTGGGTACCAGTTGAGTATCTAAATGACTTTCAAATGGTTATCAACTTCATCCAACATCAAGTTAAATTAGCCTGGTAAGAATGTGTGCTTTTAGACCCCACCATGTCTCACAAGTGTGTGTTATCAGTACTCTTGTACAAACCCATCATTTCTTGACTGTATTACAGTGATAAGTTAGTTATTAATTGACTCCCTATCCTTAATCCTCACGAAGTCAGCTTGTGGAGCCCTGTGAAAATATGTGTAAGGTCAGCTAGTTTGGTAAAGTCTTTCTCTGCTCCCCATTTCACTCAAATTCAAAGCCAAAGCCTCACAGTGACTCTTCTGTCTTGATCTGCCTTCATTTGCTTAGCTCTGGACATACAGCTGCCCTAGCCATTTCCTCTAAGAATGCTTTGCCAGTGCCACAGGCATTATAAAATTGACGTTTTCTATGATTAGAATGCTTTCTTTCTCCATAAAAATTGCCTGGTCTGCTTTTTTTACTTTCCCATAACAATTTATTAAATCTTTTCTCAATAATTCATTTTCAGTATCTGACCTAAAATTTAAATTGTCCTTTCCAACCCCAATATATGTGGTGTTTTTTCTCTCTCATTCTCCTTAATACTTAACATGATTTATTATGAGGCATTGTTTATTTATTACCTTTGATTGTTGTCTATCTTCCTTTATGGAGTGAAAATTCTATGAGGGGTAGGAGTTTTTCTTTTTCATTTATCCCTTTAGCAAAGGAAGCAATAGTTATCACAGAATAAGCACTCAAGAAAACTGTGTTGAATGAAAGCAGGTATTAGTGGCAAATGTGCTAAGATAGTTAATGCTTTAACATGCTTAGTCTTCAGTGCCATGTGACTGTAAAACCCACATAGTATGTCAAGGAAGAAGTAGATTTCTATAGGGCACATTTTCTCTGTTTTCACTAGAGATTAAGAGTTCTCAGAATTGTGAGAAACTGTGTTTAATTAGTGCTAATTATACTCTGAGACTTCCTATATGAACTGATCAGGGAGCTGAAAAGAGAAATGACTCTCCCGAGGCCAGAAGGCTTGTTTGTATCCAACTGAGAATCTGTGAGAGAATAATGCTATCTCCAGGGATATAAGGAAAGGAAACAAAGGGTTCCTAAGAACAATAAGACATCATATTGGTTATTAAGGAGCTATATCTTATTTTTCCTTCTAGCCTAACCATTCCTCAGTTCCTATTTTAAACAAAACAAAAAATCCCATGATCAACTTAAAATCGATTAGCTCTAGGTCAAATCCAAAGTGTGCCTATGACTATTCTCTGAATTTAGTATCTAATAAATATTTCAATGTCATTTGCAACATGAATGTACCAGTCATTCCTATGAGAACTACAAGAGTCATGCTTTATAATTTTAACTTGATTTTCTAAAGGCTATTGAGTTTGGTTTTCAGTTTGCATTCAAAGCTACCTTTTGGTTAACACCATTCAGTGTCAAATGCAAAGCAGCTTTCTTACATGACAACTGTCAGTTTTCTAAACCCCGCAGGATCTGTTCTGCCAATGTCAGCCCTTCCCCTATTACACTGATAGAACCACGAGAACATCAGAAAAAAAAATATGCCTCTTTGTTGTAGACCATCTTGAGCTACTGTGGAAAATAGTCCAAAGAGCAAGATTTTCACTATACAAAGCAGGCATGATCCTTATTTTCTCTGTCTGTTTTTCATGCTCAAAAGCTACAGTCACCTTAGCATTGCACAGACCTTTGTCAAGAGCACCACAGTCGTTACCCGGTTTGTAGCCTATTACTTCAGGATCACTTTGGGTGCATTCTAAACTTATCCAATATAGTTGGATGCCCAGTCAAGTCTGTGCGGGCAACAAGGCAAAAGAGATAAGTTAGAGCACAGGCATAGTTATTTTCAGTCCTGAACACCTCAGAGAAACCAGAATAGCTCATTTCCCAACAGGACACAAGTGGTATAGGATACTAAGCACCTTGTCACTGTGGGTAAGTAACCAGGAACAATGTCATGATTTACACATTTTCCAGATTTCTTTGTTTGTGGAAATGTGAAATTCAGGGTTTAGCAGCGATTGGATTTGGATAAGCCCAGGAGTAGACAAAATATTCAGATGCTTTCAATGCCTATGTAGGCAATCCTTAGTATTCTCTTAAGAGGGATTGTAAGAAAACCAGAGAGAAAGTTGTGTTATTATTTACTTTATTTATTATTTTTATTTTACAAGTACGAGTGTATTGCCTGCATATATCCACAGAGGTCAGAAGAGGGCATCAGGTACCCTGGAACTGGAGTTATGGACCATTTTAATTGCCACGTAGATTCTGGGAATCAAACCCAAGTTTCTGCAAGAGCAGTCAGTGCTCTCAATCACTGATCCATCTCTCCAGTCTCCCCTCTCTTTTTAATTAATTTGTTTTATTTTAAAATAAAGAAAAGACGTCAGCAAAAGTTGATCTGGTTTTATAAAGAGTGGGATTATGAAATTTGAGATCTCAGGTCCGTATGTGTGGCACCATAATAGGCTGATCCGCTGTCTCTGTTGAACTGTCTTGAGTACATCTTGGACTTTGGACACTCCAGCGGCTTCTGGACTGTCTATGTGGGCCGAGGGCTTCTTGTTTGAGCCCAGGTGCTGTTCTCTTGAGGGTTTGTAACTCTGGCAGTTTGTTAGGCAGTCATTTGCCACTCAGAGCTCAAGACAGTAGGTGTCCAGTCCCTCTGCCTTTCATTTACTCATCTGTCAGACACTTTTGAGAGTTGCCAGCACATCTCAAAGGAAAGTCAATACTTTAAACTAGTCAATATTTTAAACTAGTCTCAGGGCTCTTTTGTCAACATAGGTCCCAAATCTTATAATTCAAGATGGTTTACATTCTGCTTTTTCTCTGAGTAGCTTGCTAACACATAGACAAAATGATAACTTGGTTGAATGTGTGAGTCTTAAGCATTTAAGTATTGTTATAATTTGCAAAAGGTCCTCTGTAACTTTCAGGTCTTCAAGAATCTCGAGACTGTGAATGGGAGTGACTAGCTCTTGCTGCCTCTTTCTCTCCTTGAACCTGTGCATACCAAATCCCATAGTCTGCAACACCATTTTCTCTTTGACAGTATTGCATGTGAGAAGAGTAGGTGTTTGACACAGAACAGAAAACCATGGACTACCTGGCAACAAATACTGAGAGTTCCACAAAATTCCATGTACTTTGGACCAAAATGGAACCATAATGTTGACAGATCAGAGATGCTACATGGATTAGAAAGGATTTAAGTAAAGCTGGACTTGGAGGGTCTTGTGGCCATGTGACTCTCTGAAGGTATTATGAGACCTGAAGATAAAAGAATAGTGTGCTCATAATATCTTTCTGAAACCATCAGCACTGCTTATCTCTTTGTTTTTAAATTTTATAACCTGGAAATGGTGGAAGACGTTCCCCGCTGCTTCAAGAGAGTGGTTTTTGTGCTCTGAAGAGATGAGCTTGCGGTAGTTCTGTTCCACCTTCTATGCAGTAAGTTGGCAGTTTGTCCTTCATGACTCTGTAGACTAACTCTTCTCATGGCATATCTCACTGTAACTGCTGATAAAATTCACTGAAAGGGACACAAAGACAAACTCATAGAAATTCAAAGAAATTGTCCTAGGTATTATAGAGTGGGTAAAAAGTAAAGGCATATTCTTTTTTGTCCTGTCTTTGGGTTGTTAGCTTATCCATATTCCAAAGCCAAACACTGAATCTGTACTGGTGTAACTTGGGAATGCTCCTTGCCCCGAGGCATGACTTGACAAGGAGATAATGTCCCACATTAGGAAATGAGAACATCTCTTGGGAGACTGGCAGGGTAGTAGAGTAATGTGTCTGTTATACAGATGAAAAGCACTTCGCAGTGGGTTGGTACTGAGTTCTATTTAGAGCAGGGTAATAAATTTTGATAAATTGATAAATTTTAATGGCATTTGTTTTGTTTTCTGTTCAACATCAAATGGTAGAACAGAGTATCTGTCAAAAGGATCCTAGATTGTACACATTACACAGAGACAGTTCTTTTCCCTTCACCTGGCAAGGGCCATGCTCTCTCCCAGCTCCTGGCCCCTGTGATGGATGCTAGTCTCTTCTCTGAAATATTTTCCCAGCCCATTCTCCTTTGTAAATTTTATTTGTTCTTTATAGTACGACCAAATAATGGTTACTTGGTACCCTCTATATCTTACCACTAAATTTCTTTTATGCATATTATCCACCTTAATCCTGATCACAGCTCTGTAAGGTATATAATACAATGCTTCTTTGTTTATACATAATTGAATTTGAGCTTATAGGAAACCACTAACAGAGGGTATTCAGTTAGTGAATGGGGTAATCAGAATTTGAATCTAGGCTTTGTGACTGGGCTTATCCATGCTTTTAACTTCTATGCTGCACTACTTCCCAAAATGCAAACTATTCTTACATATTCCATTGAGTTTTTACTAACACCACCTGTCCATAACCTCATTTTCCTTGACTTGTAACTGCATGCATTGTTTCAAATATTAATCTTAGTCCTTGATCTTATACTATTGTAATAATTATTTAAGATTTTTAAAGTAAAATTTCCCCCACGAAGTTATGCATTCTTTTATATGGTGTGTGTGTGTGTGTGTGTGTGTGTGTGTGTGTGTGTGTGTGTCTGTTTGCCACAGTATTCTTAATAGTGTGATGGAATGACAAAAAACACTCAGTACCTATTAATTGCACCAAGTAAGCATTAAATGCTGTAAATTGATAAAAGATGAAAGATAACTCATTACTTTGTAATCCAGTTTTGCCAAGTATTACTGAATATTGTCTATAGAAACTTCCGCCACAATTACATGGTCACCACATTAAAGTGTCAGGCTGATCAGTGCTGTAGAAATTCAACCGTATTGTTCAGAGAGGGCAAGTGAGTACATTCCTGGACAACAATTCAATAGCGAACAGGTCAGAGAGCTGTCAAATAAGACACTAAAGTGATGTGCAGAAAACAAGCCAGAAGCAATGCAAAAATCAATAAAGACAGAGAAATAGCTGGTGTTGAACAGCCCTTCTGGGCAGGTCTGCCAGACAGAGGCAATCTAGCCTATCCATAAACTGACCACTACTTCAGAAACCAAAGAGAGGAAATACAATGGGATTAGACTCCCTTTATTGAGGCTCTGGTGACATATGGCAAGCTGAGCACTTGTCTAATTGATATTCCAGAGAGTACTGGTCATCAGTAAGCCTGTAAATTAATCTGAGTATTCCAGGATATAACTTTGGCATGAAGCAATTAAGAGTCAAATTACTAATACCGAGGATGCTTTGTAGTGCAGTGATTAAGATGAGCGAGCTCTGAGAAGAGGCTACATGCCTGCCTAAGGCATACAGATGTGAGAACTTGCACAGATTGTCTGATGTTTCTGTGTTTGCTTCATATCTGCAAAGGTATTACCAGCAGAAGAACTATAAGGTTTAATGTATCAGTGCTGGGAGTGTTGTGAATCTCCCATAAATGCTAGCTTTCATCAGATGAGTAGTAAGTTTTTTTATTACTGTTAAGTTGAAGATTTCATAAGAGTACTCAGAGTTTCAATACTTTCTAAGACTATTTCCTCAAATGCCTCTCGGAGAGAATACTGAGGCATGAAGAAATATAAGGCCTTTACCAAAGTCCCAGATCCTTCCAGAAATAAGATTGAGATTAGAACTAAAAATGCCCACTAGGGTTAACGTTTTCTCCCACTTAATCTCTATTTGCACCTCCCATGAAACTAAAGAGGACAAAGCAAAGAAGCTAAATTGTGTTGTACCATAATTATTTAGATGTACGTAGTTAAAAGTTGGACAGGGCAGCTTCACTATTCCAAGTTAGCACCATCTAAAAAGAAGTCATATTGTATAGGTCACATAAAATACAGAACTACAGATGAATTCATACATATGTTTTTGTACAGTACATGGTTGTGATAAATATATGTTCGATAATGAATATGATACAGTATGAGAGATGTATATATGTGCTATCTGTATGCAGCAATAGAACACAAAACTATTAGTCTTCATTACATATCCATCAAGAAGATAGATACTCTGGGAAGTGTTAGTTACAGAACTCTAATGAAAATCACCTTGGTTTCTGATGATGCTAATATGGTGTTTAAAATCAAGAGAAAGGTAGATGACATAAACAAGTGAACAGATAACTACATATTCAATTTTAAAAATATTACAATGGAATCAGAGGTCTGAAAGAGTAGTGGAAGAGGACTCATTTTTAATTAGGTAGGGACAATCTCATAGATGGAGTGGCATCTATTCTGAGAGCTTCAGGACCCAAAGCATGCAATGATGACAAGCAGTTTAGGTGGCAAAGACAATCAGACATGAGTCAAGAGATTAAAATCATAAGGTAGGAAAGAGCTTACCCCGATCTGTCACTGGAAAGAAGCTAAGTGATGAGGCCAAGGGACAGCTTGGGGGAGGGAGGAGAAACAGACAACAGGGTCAGTTCAGGGCTTTGCAAGCGACAGTGAGGAGAGTGGATTTACCTGTGAGAGTGCTTGGAAACTACTGAAATGACCTATTTTGTGATAAATGGGTTGTTGGGTTAAGCATGGAAGCTGGCAAAGCACTTGAAAAGCCAATCCTGGTCCAAGCTAGAGAGAGCAGTGCTTTGCATCTTACACAGAGGCAGCACGATGAATAAGAAGAGAGGCAGATGGGATGGAAATGCATATTAGAGGCAACATCTCTGAAATAGCCACAAAACCATATCTGCATATGCTCTAAGAAAGAACATATACCGATGATGCCAGCAAAATACACGTCTGTTTTAAATAGTATAAAACAAATACAGCTTTTAAGGCATTTTAATCTGAAGCCATTGCATTGCAATGTTTTACAAATTCCAATACAGATGTAAAAGTAAATCTCTTCGAAATAAGAACATTTTGCAATTGAAGATATAATAAATGACATACACATTTGTCATTATATTTTAAGCGACATGGAAAGAAATCCTGGGTTTGAAGTTTATAACACATTGTTCACATGTTATTGGAAATTTAATCCAGTAAAAGCTTATTTCAAAAAACCTTCAGGCATGAACTGAACAGATCCCTGAAGTTATGAAACCCAGAGCTCCTGACATCAAACAGTACAAGGCGCAAACCATGTTCTACACAAAATGTTTTCACTGTGAATTAGTTGACATCCATTGAGTGTATTGCTTGCATGTAAGTAAGTGCACTTGTGTCATGCAATGCCTGCAGAAGTCTTAACCACTGAGCCAGCTCTCTAGCCCCATATTTTCATTTTTGTTTAGGTTTGCCAGATCTGTGGCTCAGAAAAAATTAACCCTAAGTTTTTAAGACCTGATGTAATGAAAAGTTTGCTTTATCAAATGATCAACACTTAGTCGTAGTCTAGCCATTAAAAGGTAAGACAGTATTTAAGTAAATGTTATAAAGACAGAAAAGGGGTTAACAAAGAGATGCTAAGATTCTCATAACTGGAGACTAGGGAAAGTCATGAAAGACCATGTGTCTAAAGAGGCTGGATGTTAGAAAGTGCCCATAAGAGATAGAGGGGAAGAGGTGTTAAAGGATAAGGGGATAGTGGAGCACATGTGATATGAATGTGGGAAAATACTGTTAGTCAAAGGTCTAAGGGGGTGTGCGAGCATGGACACAGGGAACAGGAGTGGATGGGAGATTTTAGCTATAACTAATGATATCTGAAAAGCCACTATACAAACCCATTTCCTTATAATCTAGTTGACAGTATAATATTTAAAAACCAAGAAACTTGTAAATAGGCAACCTGCATGAATAGACAATGATTCTACCAGAATGCAAGGGTTATTAAACAAAAATCTCAAGACCAGGTATACCTCCCTTTGAGTTACTGGTTATGAAGGTCCTAGAATTCCACCACCTCCATCCCAAACAAAACAGCCTACTGCTATTTCTCTTGCCTTACCATCATAATTAAATGGTAAGGTTCTATTGCTGAAGACTGAATGTACTTTGGCTGCAGGACATAAGAAACAAAGCTGGAACTGACCTGAAAGTTGTGTTCCCTGTTGGGTAGCTTTTAGAGTACTGAAAGGTGTTCTGCAGGCCACCAGGGGAGAAAAGTCTTCAGTGGTATTACACAGTGCTGAAAATCTGAATGGTACAACACAAACCTGTCATGCCAGTTATGCGCACTTGTGCAATAGTCGCATGAAGTTTATGGAGGTAACCAATCCACTTTCTGTTCAACTTTGAGCCCTGATCCACAGAAGGTAATTCATGCTGGATGCTATAAACCTGTTCAAAAGCCTTATGACTTGGGAGGTCATAGGCCCCAGCAGGGAACCTACTAGTATTGTTTTGCTAAATGCTCTTGTCATACTGCCTTCTAAATAGTTATGCTTAAACTTTGTCTTATGAATTTTCCTTTCGCAGTGAGGCCCGGTGTTCAGCTCCACCCGGTCTAGGTTCGAACCAATTGAGCAAAAGGAGAATGTTCTTCAATTAGAGAAATTGGTTTATTCCAGGTTACTTACAAAGGATTCTTTCCTGGAGAGAGAGACAGAAATTTCGTATCGGGGAGCCAGCATTCTGATCAGAAGTCGGGTGGACCTCCGGTGCACACACATCCAAGATGGAGACCAGTGGTGCCCAGCCCCAGCTCCTACCCAGCTTTCTCTGCTTCCCTACTAGACCCTCCCCCACTGGTTAGTTGGAAAGTAGTTGACTCTATTGGCTTCATCTGTGTCAATCACATTCTTGGAGGCATGTCCCTCAAGGCAGAGAGAAACTATAAATTTACCCTATAAACTTATATATTAGTATTGCTGTCAGCATTCATTAGAGAAATTTTTCTGCACTGAGCAGTAGATAATGAAGAGACTTATAACTGGTCAAAAAACTGAGAGGAAGTGACGGTTTGGCCTGAAATAGGACGTCTGTATCAGATACTCTGAAGCTCAGAGAACATTCTGAATGACTACAGGGAATAATGTAAGAGATAGAGAATGGGATGAGTGCTGTGGATATAACATGTTGTGGCCATGACCCCACAATAGCTACGGTTACCTGCACAAGACCAGAACAAAGTCAAGTCAACAAGGTTATCCATCCAATTCCAGCAGACAGCAGTAATTGGACCTAATGATCTTTCTGGGAGAAGTAATTTTAAACCCAGATAAAATGACACATTATTCAGAAAGAAAAAGAAATGATGCTTTCAGAAAGTGAGGGCCTTTTAGAGTCACTATCATCAAAGGACAGTAAATTTATTGAGCATTGTTACTGTAAACTTGTATATACAAACATAATGTGTGTTTACATACATGAATGTAAAGGTTTCATAAGAGTAGGACATGTATAGAATATGTATAGAAAGGTAGATTGATATGCAGAAGATTTTCTGAGATTTCTAGATTTAAATAATTAGCATATAGTCTCCCATTACCATCATTCAATATTTATAAAAATAGTTCTGGAACTGAAGCACTGTTGTATTCATAAATTTTTCTATGCTTTACGAAGGTGGGAGCATGACTGAAAACCATGTATTCTTTATTGTTTACAGTGCACTGACTTTCCATGTAATGATATTTTCCTCTTAGAAATATATATTAGTAATTTGCAAACAGTATGTACAGCAACGGAGTAAAACAATCCATTAGTGAAAAGAAAAAAATGTTACAACGTACAGTTTCAGATATAGAAATGTGAGAATGACATTTTACTAATATTTAATTTTCAGCAGGCCTCAGTTTTATCATCTCTCTCTCTTCCACTTGACACTACCTAACCCAAACTGCAGTGGTTACTACAGAGTCATGGCCCTTTTCATCCTTCCATCTAGAAGATCAAGATTTTTCTGTATGATATCCAAATTATCTATGAAACCACCCAGCACACCCTCATCTATCCTACAGTGAGTCAGACACTCAGGCAATTCCTTTCTCTTCCCTGTGGTGGGGAGGGCTCAACCTGTGACTTCCTGCCAGACTACTCAACAAGGCAAAGGTGACAGCTGTCACTTCCATGATTATGTTTCAGTGTATCAAACTCTATTCCCCCTATCTGGAGACAGATTCCTTTGCTGAATTCTTGCAGTAAAGCCCAGTAGCATGAAACGGTTGCATGGTAAGGAATTAGCTTCCCTTTCCCTTGCCTGAGGCTGGGTCCTGGCCAGAAGTAGAAAGCAAACATAGAGGTCAGTTCTACAACAGAGAAAAGAATTCTGTGCATTCTTGGAAACAGATCTTTCCCCTCTCAGGTTTGTGTATGAGAACCCAGGGTTAGCAGAAGCCCTGTCCTTTAGGAGAAAATAGATAAGTTGTGCCCAAATGGATCTAGAAAATTTCAGAGTTAAGTATACTATAGTCAACCTGCTCTGTTTATTTATTATATAACAACAGAAATTAATACAGTCAAAAAGTAGTCTTTAACTTATAAAGGTCAAATTTTCTTCTTATTTTTACATTTATTTGTTTGGGAGGTGGTACACTGAGGCAGGCACGTGCATATCACAGCTAAGTTGTGGAAGTTAGAGCACAGCTTACAGGAAGGAGTCGGTTGCCTCCTTCCACCACATGGTTTCCAGAGATTGGCTTCAGGCCACCAGGCTTGGTGGAAAGCACCATTAACTATGGAGATATTTCACAGGCCCAACTTTGGCAATTCATAGGAAATAAGGAGACAGTTGAAACTTTACTTACTTTAAAAAATTTTTTACCTCTTTTTGATAAAATCATACACCATTCTGGGGATCATGCCTTTTCCTCATTTCTATAGCAGTGAACCTTTCTGTTTTTGGAGTCATAAGTACAAATTTAACTGTGGTTTTGGTCTGCCTGCCTTGTGGTTCTACACAGTATACTGTCTAAGGTCTAATGATTAAAAACAAGGCCTAAGAATCTGTAAACTTAAGTCAATTTATCCTGGCTTGTATGTGAATCCACTCACTCTGGCCAGCATAAATTTGCACTAAGAATCAGTGGCTTTATGGAGCTCTAAGGTCATTTCTAAGACACATATCATGTGGTACTGTGATTTGTTCTTGTTAACATCCTTATGTGACTCTGAGAGTCAAGGCTCCAGGACAATTTGCTCCCAAAGCTCACCCCATTCAGATTTGTCCATCTTTTTATCTGCAGTCCGTATTCACTGCAAGATCCTTATGAGTGGCCCAACCCAAAAATTATAACCTTACTTAAAACATTAGATATGTTTTTGTTATTTTTTAATGTAGTTTTTAAGCCTGACCATTGCAGATGACAATATTTATGTCTCAAAGTCAAAAGGTTGGACACACCTGGAGAGTATGTTTATGAATAGATGATGTTGGTTGTGATTATCAGTCGGTGAGCCACTTCTTTCAGAGACCATGAGGCTTAACTTGGCTGCGGACAAGAAGGGCTTCATCTCATTCCATAAAGAAATGGGGGGATGAGGTTTCTGGTCTGAATTGAAAGCCATAGACAATTCTACCTACAGACAGAACTGGACCTATGGATAATTTTTTGGTGTTATTTGAAAAGTAAGACCTTTACTCACTTCAAAAGACTTCATTCATAAATGTGTCATTTAAACACGGACAACTCTGAGTCATTTAGCTGGAGGTGGTATGTAACATATGTCCTTTGTAGAGCTGTGTAGATTGTTAGACACCTTTAATTATATTCACATGTGCTTTAGAGATAAAAAAGTATCATTTGTCCTAAATTGTACCATTGTTATTTAAGATTGTGATGGTCTAGTAAGTGAATTCTAGAATGTATATGCTTAATAAAGTCCTTGTTTATTTTCAGAGTCAACCCTTTAAAATAGATAAATGGTCATAGCTACGACATACCATTCTGCATTGCATACTTGGTGCTGCTATCTGCTAGTTAAGACTCTGGGGCTATGTCTGTAAACTTTAGTTTACTCATAGTTAAGTTAGAAATTCAGGATGGAACCAAATTAGGGAAATTTTATTTTCTCAGTAGCTAGTGAAAAGGGTTTTATAAGTCACTATAACAGGGAAAGAAAGCCAAAAGTGGAGCCCAGGTCTCCAGAGGATAAGGAATATCACTTTATATGATGAATATGTCTGAGGAAGGAGGATGAAACTGATGCTTGTGCTGGACCAGGTGATTGAGGAAGAAGAGAGAAGGCCAAGGCTACTTGGAAAAGAGAGGAAACCCACCTGCCTTCTCAGTGACACCTTGGCTAAAATCTGTAATACTGTTTCCTAATTCTTTTGGTTTGATAATTCATTCCCCCCACACAGGAAAGTTCAAATTTAAAATTTAAGTTTTCTAATAAAGTTTGTGAAAAAAAGGTATTAATAAACCGATGAAACACAGATTCAGAAAAATCTGCTCAAATTTCCATGGCATCTACATCTGAAGAATTTTGGGTGAAGTCAGTGTGGCTAGTATGAAGGCCTCGTAGAGTACCTTACACATCTGCTGTCAGTAATGGCAGGGAACAGGACTGCTTCACCATCAGATTGTGTTGTATATTATTACAGTGTCTGTACATTTATAGTTATTGTGTCCATTTAAACAGACAAGAATGCAGAAGCGCTATTGATATGTAATTATAATAATTAAAAAGTTGCAGGCAAAATAATATATTCAGCAACACATATAAATGAGAAATACAGTAGCGTCTTGAGAATGAAAATTAAATTAAGGGATAGGAGACTTTTAATAAAAGAAAGATCAAGCAATCCCTAGGAAGATGTAGAAAAGCAGGGATATCATATTAATGATCAAATAGAACATTGTGGGTTGTCAGTGAATAAAGTCTTAGTAATTTGCATCATAATAAGGAAAGCAGTTATTGGTTTCTCACTTCTCTGTAGCTACTGAATGATTCACTAGTTATCACATCAACATACTTTAAAGAAAATGTCTTGCTGATAAAATATTTCACAGCTGTTTAAAAATGTCCCCATCTGGCATCATAGTTTGAGCCTGTTTTAGTGCCAAGCTCTGGGCATGATAAAGAAGGATTTGCTGACTTGTCTAAAGATGATAAAGTGGTAGATAAAAACGAATGGGATAACCACCAGAAAAGCAAAAAAGTCACACACATACACCCGTGATGGCACTAGTAAAATTGTACCCTATGGTACTTTGTAGAAACATTTAGGGAGTAAGTGAATGGTATGTCTATCCTGTAGCCTGATGTCGAAGACGTCAGACTGACTGAGCTTGTCCTTGCTTTTCTTGCTTGTATTACTCAGTAATAACTGTAGAAACTTCTGCCATATCTTTAGACAAGGAGGGACTATTTGGAATGGACCCACTCTGTTCTCATCCCTTGTAGAAAGGATGACCTGTAAGGTAGATGATAGTGGTACATAAGAACCCAGGTGATGCTGTTCTTCCGTCAACTGTGGTGTAAAGGACATGCACCAGTGAGACTTGGTCTCCACAGTCAGTTTTCCTGAACCTTAAGAGATGAGCTTGCCATGCAGCCTAGGTGTGTCTTTTCCCTTGATGCTTATCTGAGTGATAAAGTGGCTCCTTTTAACTTTTTATGTGGGAGGTCAATCTCACCTGACTTGTCTAAGTGGTAGAAGTTACAAATTGGCAACTGATACTCAGTGAACATGCCTCACAGTCAGCAATTCCATTCAGGTTCATGCCCTGCAGTATCACTGCCATCTGTAAGACAAAGAAGGATGCCTCAGAAGAGCCAGAAGCTGCTGACACTGTGATCTTGAGCTAGTATCTCCAGACATGTGATAAACATATATTTGGCTTTCTTAAGTCACCCATTCTACATTATAAGAGGCAAACCCACTAATATGAACACTAAAGTGAATGGTTCATGGGCTGCTATCAGCAAACATTGGTTCTCCTATTCTTTGCATCAGAAATGAGTAATTTGAGGGATACACTGTAAACTAGAATTATTCTGGGAAGGGCGCAGTGTCAGGGAGGCACAGACTAGGTGGTAGTCACCTTGATTTGATGACAAATGTCATAGAACTGATCTTCTAAAGATTAAAAACATCTGGAATATATCAAAATCAAAAGGCTACAAATGTTAAAATCCAAGCCTGTAGACAAAGCCAAGCATCTGGATTTTGTAAGCATACATCTGGGCTAGAAACTTGTATATACTAATCATGGCATTTCTAAAGGTAGATAATAGGCGTACAGACAAGAGTGAGACTGTAGAAGCAGAGGTGACATGAGTTGCTCCAGAAAGAAGCATTATCTGTCAGAAGCATCCCCTTGCAGGCTATGTGACCATTGATGTTCAACAGCATCGCACATGCAGCTTTGACAATAGGAGAGATTAGTTAGGATGCATGCTTATATACACTCTGTCCAATTCACTAACCTTAATCAGAAATGTGTTCTGTATGTACATATATACTGCTGTATTAGAGTTCTCAATGGAAATAGAACCAGTTATTACAAGGGATTGCCTAATATAAGCAAGAGCAAGATTTTCATGATGAGTCAGGACACTGTAGATCCCCAGTGAAGTCTAAAATGTGGTTTTCCAGAGAAACTCTTTTGCCCAGGGAGACTGGTCTCTTTGTTATATTTAAATCTTCAACTAATTTGTATGGTCCACCCACATTATGCAGGAAAAGCTGCTTTATTCTAGGTTTGCCTATTTAAATGCTAATATCATCCAAAAACAATTTAAATAGACTCATAAAATTAACCATCACAGCTCTCCACTTTGACAGTACTATAATTGATATTTAACTTCTCTTCATAAAAATACTGTTTTTATCTTTGAATAGATAGGCATCAAAAGATAAGTATGACCCATTTTCCCTAGTTTTGCATCATATTTCTATCCTTTTTGCAGGTACGGGCAATTTCCTCCCCTTTTCTACTATGGTATATTACACACACTACAAGTTACAAGGGTCACACCTCAGAGTCTTCATCAGGTTGTTAAACTTGCTGAGTATTCTCTGCTCTGATAAGCATAGCCCAGTGGCATGGGCATGTTGGAGATGAAGGAAATGCCCATCTGTAGAAATGCCCGCTGTAGTCGCTTGGCACTGTAGCATCTTTTCTTTCTGCTTCTGTGCTGTGATCATAGGCTGCATTAGCTATTAGCTCACCGTATCTCTGGACAGGAGGAGCATTGCTTCTCAATGTGCTTGCTGACGACATAGCCACCTCCTCCTCTCTGTTCCCTCCCTGTCAAGGAATTAGGAATTTTCTCTGGCTTAGAGTACATCTTTTTATTTTTTCCTCTCTTGGAAGAGCAGTCATGCCAACCTAAATTCAGTTATTTTGGATGATGAATTTACCAACTAAGAAAGCAGGGGCATATACTAATGTCTTTCTCATGCTATATTGTCAACTCGAGGGGAACATGAAACCTAAATGCGAAAATAAATGTAAGAAATCACAGTTGATGGAACAACTGTGATCCAAATATTAATTAGTCATCTGATTTAAATCTGTAAATCCTTCTAATCAGTACATAGAGTTTGTCACAAGGCCTTCTCCAGCTCCTGTTGTTCTGCCCAGGATTAGAAGAGAGCTGTTCAGAATGCTTCATCCTATGTAGGTTCTGAAAGTTTAGTGGGGGGACCCATAGAAGCAACATAATGAGCAACTGGAGAGGAGCAATGAGAAAGAACCATGCAGATATACAGGAGTACCACAGAAGCCCGAGATACCTACTCCGCAGTAGGGCTTAGATCATGACAGCCATCTGCTTCCAGGGTGGGAAAGTGTGCATAACGGAAGGAGAAAGCGCACTGAATGCTGGTAAAGTCTATGAAAGTATGGGAGTCATGTGCTGACTTCAGAATTTCTGCATTTCAGCTACTTTTTAATATAATTTCGACTAACCCCCCCTCGTTTTGTGTAGAGGTCTGAAGAAGACATTTATGTAAACAAACAACTCTGCTGTTCAACAGAAGAAGAAAATCAAGGCTAGTCAGACACTGCCATGGAATCATAGTAACAGTAACTGCTGGTGGTAACACTGGGGAGCAGGACTGGGATGGGGATCACCTTTTAAATTTCTATGTTATTAGTCTTTTTACTCTGGTAAGCTACCACCACTTTTATAAATACGGAAACAAAATCCTCAATTTCTCAACTTTAAAGAAAGATAATCTGTGATCTCATACTTTTCCTAAAAATGCTGCAATCTGTTCAAATCTATTTTCTTTGTATTTACACAAATTTGAGATGGCTTTCCAGAAGAAATATTTCATCATCTTAATTTCAGGGCATTGGTATGATTATTACACTTAATTTTATAAAACAAAAAAAAAGTGTGACTTTTTCAGTTTACATCAATAACTGAAACTATTGGTAATATTTTTGAAGCAAATGTTAGAGGTTTTAATTGACCACATGCAAGCCTCTCTCTTTTGAAAATCAAAGTGGTTTTAAGTGACTTCAATGTGTTAGAGTACTTTCAGTCTCTGAATGCTATTAAAACTAGCTTTAATGAAAAACATGCTAAAGCCAAATAAATGCTCTAATTCAGGGAAATGTGTAATTTCAACAGTGTTTTGTAAAATCTTGTTTTTATTTCTTATCTTCAATAATACTGATTGTCCCTTGCTTGTGTTCACAAGAACCTGGGTTTTACCTGGAAGAAAATAGATTTTTCAAACATATATTTAGTAATTGATGATAATCATAATGAAATTGGATTTTGCTCTCTGGAGATTTGGGCATAAAAATCTATGTGGAGCCACTCTTGCTATTGAAGATACACAAATTCTCCTAGTGGACTACTTTCTTGTCCCATTTGGCTTTCTGTTTCTCCAACCTTAGGGAGCAGGATTTCCTATACCAAATGCGTGGCATTATTGCAATAAGCTAATGGGACAATTGTAATTGTTACCACAAAATTCTGGGAATTAACCAGAAAGATTGATACACACTAAAGGCAGAATCACAATTTTCCATCTATGATGGGTTTAAAAGTGACCTCCAAAAGGTAAGTCTTCTTCTTAAACCTAGCAGCCGAGAATGAAACCTTCCTTGAAAATAGATTCACTGCAGATATAAATAAGGATTATAAAATGTCATTAGCTTGGGTGTCAAGTGAGCCATGAATCCAATGATTGGTATACTCCTAAGTATAGAACAGACACAGTAGAGAAGTCCCTGGAGGCAGGGGGGCAAAGATGTCTTCTTGCTTATAGTAAAATGTGAGAAAAGATAAACTGAAGGTGGATTAACTCAGCACCTGACAGTTTGGGTGGTTCTCAACATAAGCAGATTGCAAAGGAGACTCAAATTAAGGTATTCATGGTTGAGAAAATGTGCTCTACAGAGAAGCCCAATACGTAGCTGGAAACAGTTTTGTTGAATGGATAATGTGAGGAACTACATACAGCACAGCCTAAGGAGGGAGATGTGGTCCTCTAAGAGCTTGGTGGAAGAACTCTAGTATAATGATGATGTAAAGACCCATGACCAAACACATTAGAGGCACATAAGATTTTTGAGAAAGTTGAATAAAGGAAGCATTGCCAGCCTGGATTGAAAGGCAAAGAAAGGTAGAGGGAAGGTCATGCTGAAATGAAAGCTGAGACAGGGTTCTACAAGGGAAGATTCTCCTATAATCTTCAAAAGACCTTGGCCTGGATAAGACTTTCATTTTATGCACCTTGCTTCCCTGACAGAAAAAAAAGCTTTTTCTGATACTTGAGGCCACTAAGTTTTGGGTAGTTTGTTGCTATCCTAGGAAATGTGCCACTATTACTGATTCCCTGGTCTGGCTATTCTAGTCTTAGATGAGTTCCTGATTACCAGATATGCTCAGACACATTGATTGTTCCAGCAAATACTCTCCATTCCCACCTCCTATAATCTGTTACTGTGAAGAACTTACAAGAAGCGTCACAACTTCAAAAGAGGCTTAAATTACTTAAATCTTACTGTCCTGACAATAATTATTTTAATTTATAAAAATCTTTAAGTATTTACAAAGATTTATGATATCAATGCTGATTGATTAAATGCCGACATTAAACTGGGCTCTGATCATTACAAGTGAGACAAATATAATCAGCTGTATCTTAACTTTCAAATTTTGAAATAGTATACAACACATTGTTCCCTTGGTTCTGGTTTTAAAATCCCTTGAACCTTGATAAGACTGACAGACCAGAGTAGGAGGAAAGGCTGGGCATACCAGAAATGCAGTGAGATTTTGGAGTATATCAAACGGATAGTGATACATTTTCTCTTTTTTATTCTACTTAAGCACAATGTGGTGAATGACACAGAAATAATAATTCTTTATTAGAGTAAATGAATAATAACCAACTTTCTGGAGTCTTTCATGCATTATACGCATAGAAGTTTTATTGTTAATGATTACTGTTCACAAAATATTAATATTATCTGATATCTTTAAAATTGATTCTTACGGTTCTGTAGTAACTGAGGGAAAGAGCACCATGCTAGAATTAAGGAAACTGGGGTTCACATAGCAAAAATGCTTTGCAGTTCCTATAGCAAGTGAGTGTCAGAATGATGCCAGATTTCAGCCCTCCCTCTTGTAGTCTAGCGCTCTCTTTGTTTTCTTTCTACTGATTGGAGAACAGGTTAATAGATTTACATGTTTATATTTATTTCTGCCTTATTATCTGTAATTTTATATATAAATAGCAATATAAAACCTCCTGGCTTAATGAATTCTCTGACTATGGGCTTTAATACTTTTGTTAAAATGAATAGATGAATGAAATGAAAGAGGTAAGATAACATTGAAATCAGTTGTCTCATTATTAAAAGTGTCATTCTTGTGTGATTTGGAAGTGCCCAGGTTGTAGATGAATATGATATTTCTCAAGAGGATTAAAAACCCGTGTTTTTGATATTTGTGTTATATAGGATATAGGTAGAATGAAGCTGACCCCAAAGAAAAAGTCATTATTGCTGGAAGGCCAAGAAACTTCTAGAGAATGCTACCTAAATATTTATATAATGAGTTCCCATAAATCCTTAAGAAAGAAAAATGGTTCTTGAATCAACACAATGAAGTCCAACATATGCTAGTAACCTGGCAATATACAAAGGTAATTAATAAAGTTTTTTTCCCCTTTTCAATAGAACGAATGTACACATTTTGAAAGAAAATTTTAAATGTTCCCTAAATTTATTTAATTAATGAATAAAGAACCATTAAAGACCAATGGTTTAGCTAAACTGATACCTGTAAAAACAATCCTACTCCATTAGATATTTGCTACAAATTCAAAATGTTTAGCATAAAATTTCTAAAAATACAATAGAGTAAATATATTAATCATATCTATTTTCTTTAAATGGCTGAATATAATGCTACAGTGTCATATTTCCAGAATAGCAACTGTTTCATATATTTGCAACACTGGGGAGCTGGAAAGACTTGTCTTTAAAAAATGTATACTCATAAGCCTGAAGGAAGCGATTAGTAATGCAATGTGATATATTTAGCACACACATCTGAAAACACATAAAACCAAAATAAAACACCCTTGGCATTTGGATGTTTAAAGGGAAAGTGTAAACTAGACAGCAGAGAAATATAAATGTTAAAAGCATTGCATTCACCTGCAAATACATGATGTTGCTAAATTGGCTTTTCAAAAATGACTATCAGTCCAAAAAGTTCTCCAGGGGACTGGAAATGCACTGATCTAACAAGGGCAGACTTGAATTCTAGGTCTGGAACGGTACTGCAGGTACTCCAGGAAGGGCTAGAGATATCAAAGATGTGGAATGAACATCCTCTTTCCTTGAGTCTTAACATGACTTCACTGTCCATCTGTGGTGAATGACCACATGACACTTTCTGGTTGGAATTATTTATGTCATAATACAGATCAAGTAAAGTCAGTTTACCCAATAAACCCTTGATAGAAGAAAAAAAATACCATCTCTTTCTATTTTTACAGTTGATTTTAAAGACCACATATGGTCATTCAAACTTCAGTTTTGCATTCAGTATATGGTTAATGAAAATGAATGCATCTTGGAGAGCTTGATCATGACAACTTATGTCTCCTGCCATCATGTTGCAACTGGATGTTTATGTGCACTTGACTATAGGTGTCTGCAGAGGAAATGGAACGAGCTAGCTACATCTGGGTTGGGGCTACATGCAGGCAGGAGTGGATAAGTTAAAGAATAGTATAAATATGTGCTGGTCATGGTAAAGAAAAATGGACCAGTACAGGCTAAGCATAAGAGCAAATGCTAAGTTTTGTGGAATTACACATTGAGGGGTCAGCAGGAGCACCACTGAGGCCTCTGTTGCTTGTGGTTGTGTTCTTTTGTCACTGAATTTAAAGGTTTTGAAGTAGAAGTCATTAGCAATCACTCCTTTACAGTAGCTATTTCTATTACCTTCCTGGTTCATTTAATTTCTGTCTTATATTTATTCTAAAACTTTTCTCCAATAGGTATGAGCTTCCTATTTCCTTTACTTCAAGCTTGATGTGCTCACAGTCTACATTAAAAGTCCAGTGGCAAAAGGGAAAAAGTTGGTAGAAAAGAATTATATTATTAATTAATTAATTAATTTAGTGTGTGTGTGTGTGTGTGTGTGTGTGTGTGTGTGTGTGTATACGTGTGCATGTGGAGGACAAAGGTTGATGTCCAGGGTGTTTTGCACTATTTCTCTCTGTCCAAGTTTTCCTCTCTGCTGCTGTGATAAAACACTGACCACAAACAACTCGAGTAGAGGAAAAGTGTTTATTTCATCTCACACTTCATATTACAATCCATCACTGAGGGACGCCAAGCAGGAGCCCAAACTGAAGGCAGTAGCTGAAGCAGAGACCACTGAGCCACGCTGCTTGCTGGCTTGTTCCCCCTGGCTTGCTTGGCTATTTTTCTTTTATAGCTCAAGCACACCTGCCCAGAGATGGCACCTTCCACAGTACACTGCACCCTCCTACATCAACTGGTAATCAAGAAAATTCCTTAAAGGTGAAAATTCCCACAGGCAAGTCTGATGGAGAAATTCCTCAGTCAATGTTGCCTCTTCCCAGGTGACTATAGATTGTGTTGATGAAATCTAAAGAACGTACTCTTTTGTTGTTGTCAGGGTCTCTCACTGAATCCATCAGAGCCCACTGGATTAGCTACCCTGACAGGTTCAGTGAGCTCCAGGGATCTATGTCTCTGTATCCTCCATTCTCCACCAATGCTGAGTTACAGCATTGCCAAACCCAGCATTTTCACAGCTGCTGCGGAGACATTACTGACAGAGACATCTCCTAATCCCCCTGGAAAGGAATTAGTTATAAGAAAATAACAGTCATCGGTGATGAATGCTTTTTGAAGGTCATGCTGTCTGTTATCAGATACTGAAGATTTAAAAGGGCAGGCACTTCCAAAAGGTTCCAATAGAAGCTCAAGATCTCCTAGAAATCATGAGCATCTTCTCATTATCACCACGAAGAGGCTGATGGGGAGCATTAAATTGATCTTCCTATGCCCTTGATGTTTCTTGTTGACCTCAACATGTCAGTGAAGCATCCCCAGGAGTGACAAGGTGAGCTGCCTCTGCTATTCTCAAGGTGGTTGCTTCCTCATATAACACTACAGATCTTCTTGCCATCTTAGAGACTGTCGATATCCACCCTACCATGAATGTAGGGTGTCAATCACAGAAGATACTCAGTGAATCCTGGTGATCTCATTCCAATGGTGTTCACTCTCAAACAAGTTAGAATATCATCCCATTAGTGTAGGTCTCCATCTTTTCTCAATCCTGAATGCTTTCTTCTTTATTCTTTGAAGCACACTCCCTTCTCACTAATAAAAATCTAACTCCTTTGAGGGAAACTTTCAGAGTCACACCAAAGAATGATGCTTTTTCTCTTGTGTCAGTCGTACCACTGATTGAGGACAACTGTCTTAATGATAATCCATGCTGCTCTCAGACCTTTCCTCCTCCTATCAACCTTCTGACTTCCGAAGTTTATAAAACCAATCACTACTGCCCCAACTTATTGCAGTCATGGATCTACATCCCAGACACTTGTGCCGATTTACTGAAGATGTTTTTATTGCATGACTTACTTCCTTACTACGTCTCTCAAAAGTTTTTGTTCAATACTCATAATAGATATTTTTGACAGTATCTTAATTTTGACTTCATTGCTTTTATTTTTGTCTGGAACATGGCCTTCTACTTTATTTTCATTGGGTAGCACTGTTTCCTTACAGTGAATAGTAGTACCACCGTAATTTCCATTTCAAACACTCACCTCTTCAGTCCACCTGTTTAAACACGTTTTCTTTCATTCCTTCCTCTAAAAGGCCATAGTACCTCCGAAATATGAATTCTACTGGCCATAGTATCTTTTCATTCCTTGCACTGAAATAACTATTTATTATCTGTGTATGTGTGTGTATGTGTATGTGTGTGTATATGTGTGTGTATGTGTGTATGTGTATGTATGTGTGTGTATGTGTGTGTGTTTGTATGTGTGTATGTGTGTTTGTGTGTGTGTGTGTGAATCCCCATCATGGATTCTAGGGATTGAACTTAGGTTATCAGGCTTGGATGACAAGCCCTTTTAGCACACAGCCATTTCACAAACTCTCACAATTTTTAAGCACCCTCATGTGTTCATTTTCTCTCTTTAAAAACGTTTGAGAAATTCCTGTATGCATATCATCTGTCCTGATCGAATCCACCCTTCAAACCCTCTTCTCCAACACTTCCCATGCCTTCCTCACCAAGATTCCATCAAAATTTCATATTTTGAAAAAAATCGGCTGAATCTACTTAGTGCTGACTTTATATGGATAGGTTCAGGCTCATTCACCCAGCATGGGAAACCTGTCGAGATATGTATATATATTATTCATAAACACATTTAATTTTAAATATTTCTGAGAGGTTGACACTAATTTTTGTAATCATTAGAACCATTTTTAGATATTTTTAGAAGTACACAACTCATTGTGTAACCAAGTGTACATTCACCCATACCTAGAACTTTCAACAGCGCCATATTCTTCTGTTTGTTTGTTCTCAAAATATTTATGAATAAAGGAGTGAACAGTGGAATGAATGACTAAGAAACATGTAGTACTGTAAGTTCAGTATGTGCTCATTATATAAGTGATGTTCTGAGCTGCTAATTCTTCATTCTTTTATTATACATGGCACTGGTAAAATGTAATAAAGGGCTTTTAGCTACTTGAAGTGTTCCCATAAGCTATAGGAGTGTCATTTGTCTTGGTGGCAGTAAGGGAAGGAGCAAAGAACAATTTGTCTTTTTTGCCTCATATTTCCACTTAAATGTAGAGAGATAAAAAGCAAGAGACAGCTTGTACTAATTGGGAGGAGAAAATTTAAGAGAATATTGCTCTTGGCAGTGTTCAAAATACCAAGGTCAAACATGTACCTTCTGCAACTCTGTACTTCTCTATAAAAGAGTGCACAGTGTGAGAGAATTTCATGGACACATTTAAAAAATTACATAACAGGGACTTAGCAGCAGGGTCAAGAGGTTGCATATCAGTTTCCTAAATGATAATTTGGATCCTATTTATTCATTAAACTTAGGTCTTGAGCATTAAGCCTGGAAGATTAATACATCTGGATGTGTTGTTTTCCTCTTAGGTGCAATTCAGTCACCTTTGCTTAAAAGTGGCCCAGGCAATGATTTCTGAGGACATTCAAGGACTCCCTGTCCTTCAACACCCACTCTTTGTACATCATAGAATTTGGCAATGTCATGAGTATTTGACTATTGAATCTGAATCATTGGTATGGGGTAGGCAAACAGTTCTCTAGTTCCTTGCCCTTATAAAAATCCACACTGCATGGAAAAAATCAATCTGTGTTTTCTTTTAGACATTTACCAGCAGATTAAGGAAGAAAATATGTACTAAGGAAGAATTCAGTATTTCTTATTTTATTACACTTATAGCCAAGTTGTGTATATATAATTGTTGAAGAATACTATTTCTAAAAATAAATTAGCTAATTTCTTGAGAGGCACTGTAAGAATAGAAACATAAAACTACCCAAAATAATCTTACCTAATTGAAACTGAATTCACCCTGCCACAACAAAAGATTAAAATGCATTTGCAGTATAGTTCTCATGACTTCTGTTGTAGATTATTCATTGAATTTCTAATTTATACATTTTGATAACCCACAATGCATCTTGTAGGATTGTGCTTTAAATTGTCAGGGTTCCTGCAGAGATCATTAAACCTTTAGTAGAATTCAACACAAATTTGCTTTCTTCTCTAAACTGTTAATGAAATCCTTTAGTCCTCTTTGCTCTAAGGAGAGCTTTATTCAATTGCGTTATTTTTAATTTTGCTATTGCAAAATAATTGTAAAATGTTCCAGTCTGATCCTACTTCAATGGAACAAATACTTTTATCATTAATATAATTAGGTAAGCATCTCAACAAAATGGAGAGATGAATCCCATGATAAATATTTATAATTTCTTTTTAGGGAGCAGTTTCACTATTTCACTAGCATTTGAACTTTGTGAGGACAATGATTATTTTTAACTTGTTTGTTGTGATATACTATTTCACGGCACAGTGTTTGAAGACACTGCTCTGTAACACTCCAATAACGATGATATAACCATACTTGAATTACTCAGATTGAATCAAGCAAAAATCTAGAATAGAAGTCACAAGTTTATACACTTTAATAGCAAGTAGAAAACTATCCTGTACACTAGCATATAGCATTTACCTCAGCAGCACGAAATACCACTTATACTATACATTGGGTTCATCATAGTTCTTTACAAATCCCACGTGCGGGAGAGAAAGTTTGCTTTAAATTAGGAATCAAAACACCCCACTAGACAGGTGCCATTCCTTCTTCTCTCTTTAACTGTAATGCTTAGGTAAAAGTCATTTCAGTGTACAACAATTAAAATAGGAATCTTACAAATGAGAGCTATTGCTTTTCTTCATCAACATTGCATTTGGATTCTTCTATATGAGACACATTGGGATTTTTGTTGCCCCGCCACTCACTAGGCTTTTAGCTCCTCATATCTCTATATCTGGTACATTGTCTAACAGACCTGTTATTTGACTTTTCTTTAGGGAAGGAACTTTGGAGACTGCCACTGACTCTAGCTTTTCATGCTATATTTAGAAGATAATTTGCTGCACCTTCTTGGATCGATTTTGCCATCTCAGTTACTTTGTGAGAGATAATTGACATTCTTTGTGCTATGACAACTGCATGTGATGGATTAGTTCTAGTGGTTGACATTGGTTAGCTTCATATCAGTCACAGAATTTTGCAAGCAGCCAGATTCAAATCCTATGCAAGATTCGTGACATTTTCCAGAAAGCGGGCAGCCTGAACTTCAGGAAAATAACAAACAACTTCTCTCTCTTTAATTTTTCAAACTAATGAAAAAAGGAGCAAACCCAGTAGATTGACAGTCTCCAACTCTCAGCATAGATTGCAATTGAAAAATTTCAGGGTGTGACTCTAGATAGATACTGTGGTATTTTTATATGAAAACATTAAAAATAATCAAGTTTGTATCACTTTTTATAGATTGATAATTCAGCCTATGAGAAATCAGAAGTTATATCAGAAGGCTGCATTAGGTAACAAGATATAATTTGTGCTTAATATAATGCATGAGGGCAATATAGTTCACAATTTACTGATATAATCCTGAATATTATAGAAATACCAATAGAAGTAATATCAAAACATTGAATGGTTGAAGACAGAGCCATTAGAATTAGTGCATTTTAATAGATGGTAAAATTTCTGAGTTATATTTCCTTTGTGATGGTCTACCCAGTCATTTATTTATTCATATCTTATACTCCCAGAGTTAATTTTTACCTTAACAAATATTCCGATTATTTATTACTACCTTACAAAATTTCTGAAATGTTCCTAATAAATGTTAATTGTTCTTTTTCACTTAAATAATATAATCTTGCAAGTCTTCTACACTTACCTGATATTACTACATTTATCCACACATTCCTCTAGAATTGAGAAGAAACAGGCTGAGTGTTAGTGATGTTGGAGGAAAGAAGGAAGTCTGTACTGATGTCCACCCATGGCTCCTATTCCCTACTGCATGCACATTCTATGTCACAATATCTAATATCACACCAAATAGTTTACTAAGTCACACAAATTTGATATTTAAAGCAAATCAGCTCAATTTAGCTCCTTGGTCAAATTCTGACTGTTTCTATTTCAGTTTCATTTCCATGTCAGCCAAGTGATTCATCTTCACAAGTCTTTAGAAACATGTCCTTCTACTTCTACAGATTTCCTGTGGCCATTTTTATACTCAGATTTTTTGTTTAGTCTCTTGAGTGCATTTCTGGTCATCAGTACTATGACTTTTTACTGAATCTTATTTTCCAATATGCACTGAGACATTTTTCAGTTTAATCCTCGTTCTTTAGGTTGATCATCTTCCCCCTATGCTTTCTTTCATCTTTTGTCCTCCTTTTCTTCTATTATCTACCATTCATCTTTGTTTTAAATGTTCTTTATTCTTCAGAATTTAGTACGTGTATACCATGAAATATGACCATACCCACCACCACTGTTCACAGTAACTCCCCTTTTAGCACCTCCCAACTTCATGCCTTTTTGTTTTTGATAAGCCACTGAGTCCAGTTAGTGCAGCTCATATGTGCACGGGTGTGAGACCATCCACTGGAGCTTGGGGTCTACTAGTGACCACATCCTCCAAGACTTATGACTTTCCCCATTTCCAGAAACTATCAGTTGCTGATATTTCCTCAGTTACAGATGGTGCCTTGAGACTGTCTACCACATCTAAGCTGGGATTTTGGTTAGCTTGACCTGCAAGTCTTTTGAAAGTAATGATAGTTGCTGTGAATTAATGAATGTAATATATACCTCATGACCAGAAGACAGCATTTTGCAGCAGTCTTCTCCACCCTGTGACTCATATTCTTTTTTGCCCCCTTTTCTGCAATGTTGCGTTAATTTTTGTGTATGTTGAACAGTATTGATACAGACCTCTCATTTAGAAATGAGCACTCAATCTCTTAGTCTTAGAACTTTGAGCAGTTATGCATCCCTCTTGTGGTAGTTTCAATCAAACGTCCCAAAAGCTCTGAGTATTTGAACAGTTAGTCTCCAGTTTGTGGCACTGTTTGGGTAGAGTCATGGAACCTTTAGGAGGTGTGGTCATCTGGAGTATACATTTCACTGGGGCAGTGCACCTTAAGAATTCATAAGCCTTGTTCCCACTGCCAGTTTCTCCCTCTAATTCCTGTGCATGCTTAAAAATGTGAATGCCCCACTTTCTGCTCTGGCTGCCTCTAGACAGACCTCTGCCACCACCATGTATTTTTATCATTCACAACAAGAACTATTCCTTCTACATCTTGCTTTTGTCATGGTATTTTATCATAGTAACCAAAGTAACTAATATAGAAGTTGGTACCAGAGAGTCGGGTATTGTTGTGAAGGACTTGACTATGTTGCATAAAGTGCGAGACTTTGGAGCTCTAGAAAAGTAGTTGAATGTTGAAAGCAGAGCTTAATGGGTCTTTCTAGTAGAGGCCCAGCTCAAGATGTTCTAGAGAGATATAGAAACCAGGACTTAGAGAACAACAAAGATATTTTGTCAAAATACCTGTCCACCATTTATCCATAGCCTAAGAGCTTGCTGAAGCTAAATTAAAATGTAATGAACTAATTCCTTTGGCAGAGGAAATTTCAAAACAATGTAATGTTGAATCCTCTACAATTTCAAAGAGTCACTGAGGTCTGGAAGCATGTAACAAAGGAGTTTCTGCTTAAAGAAGCTCCCTGATAGGCCTAGAGACCCTTGGAGACCACTGTGTGAAACCATGAAGGCAAAGCATTTTTGGAACAAGAAATACCAAGATGTTAAATGTGTCAGAGTTGAGACACCAGCCAAAAAGAGCTGTATCCAGGGAAGGGAACAAACCAAAAGGAGAGATATATGTTGAAGGCAGCAAAGCTGGAAGCTTAGCCATCTAAGTCCATTGGAACTAACATACCAGACACTGGACCTAGAGCTACAAGATTTGGAGTTGGCCCTGCTGGTTTTCAGTCATGCATTGATCTGCTATTTCCTCAATATACCCTGAGTCTTTCCTTTTGGAAAGGGAATGGGCATTCTGTGTTGTGTGTAGGAAATAGGTAGGAAGTTAGACTATATACATTTTGCATTATAATATGGTCTTGAGTCTATGAGACCCAAGGAGTAGAATATGCTGGTTTTAAAGGAAGAACCCTCTGTAAGCTCCATGCATTTGAACACTTGGTCCTCAGTCTTGTGAAAGGGCTTTGGGAGATGTGGCCATGCTGGATGAAGCATGTCCCTGGGGGTGCACAGGGAGAGTTCATAAACCTCATTCTCCCTGCTAATTTCTTACTCTGCTTTTTGTGCCTTCTGGAAGATGTGAGCACTCAGCTTTCTGCTCTGGCTGTTTCTTGCCAATGCACTCCATCACCATGATGGACTCATCCTTCTGAAACTCTTAAGTTCAATAAACTTTTCCATCTATAAATTGGCTTGATCATGGTATTTATCACAGCATTAAGAGAGTAACAAAAACAACATCATAAACTGCTTCCCACTGCAAAAATAAGAGTCTCTGGCTAGAGTTGAGACCAGCCTATAGCTGTGGGTATAAGCATATATATTTAGAATGCACTTTTACAGCATGGCCATTTAGCAAAATAAAAATAGAAGGTTCTACCCTAGGCCCTACAACAAAGAATAGAAACAGGATCTGATCCAGCTTAAGACCCACAGACACATGGGAATTTACAGAATTCTTCATGGCTACAGCTGTGGACCCAAAGAATGAGCCCAAGTAGTCTGAGAGTAACAGGAATATAAAGGTCTACAACTTGCAGCTAAAGCTACAGACCCATGAAGAAGATCAGACCTGACCCAGGACAGTACGTATCATCAGAGAAAGGCTTGACATAGAACCTTGGACCTAAATACCAACCCCACAAAAGAAAAATGACACTTCAGCCCTTCTAAGATTTCATCATCTCCTGAACATTATAACTGCCCTCACTTAAAGAAGAAAGGTGCATTAAAATTGGAAAATAAAAGAGATGAAAAGAAAGAGAAACTCAAAAACATAACTAGTGTAGAAGCAAAAACAATGAAAAAAATAACTAAGATATCATGTCTTCACTCAAAATTATGCTGTTCAAATGGGATCAAATTTGGGAGAAATTCCAGATAAAGAATTTAAAAGAATAACAATAACTATGTTAAAACAACTTAAAGAAGACATGCGTACACTTCAAAAGAACAAAAACAAAGAGTTGAATGAAATAAGGAAATCAGTGCAAGATATGAAAATCAAATTCAATAAAGAGAAACAAATGCTGAAGAAAAAAAACCCCTGAAATGATGCTGGCAATGAAAATTTAATAAGCCAAGCTAAAAGCTCAGTGGAATGCCTCACGAACAGAATGAACTATATGGGCTGAAGGAAATGAGAGGAATTGGATCATTCAGTAGAGGCTAATGACAAATTTAAAAATAAAACCAGAACATATGAAAGCTCTGGGACACCATGAAAATGCAAATCTTCACACCGTGGGTAACAAAGAAGAGTAAGATGCACAAGAGTAAGAGTAAGAATGAGAAGACAGGGGCTGGAGAGATGGCTCAACAATTAAGAGTACTGACTGCTCTTTCAGAGGACCCAGGTTCAGTTCTCAGCACCCACATCGTGGCTAGCAATCGTCCATAGCTCCAGTTCCAGAGACTCCTAAGCCCTCTTCTGATCTCTGCTGGCATTGCATACCATGAATGCACCTACCTACATGGAGGCAATACACTCATACACATAAAATTTTAAAAATGAAAAAATAATATGAAGACAACACACAGTAGGTATTTTCAGTAAAATTATAGGAGAAAGTTTCCCGTATATGCACAAGGATAGACATACTCAGGTACAAAAAGCCTGTACAACAGTAAACAGACAGAAGTAAAGAAACTTGCCTTGATATATTATAGTTAAAACACTAAAAAGGCAGACCAAAGAAAGAGTATTGAAAGTGTCAAGAGAAAGTCACCTCACCTGTAACTGCGGGCCCATCAGAATAACACTTGATTGCTCAATATAAACTTTCATTTCATTCTTTCCTCTGTTGACTCTCCTTCTATTCCCTTTCCCTTTATCAGTCTTTCTTTTTTCTTTCTTTTTTTCTTCTTGTTTTGCCTATTTTCTTTGCTTCAATCAGCTCTTCTTTATTCTGATCACCTAGTGTGCCAAGACATTTTCCTCAAAGCTTAACACTTACTGGCAACATTCTCAGTATACATAAAGTATCTTTTGTATGTCCCAGCAAACTAAGAATGGTAATACATTATACCAGAAATTACAAAATTGTAGCAGTCCATGCTGACTAAAGGAAACTAAACACAGGTATGACTTATTTCTGAAAATCACTTCCTTAGGAGATGGCTAATCTGCTTAAATTTACAAAGAAGTCATTGTAGTGACTCAACCCATTGGGAGAACCTTGTCTGTTTTATTAACAGAGGATCTATTGCTGTATTGGTTTGTATAAATACAAATTTTATAAAGGTTATTGTTTATTATTATTATTATTATTATTATTATTATTTGGTATTTTTAGAAAGAGGGTCTCCCTGTATCCCCAGTTGGACTAGAACGCACTATGTAGACCAGGCTGGCTTCAGTCTCACAAACATCCACCTGACTCTGCCTCCTAAGTGCTAGGATTAAAGGAGTGTGCCACCATGCCTGGTTTATAAAGGTTATTTTTATGATGAATAGAAATTTACTAAAAAAATTCTGAACAGCAAAGAAGTTGACCCTGTGCATAGGTAACAAATTGCACTCAGATAAGCAGCTTTATAATAGTGTTATATCTGGGCTATACAGTCTCACTATTGAGAGTTCATTGTACTTATTGTACAATAAGAAGTGGAAAGGATGATCAGAGTGAACTAGGTCTGAGTGTATCAAGTAGGAACAGAATGAAAATTTTATTGTTGTACTTCTACAATCTGACCCGTATGTATCAGGAAATCATATCTATAGAGAGATGCTAGTAGAGAGGCAGAATATATTTGCCTCAGTTTAGAAACTAACCAGTCAGAACAGTCAAGCTTTAAAGACTCATATTCATGTAATTAACTCAGGTGGCCTAGCAGTAGGAACTAGGACACAAATTTAGACCTTTCTTTTTGTAATCTTCCCTTTCTAATTTAACTTTCTTTGGATTGTTCTCATAGAAAATTAGACAGATTCCTCTATATTAAGCATAAGCTTCTTATAAGGCAAAGCAACCAGCTCACACCACAGGTAAAATAATTACTCTTCATATTTATGTTTTATGATACATATGTTTGCTTTTTATTGAATTTGTTAATGTTACAAAATCCTTACATGACGAAACTATGCCTGAGAATCCAAAAAAAGAAATAGTCTAGTGGCTAGCCATATACACCTGTCACGTGTACTTTGATAATTTCACAATCTTAAAAATTTATAACAAAATATTGTCATCTGAGCTAGCTATGAGGACAATGGGTGACTAGACAGAAGTTAGAGATTGTTGATTAAACTGAACACTTTACTTGGGCACTGGAAACTTTAACAAATAAACTCAGACATTGAGACACATACTTCCTTTGAAATTTGTGAAGTTTTTCCACAAAATTTTTTGGGGGTTAGGGTTTGTGAAGTGAACTGAGACAGGTGAGGTGGTATTTTAATGACATTATGTATTGGAAATCTGAAGGACTTACTTCAGGAGATGTAAATTCAGACTTTTTGGATTATTTACTATTTATTTGGATTTTTTGAGGCAGGATCTCATTATGTAGTTCAAGCTGGTCTGAACACAACCTCCTGATTGCTGGAATTGTACACATAAGGTTGCATGCCTAGCTGGACTTCAGGCTATTTTTTTTTTTTTTTTGCTATCTCTAGCTTCTTGAACTTGGACATTGCTTGTGTGGAAAGTAAATTCTATTTCAGAATGCCAAACAGAAACAGAGCAGGTGTTAAAATCAGTACAACTGAAGAAGATAAAGTACTTGGTTCCAACACTTCCGTACTAATGTAAGTCATAGTATTAACTGTCAACTTTACTTGATTGAGAGATTTTTAGGAGCTGAAATAAACATAATCCTGAATGGGTCTAAGGGTACTTCTGAACAAAACTGACTTTGGGGACAGAAATGGAGGGGGAAAGACCTGCCCTGGATGTGGAAGGCATCATCCCCTGAATGTGTATGTGTGGACTGAGGACTCAGAAGGAATAGAAGAGGAAGAAGGAAAAGTGAGCCAATGCGTACAAGTTTGACTCTACCTGGAGAGAGCTCATGCACTGCTGCTGTCCTCAGTGGACTCCAGACTCCAGTTTTTGTAGCATTTCACTCTGCACTTATACCAGCTACTCCACAGCTGGCTTCCAGACCTTCAGACTTTGGCTTTGATTGATCATTGTGCCGTTTATTGGATGCTCCCAGTTCCTTGGGTTGCATGGCTAACAGATCTCCAACCTGCACACAGCACTGTTGGGCTGTCCAACCTCTTATAGATTCATGTAAGCCTCTACATTGATTATATGCCTGCAGATAATCCTAATACAATAGATAATTCCTTTATTTCTGGAGTGAAGATGTAAGAAAAGTTTGCAATAAAGGCTTACATTGGATACGATTATGTTGGATTATGTGAGAATTAGCACTGAAAGATGATAAAAAATTTCAGAATAGTACATAAAGTTTCTGGATTTGTGAAATGGTCTCGGTTTCAATTTAGACTACTTAAATCATTTTTTGATATTCTTGCTGGTCATTTTTCAATTTAAGATTTGTTTTTAAATTTGTATTTACTTTTATTTCTGTATATTTGTGTGTTCCTGCTTGTCTATGTGTGCACCACATGTGTACAGGTGCCAACGGAGGCCAGAAGAGAGTATTAGATCCCCTGGAACAGAAGTTGCAGATGGTTGTGAGCTGCCAGGTGTGGGTTTTGGGAACCAAATCCCAGCATTTTGCAAGACCAGCAAGTGATGTTAATAATTGCAATGTATGAGTTCATTTGATTTTAAATTCAAAATTGTTAATTCATTAACATTACTTTGCTTGAGTTCAGTCATTATAAGAAATCATTCTAAACAGACGGGATAGTACTAGTAAGACTTTTTTTTTAGTAGTACTATTGAGACTTTTATTCATTTCTTTTTTTTAAGACTTTGTGTGTGTGTGTTTGTGTGTGTGTGTGTGTGTTTGTATATGTATGTATGTGTGTGTGTAAAACATGTGCAAGTACCACAGCACATATTTTGGTGTCAGTGGACAACTTGTAGGAATTGGTTCTCTCCTTCTACCATGCAGATCCTGGGAATGGAACATGAGACCTTGCAGAAGGCCCCTTTACTCACTGGCCATCACTCTAGCCCCAGTACTTTTAAACTATAATAAACATGATTTTATTTTATTCAAATCCCTAGTACTTTCATTCAACAGGAGCAAGAATAGCTACATTTTCATTACTGTATTTTAAAGAGCCCAGAAATGTGTACTTAATCCTAAAGATAATAAAACCTCTATTTTTACCTGCTTTTCTATTTTCTACACATCTCTAAAATGAGCTTCTAATCTCTCTCTCCTTTCTGTCTCTGTCTTTCTCTTTCCCCCACCTCTCTCTCTCTCTTTGTGTGTGTGTGTGTGTGTGTGTGTGTGTGTGTGTGTGTCTGTGTTTGTTTCTGGATGGCCTATGCTTTTTCACTACTGGCCCTACAGTCAAATCTTCAAAGTCCAATAATCCCACAGCGGCCTGACCTTTGTTTCTGCTTGCCCTTTTGGTTTTATGCAGATAATATTTAGACGTTCACCATAATTTCAGTATAAATAAGCCTCATTTGAAAGCAAAGTTCTAGTAGCTGAGTTTGGTCAGATATCCCCGAGTAGTAGACTCAGCGTGATGGCCTCTCTGCCTTTTAGTCCTTTGACCTTTGTCTGGACTCTAAAAGGTGCAGTCAGTTACTAATATTCTTCCTGTTTCCTAACCTTTGCCCATTGTGAGCCCTTCAAAATGAGTAAAATGTCCAGTGTTCCAAAGAGGAAATAATGAGTCCAAAATGTATCTATCAAACATAATGCAGTTGCCTGGCCAGCTACAGAATATAGAAAAAGAATAATTCCCCACTGTGCTCTCTTGTTTGAGAGAAGAGTTGCTGACACCTTTTAGTCTTTTCTCTGTGGGAGCTTATTTCCTTTTTCTCCATCCATAGCATTTCTAAGATCCATATCATCAGAGAAAGGAAAAGAGAGAGAAAATATCAAGTGTGAAATGCAATCATGGGGTACGTCTTGAAACCTATGCTACCGAGAGGCTGATAAGGCAGTGAGTCTGTGGCCTCCTATCAAGGTTCAATTTCAAAAGGTGACTGTATATGCCTGAAACTCTTGCTGCAAACAAAAGGGTCTTATCCATCAATTTAAGGCATCAAAACTGCAGCCTTTTCTGTAATATCAATAATAGATGATTGAGAGGCAGTTTATAAAAAATAATTGACAGTTGGGCTGAATGTGAAGACAGTAGCTTGCAAGCTTACATACCTGAATTGATGAGTTTTACCCCTTTGTGTTGAAGAGCAGAAGGACATGGGTGGTGATTAAATGCACCGAACAAATAGGTATACTATATATCTTTATGAAAACCATTCTTCTGCAATATTATTCATCTCAGCTGTTGAGTCCAGTCTTAATCTGGAAAGTACCAGTGACTTCTTGATACCTCATGTTTTCTCAAACCTAATCTCCAGATCCTACCATGAATAACTAGTTCATTTCTCGCCACAACAGTCTGTAATACAGAGCTTCTTAAAATTTCCACTCATGGCTCCCTTTTCAACTGAGAAAATTTTATCTGATCCTTGATATAATAATAAAATATTTACTGATAGCAAATCATAAAGAAACTCATTTCAAAACAATTCTTTGATATATATTAATTTACTATTTATTAAAGATAAAACCAAACTTGCATTTTAGTAAGATGCATGAACTTGTTTATTTTTATGTGAAGAACTGAATCTTAGCTGCATATCTGATAGGCAGGACACAGAGCATCTTTCAAATTTTTTTTCAGAATTGGTCAGTATTTTGATTTTGTAATCATCAATGTCAAAATACTGCTTTGAATAAATATGCAGTAAAATGTGACAGATATATGTTTAGGATTATTTCAGAAATTGTTGTAAATTCTCTACTAATCTCAAGTCAAAATTCATTTTATGATTTTATATTAAAGTCAGTTCAACAATGTAAACAATAATTCCCAAAATTAAGCATTCTTTTACAATCCAATCAAAAAGTACAGTACACTGATACTTACCTGCCCAGGAACAAATGTAATTAAACCATTCTTTTTCTGTAACAACTAAATAACTTGTATATATAGTAAAAATACCACATTTCATAAAATAAAATTGTCTTGAATCCAGGCTGAAGCATTTCTCTCAGCTATTTACTAGTCGTATCAGAGATGACATCATGCACAATACAAAGTGCACATGTTGCGTATTTAGATCAAGGTTGCAGTGAAATCTACATTGTGACTCAGGACTGCCAGAAACACCTCCCATGCATACCCTACACATTTGATCTGAATTATTTTGTCTTGTACATTCAGAAACCTTTTTGTTTGCAGATTTTTATAACCTCCATATGCGGTTAGGCAGCCTCATATGGGGTCTTGACCCACAGTTTAAAAGCTGAATTTTAACTCATATCATTGGCATATCTTGCAGAGATTACAAAATCTGTCCAGGAAAGACCTTTCTCTAATCCCAGCTACTTCAGAGATTAATTGGAGGAGAGTTTAAGTTCAAGGCCAGAAACTTTGTGAGACCAAGTACAAAATGATAAATACAAAGTGTAATCCAAGTATGATGACGCATGCCTTTAATCCCAGCACTCTCTAGGTGGAGGCAGGTGAATCTCTGTGAGATACAGGCCAGTCTCATCCTCACAGAGAGTTCCAGGCCAGCAACAACTACACAGGAAAGTCCTGTCTCAAAGAACCAACCCAACCAAAACAAAGAACAAAAATTTTAGGGGGAAGCACAATGAGAGAATGGCTCTGTGTACCCCTAAAAGAGAAAGGGTAGAGGGACCCAATTGCCCACAGTCATACCTGGATCTTCTACTTTGTTCCATTGAGCGATAGTTCTGTTTTTGTGCCAATATCATGCTGCTTTTATGAGTAGAGCTCTATAATATGGATTGAAATCTGATACAGTAAGCCCCCTGGCATTGTTCTTTGTGGTCAGGATTGTTTTGGCTATCCTGGGTCTTTTGTGTTTTGTATTAATTTTAGGATGAAATTTTCTACTTCTGTGAAGAATGTCATGGGGACTTCAATTGGGATTGTATTGAATCTGTAAATTGCTTTTAGTAGGATGGTAATTTTCACTGTATTGATTCTACCAATTCATAAGCATGGAAGCTCTTTTCATCTCCTTGTGTCTTTCTCAATCTCTTCAAACATTTAAAGTTTTCACTGAATAGTCCTTTAATGTCTTTACTTAGGTTTATTTCCGATTGCTTGTTATTTGTATATAGAAACGCTGCTAATATTTATAGACTGATTTTGTCATGTGCTACTTTTCTGAGTGTTGATCATTTCTAGAAACTTCTGGTGGAACTTTTGATTGTGCATAATATGACATACTATGATAATATGATAATTGGCAAATAAGAATACTTTGAACTCTTCTTTTTCCATTTGTTATCCCTTAATTTCTTTTCCTTGTCTTATTACTCTAGCTCAATTTAAAGAACTGTATTGAAAAGGAGTGGGGATAGCCTAGAGTCTTGTTGGTTCCTGATTTAAATGTGAATGCTTCAAGGTTTTCTCCATTTAGAATGATGCTGGCTGAGTACATGGTCTCAATTATGTTGAGGAATATTACACCTATTCCAATTCCCTCTAAGACTTTTATCGTGAATGCATGTTGGATTTGTCAAAGTCCTTTTCTGTATCAAGATGATAAGGTGATTTTTGTCTTAAAGTCCATTTATATGATTTAGTATGTTTACTGGTTTATATATAACAAAACATTCCTGCATCTATGGAATAAAGCCTACACTCAACACTGGTAGATGACCTCTTTGATGTGTATCTGTATGTGATTTGTAAGTATTTGGGGGGAATTTTTGCCTCCCAAGGTCGTTTGTTAAGTTTTCTCTGTGATGAACCCCAAATGGATCAAAAATCTGAATGTGAAGACTGAAATACTAAAACTGTTGGAAGGCATCACTTCTTCCTGGCTTTGTTGCCAAAACTTTGAATGAGGCAGTGAGGATAAAGTAAGAAATTTAATTGCAAATTGATGAAAGCAAGATAACTGTAGAATCTGGTTACACAGGCAAATGAAGGTACTGATGTGATTCTTAAGTTTTCCAGAAGTGCATTATGAATTAGGGCGAACATTAGTGAAAATATGGAATATATTTTTATCTACTCTCTCCCACATGAATATTTTAAAATCTCGTTCAAACCCTCTTCTTCTTTTACCTGTCTGTCCATCTGTACTATTCATCTATCCTTCTTTTCTTCCTTGCCTGCCTCCCAGGAGCACACACTTGTTGTACACCTACCATATGCTGAGTGCAGTTCTACATATTGCGGATACAATGGTACAAGATAAACATGATCATCATATTCATGAAGCTCATGTTTTATTGGAGAGACAGACTAAGCAGAAGGTAATAGGTTATGTAGTGACTGGTACTACAAAGTTAACTAAATCAGTAAGAGGTATAGAGAATGACCTGAGGACAGTTCAGGGAGGGTAGGGAGGATATACAAATTGGATGTGGTTCCCAGACACATTCTCTTAGATTGTGGTAAACAAAAATTGCATCAGAGAGAATTAGATGGGTAAAGAAGATTCTTCATGACTTGCCATGGAGTTAAGACTATAAAAATAAAGGGAAGAAAGCAAACTCAAAGTTGCTGAAATAAAAGCATGATAAGTTCAAAGTTGTTGAAATAAAAGCATGATAACTATTAACTGCTGGACTGGAGAGCTGACGCAGCCATTTAAAGGCTCAGGCACACAAGTAAAAAGAGAGAAATATTAAGTGCCAGGGAAGACTCCGTGGAACTCTCTGAGAGGAAGGAGGATGCAGATGGACAATTAATTAGGTCACTTGTGTTTGTTAATTACTACTTATCAATGTCAGGCTGCTACTTTCCCAAGAAGACTGGCAGGACTTCCAGACATTTTGAAACGCATTTCTTAACTGTGAAACTGAAAAGAGGTTGGCCCTTTTGTTCCAAATAGGTCTGAGAAAATAACACACAATTCTCTAAAGAAAATGCTCTAAAGTAACAGGTCAAGGGATGATAACAAGAAAGAAACTGGTCTAAAGTTTGATCAAGCTGATCTGATGGGGAGTGAAAGTAGTATCTTCACCAAAGGTGGCATTTGAGGGGAGTCATGACTAGATTCTGAGGAAGAGCACGGCAAAGTCCACCTCAGAACAGGGATTTCAAGTAGAAGTAGCAGTCAAAACTCACCAGTTGGGGTCCAAGGGGAGTAGACAAGAAAGGGCTATGTTGGAGGTGAGGTCAGCAAGCTGGACAGAAGCCAGGCAAAGGTGAGCCTGCATGGAAGAAGACTGAACTTTATCTGGAGAGTCTTGGGTTCAAAGAAATTTGACTGTTTACATGATGAAGGACTTCTTAGGGAGTATTGTGTTCATAAATGATTTCATAATGTGGTGCCCAGAGACAGAGAGAATAGTAAGGAGGCTATTACGATAATCTTGGCATGAATCATGGCCTAGAATGATTATAATGAAGAGAGACTTGATCAATCAGCCAGAGTTCTCCTGATAAACAGAACCACTAGGAGGTCTATTCATTCATTCTTGAAATTGGCTCATATGATGATGGATGCCCAGAAGTCCTGTGGTCTGCCATCAACAAATTGGAGAACCAGAAAAGTTGGTGAATTTAATACTGAATTCCTTAGAACTATGAAGTTAACAGAGAAGTTCCAAATCTGATTCTAAGGGTGTGAGAATGGGGCACAGTGATACAAATCCTAGAGTGTGAAATCTAGGGAATCAAGAACTGGAATACCTGAGAGAAGAAGATGTATGTCCAGCACCAGATATATGAAAATTCTTCCTGCCTTACCTGCTGGCTCTGATTAGATGGCAGACCATCAGAAGATTAGACGGCATTGACCACATTAGTCAGGGCTAGTCATTATATAACTCTTCTGACAGTATTCTCTGACAGTCACATCCAAAATGTTTTTTTATCACTGTCTGAACATCCATTTGCCCAGTCATATAGACACTTAAAATTATTTTACTTGATATACAAGAAGTTGTGTATGCTTTACCAGAGAATGTCTCTGAGATAATAATAGAAATGGAAACTATGAATGTGTAGCCTGAATAACTAGGTGATTATTGGTAATACCAAGTTGGGAAACCCTGAAGAAAAACAGATTTGAAGACTTGTGAGTGGCTTAAAGATGCCAGTGTTGGATTAGTTTGAGAAAAATAGTGTCCTCCCTAGGCAACTGCATAGGTGGTTTTAATCACCGAACAACGAGATTATGGCTTGAGAAATGTGCTGAGTATTTACATGACCCTCCATGGAACAGGTTGATCAAGCCATTCTTTTACAGAAAACATTTTCTAAGTGAAAGAAGCATACTCTGATATATGACTGAAAATGTATAGCCAACACAAGCAAAGCAAGCTGACCACTGTTGTCAGTATGATTGTTAATTGCTGTGTCTGATATATAATTGCATAATGGAATACTTTTATACAACAGGCTACTGAAATTTGTTTACTTCAGCATCAGCACAGACACAGGGACAGTGCTTTGCTAAACAGCTAAAACATCAGTAGATGATAAGAATCTTTCAGCTGTTAATAATCTTATGGAATCATCATCATGGATGCAATATATTGTTGACTTAAGTGTTGTGTAATGCATGACAAATTATCTGAAGCTCAAGGGAGATGCAAGAGTATTTGAGACTCACTGAAGTGCAGCTCATACTTAGAGCCTGATTGCACATGATAAAGATGACAACAGACAGCAGTTGCTCTCTGTATTTCTTCTTATTTGGAAACTTTCTGTTTATTAAATTTACTCAATACTCTTAAAAAGTATTTACATTAATAACTACTCACATTTTCTTATAAAAATGTGTATATGGTCCACCTGAGTTGAATTGCAAAATGATGGAGGAAAGCCTGGGTGCTGGATTTGTTTTAAATAATACATTTGGTATTTCCAACAGAAATGAGAGTCTAATAATTGGGAAGTACAGAATTTTGTTTGACTTTCTAATATTCTTTTCATACTATGAGTTTTTTAAAAAAAATGCACAGACCTGGAGTGAAAGCACTAACTTCTTGCTTTTGCAAAGACTGCTGTTACTATGTCGTGAGTTGGGTACTGGTCATGGTCAGCTCACTCTGTTTATTTTTTCATGTATTTTTGAATATCTTCTTAGCATTAAATAAGCCAAAGTGACTATGCATAAATGAATAATGACATTGCATTAACTGGCAGGGCTTTTTAGTTCTTTATTAACTTTAATCAGTGGTGGATGAAACTCTAGAGATTTTAAAAATCAAACTCAGATGAGCTTCACAAACAGAACATCTCCAGCTGGCACTCTACTATTTGGTCTTCAGATAGTCATTTTATTTTTATACTTGTTTTTATACACACATATATGAGAAATTGTTATTATAAGGTCACAGTTGTTATTGTAATGATCACATAAGGTCACATGTATCCACTGTGGGCTTGTCCTGGTTTTAAGTATTACAGGGTGTGTGGGTGTTTCTTTGTGTGTTTGTTTTGTAAAATGGATGAAAAGCTTTTGCTTTTAGTCAAGCAAATAGACAATTCATAAATAAGCACCATTCATACTAATTGAAAGAACTGACAGTAAGTGCTATGAATAAAAGCTAGTTCAGGGAACAGGCAGTGCTGGAGTGGAGGTGTGTCTGCAAACACATATAAACAGGATGATTAGGGAAGCCTGTCTGAAGGTATCTCGGAACAAAGATGTGAAGGAAGGGAGGGAATGAGCTATGCAGTTATGTCTATTAAGAGTATTGCCAGTGACAAAAGTAGAGCAAGTGAAATTTTAGGCCAAAGCATGGCTGGTATGTGTGAGGAACAGCAAGAATATCAATGTGTATGGAGATTAGATTAGATTAGACTAGACTAGATTATATTAGATTGAGATTACACAGATGATAGATAGATGAGAGAGAGAGAGAAAAAGAGAGAGAGAGATTGATAGACTGATTGACAGATTATAGAGAATAAGATCAGTAGGAAATGATGTGTCTGACTACAGTACAGACCAAATGTTCAAAACCTTTATGCCATTCTGGCAATTTGGCCCTAAATTTAATGGGAACATACTAGAACCAGAGAAGTAACAGAAGTTGAGTCACATTTCCATAGAAGTTCTCTTGGGGCAGGACAGATGGTTCACCAGTTAAGAACACTTAATTCTTTTGCAGAGGACCCATGTTCATTTCTTAGCATTCACATGGTATCTTATAGTGGTCTGTAACTCCAGTTTCAGGGGTTCCAAAACCCTTTACTAGCTTCTGTGAATACTGCATGCACATAGCACACATACATACATGCAGGCAAAACACTCATATACATAAGATAAAAATATCTTTAAAATGTTTTTTAAAAGGAGTACTAGGCAGGTGTGATGGTACACACCTTAATCCCAGCACTCCAAGGCAAAGGTCAGCATATCTCTGTGAGTTTGAGTTCAGTCTCATCTAGATAGTAAGTTCTAGACCACCAAAGGCCACATAATAAGACCTCACCTCAAAACAACAAAAAACAAAAGCATTGTAATTTGATTATATTTATGTCCCCTCAACTCTCTCTAGACCTACCCCCTTCTCTACCCACCCAGATTTTGTCATGATGTTTTATTTTTAAACCCATCATTGTCCTACCAAGAGCCATATTCACAAAGAGAGCTAACTCTCCACTCCCAGAACTATAAGTTGCCAATAACTATTCAGTTAAGGGTGGAACTTCATGCTCAGCTCCTCCCTTCATGCTGGGATTTCATCCAGCTTGAGCATCCCAAGTCTCATTTATGTCACAACCACTGTTTATATATTCACCTACCCTGTTGGGTCCAGAAAACTCTGTTTCCTTGTAGTCATCCACCACTTCTGGCTCTTACAATCTTTCTGCTGTTCTTTCAGGATGATCTTTGGAAGAAGTGGTTTAGACATAGATGTCCTATTTATGGTTGAACACTCTGAAGTCTTTTATTCTCTGCACCTTGGCCAATTGTGATTCTTTAGGTTAATCATCATATACTGCATAAAGAATCTTCTCAGATAAGGTTTAAGAGATGCATTAATCTATGGGTATAATGATAAATTTAATGTCTACATCTATTTAAAATAATAGTAATAGAGTCTTGTCCTAGGCCATATAGATCCACAAATTTTGGTCCCAATAACGGTGTCAGTTATGGTTCCGTCTTGTTGAGTGGGCCTTACATTTAATCACAAGGTGTTGGTTTTTCCCATGACATTTGAGCCACTATTGCACCAGTGGACATATCTTGCCAGGACAGTCATTATTGTGGCTCCCAGGGTTCACAGATGGAAATGATTAGGATTACATTTCTCCAAGGTAGCCTGCATAGCACCTTCCAACACTATGAAAGCTAGCTAGCCATCCTGGTCTGTAAAGTGAGTTACAGTCTAGCAAGGGCTATCTATTAAGACCTTGTCTCAAAAAAAAAAAAGTTGTTCTGGTTTCCTTCCTATTTGGTGTGATCAAATATTGACCAAAACCAATTTGAAGATGACAGAGTTTATTTTAACTGATATGATACTGTCGATCTTTTAGGAAAGCCAGTGCAGGAACTGAAGTAGAGACCATAGAGGAACACTGTGTACTGGCCTCTTCTCCCGGCTTGCTCAGATATCTTTCTTATACATCTTACTCAGACCCACTGCCTGGGAATGGCACTGCCCACATGGAATATTCCCTCCTGTAACAGCTAGCAATTAAGACAATGCCTCAGAGACATGGCCAGAGCTCAGTCTGGTCAGCAAATTCTTCAGTTGACATTTCCCATTTTCCAGGCAATTGTAGTTTCTGTCAAGTTGATAAAAACCATCCATACCAGAAGTATCATTACCGCAGTGCTTGAAACAGAAAACAGGGGCATGGTAGGGGGCAAGCACAAAAGCAAGTGGAACGCTAACTGGCTACTGGAAACATTGTTACAGTGATTGTTTGAGATGAGAGTGGATCTTAAGGTTTGCTGTGATGGGGGTGAGACTGGGACAGAAAGAATTTGAAAGCAAATGAGGTGGCACTGGCTGCAAGGTTTTGTGTGGAGAATGAGATAAACTAGCCACCGATGGTCTAAAATTTTCTAACTTGTATATCTGGACGAATGGTTTCTATCTATGGAGACAGCGAACAGTGCAAGAGGGCAAGAGTGTGAGGAAGGAGGCTGAGGCTTGTTTTAGGACATGCTACACTTGGTATTGCTGTAAGTGTGCAGATATAGTTAAGTACTTGAATTTGCTCTCAAGGGTGAGGTCAGAGATGTTGGTTTGGGATTCATCTGCATATACCTGATGTTTATTTATGTAAAGGAGCTATCCACAGACAGAGACCAGGGCTGTTACATCTAGAGGTTAAAAAGCTGAGGAAGTACCAGCAAAGGTGACTGAATGCAAAGGCATAGGAGAAAACTCAGCAAGCTGGAGTATTTTGGAAATTAAAGAAAACCTATGGAAGAATGATCAACCTGTGAAAGAGTCTCATGAAAGTTCTACTTATAAAATAAAAGAAAAAAATAGCAATTTATGACATCAACACTGTTGTATGGAAAATCAGTCTTAATTGTATTCTCAAGTGCACTTTCACCATTTGACATATAATTTAATAATTACAAATATTGTAGTGAAGTTATTTAATGATATTTATTGACTGGCATCTTTCTGGATGCATGCATTTTCACATAGTAGTTTTCAATTAAGAAATCAGCTGATAGTTTTAATCACAATTCTGATTGACTAGCAAACAATTTATTCTACAGATTCGTTGGCATAAGCACCAAACAAAAGAATAATCTGATAATTGTTCCCTGCATAATCTTGCCCATAAGTAACACTAAGCCAAGAGTCTGACAGGTATTCCACACATTTGGATCTCCATACATGTTATTGGTCAAGAAAATGTAGATATTTCATGGGGTTCTGGTGGGTGACCAAGAGCAGCGTCAATGACCTGTACTGATTGAGGGTCTACAGGAACCCTGGCCAAAAGCTTCAAGAGAAGGGATCTGTTCTTGGTATTTGTTTTGTTAGCCTTGGTGAGTAGTATAGGCAATGTGCCCCTGTAATAATGCAACTCCCTTTAATTTTTTTTATAATGTATCTGTATATACCTTAGAAGCTTTCACAGTGGTAGGCTTCATTGTGGTCTTTTCTAAAGGTCTTTAGTGTTGATTATCCCTCCCCGTACTCACTCCTCAAGGTGGCCCACAAATTCCCCATCCCATGTAGCCTTTCTTATTTTATTATTCTCCTTTCCTGCCTTATATCACAGCATGCCACCACTCTTCCATGGAGGCTTTCTCTGAACTCCCTTCTTGATGGTTATTTCTTAGTTTCCTTACTTCTATGGAATTTCAAATCAGAGTGTGTATATCTAGGATTTTCAAATTTAAGTGTGTGTATCTAGGATTTCAAAGGTGACATCCAGCTATGAGAGTGAACATGCAATGTATTTCTTTCTGGGTCTGGATTACCTCACTCAGGATGATTGTTTTCAGTTCCTTCCATTTTCAAGGTAATTTCATAAGTTCACTTTTTAGGGATGAATAATATTCCACTAAATACAGGTTCTGTACTTCATTCGTTCATTAGATTTTAGACAAATAGGTTGTTTTCAATTCCTGCATATAATGAAAAGGGAAGTAATGAACATTGATGAATAGGTGTTTTGTAGTAAGGTATAGACTCTCCAGGGTATGTGCCCAAGAGTGGGATGAGTGGATCAAATAATTGATTAATTTCTAGCTTTTTAAGAAACATCCACACTGATTTCCATAGTGACTGTACCATCTTGTACTTCCATCAACGGTGAATAAGCGTTGAACTTTCTCCACATCCTTGCTGAAGACACTACATATGTGAGCTGTAGAACAAACATGGAGAAATTAAGCTTATTTCAAAGCCTCATCTCTATTGGCTGTGTTATATATTTCTGGAAGGTGCTAGGTATGCTACCTGAAGAAAAAACTAATCATCAATCTTCCCCAGCTGTCAGTCCTGAAAACTACAACACCTGGTCGGACAAGAAATGCCTACCGATGCAACAGTAGCATGAATATTAAGGAAGAAACTAGTCATATTCAGGTTGGGTTTTAGGTCTACTTTACAGGATGGAGCCCATATCTGACACTGATATCAAGCTTAGGAACCTGTGGCTAGACAGGTCACAGGGTACATGAGGGAGCCTAATATTAGTTTTCTACTAAATAGATATAGTGTTAAACTGACACTTACTGTTATACCCATAGATTAATGCATCTCTCAGCTCTCAGCAGAGAAGCTTCATTATGCAGCATATGTTGATTAACACAGAAACTCACAACTGGTCAACACTCATAGAACAAGAGGCTATGGAGTGTTTATCCCTGAATAGGAAATCTATATCAAACTTTTGCCTTCCAAAGCTCAGGGATCATTCAGAAGAGGTTGCAGAGGATTGTAAGAGTTAGAGGTGGTGGATGATTTGGTGAAGTGGGTAAGAAACCCCAGTCCTACTTGAGAAACTCTTGGCAGTAGATGCCGGTTGGGAAGGGTAGAGACAGTTTCTTTCAAGGATGTGACTCTTAGTAGCTTAAGCAGACTCTCGTGCATGGACCCACCATGAAGGACATTTGGGGACACAAATTAGGGTCTATAGGTCTTGTTCCATATAATAGAGTACTGTAAGGTGGGTGGGGAGTTCTAAGGGGAGGTGTGGATAGTGGAGGGGACCTAAGTATAATCAAAATATATTGTATGAAAATTGCAAATTTCAATAAAAGGTAAAAAAGAAAAAAAATGTAGGCCGATGTCAGGTTTTTCTTGTTTCTTTTAAGGACAGCTGAATGGTTGTGATGGGGGTGTGTTTTAGTATAATACAGAGAACACAGAGCAAATGGACAAATGGCACTTGACCTTAGGCCAGTATTTATCTTATGAGGTAAGAACTAAGGATGATATTAATTATTGTATTTGCTTTTTCCTTAGAACAAAGTCAATGTCATTAATCGGACATTGCTGTGTACACATTGCATACCGTAACTTAGGCAAAATAGTTTTCATATGTAATATTGCATTAAAATGTGAAACAATATCTATACTCATTTGTATTTGACTTGATGTGACATCAGTGGAACAACTTTGAACAATACTGATGATAATCTCTTGAGGTTGAAAATGCTTTCCCTCCCTGTGTAGTTACCATGGACTATAAAATGTTCTGAGAGGATTCATTAGAAAAATGTCATTCACATCTTTAATAACATACTTAAATTTAAAAAAATATGAGCAATGTTTATAGGAACTGTGACTGATTCTTAAGAAGAAAAGTGTACAGAACATGGTATTGTAGAGAGCATGGGGAGGAGAAAATTGCTTGAGTTTGTACTTGAGTAGGGGTCATACGAGCATAATAAAAATACAGTACAGAAAGTGTAAAGAAGAGAACTGTGAAATACAGTTTATTACCGTAGCATAAAACATTGAAGCAGTCCTAAAGTAACAGATATGCTTCTGGAAGTTCAGACATTGATGGGTTTTCTAATTTTGGTCAAATTACTTAATGTCCAGGGAGGTGGATTTCTTCAGCATTAAATAAATGAACAAACTTGTTATATAATGTCCTTAAAACTTTTTAAGTTCCATATATCTGCATTGTCTTATTGTGCTGGCTTCATGGCTAATGGGAGTAGATTAATCATAATATACCCTTCATTTTCAAAATACTTAGGGTAACAAGATAAATATTTCTGATGGTTCATCATGGTATGGCTTGCTTATGACTTTATGAATGCCGGCCTTTACATGGGATTTAAACTATCATATTAATTCATCATTTTTTCCTAAGGAAAATGACCTAATGATGCTTGCTGTAAATCATCACTATGCATGTGCACCCAAAAGACAGCACACTGAACTTTATACTCTCTTAAATGACTATGCTCTACTATTTCTCTTAATTCTCTTGAAGAATGCAATTATTGTGTTTAATATTTGAATCTAAGTTCTTTTGTTAACCAAAGTGAATGCACAAATCATTCATTATATATTAACATTACAGGATGGATCAATTTATATCATCCTTATCATTCTTTAACTTTTAAAAATAGCCCCCCTGGATATCTCCTTTTTCTTTACCCCTTCTTCCACAATCAATTATGAACTGTATTATGTCCCTTTAAAACTTTCACTTTCCATGTATTTTCTTACAAAATCACAAATGTCTTGATTTATACATTGATCTACTGCAAAAAGTCTTCAATTTCCTATTTTATTGGTAACAAATTAGCATCAACCCCTAGGTAGTGCCTGGTACAGGTGTGACTTTGGAGTGTTCTCATGAGCATGGCTGGACTGAACAATAATCTCATTTCTATGTTGAACTCATAGTAACAAAAATAGAATGATGCAATCAGGGTCTGGGTATGCAGGGAAATGGAGACATGCTGGTCAAAGAATGCAAAGTTCCAAAGGATGGATGCTGGCCCACAAAATCATTATTTTCAGACCAGTAATCTTTAATGACAAAGTTCAGAAAAAGCAATGAACCACTTACTAATTATTTAATCTACCATTGACCTGTTGATTTAAGAACAATTTTGTCCAGTCACAGAATACAATTTAAAGCAAGTAAAGTAACAAAAATCAATGAACCAGTCAACCAATCAGATTGATTAGACAATCGATAAATCTTTGACTGTTAGGTGATCATAGTATCCAGAACACTCAGGTTCTTTATAGTCTAATGACTGAAATAGATTTGTTTGATTTTTGTTTCTCAAACCTATTATGCCCAAAATGGTCATTTAAATACACTGGATTGATTCTTAAGATTCATTACTAGTAATTTATTTATGCTCAATGTTCTGTCATTAAAGAATAATCAACAACCAATCTAGAAAAAAAGAAAAACCTCCAAAGTGTTTTTCTCTGCCACTATCCCCTCTTCAAAGCCAGCCTCCCTCCCCATATATTTCACTGACTTGATTCCTTTATATCACTGTCCTTTCAACGGACATCCCCGATGAGGACTCTCCTGTAACTGGGGCCTTTAATTCACAGCTTCATGTTCACTTAATTGTATTCTTGAACTGACTACTTCTCTGTGTATTGGGGTTCTCTAATTTTTTCTTTTCTCAAATAGAGGTACTGTCTGAATTAATGCTGATATGAGTTACCTTAGGGGAATAGCCCAGACTATCATAAGAGCTATTAATATTTTAATTGATTTTCACTTCAATATATTTAGAAATTTTATTATAATAGGATAAATAGTAATTGAGTGGAGAATGAAACACTAAATGAAAGAGATGAAGCTAAGCCAGTAATGTGATCACAGATTGGGGATATAAACCCCAACATGATTCCAAATTAATTGTATGTTTAGCAGCCAGTAGTATACACTATTGAATCACATTCCCCTTAAAGTTTGGAATTCAAGGTGTAAATGCAATTAAATATTGACCTTGATGAGCTCACAATATAAATCTCTCTCTAATAGGTATTATTCAACTCTGAAAATGTGTAGATTTAATAGAAATAATGAAGAAAATGAAAGCAAAGTTTTACTACTGTTGTTAAAGAACCTGTAATATTTTTGTTTTAAAGCACCTACAATAGGATAATTTGTCAGATTTAAGTGGTAATTCAGCTTCAGATTTTCTATTCAAAATGGATGAATAATTATTTTAACTTCTAGTTTTTCTTAAGTTCCAAAACACGTTAGAAATTGGATATGCCTCATTCACTACTCATTATAAATCCACCCCACAGCACAAAAGGTAGGAAGCAGTAGTTTTGGAGTTAATAGTTTTATCCTTAGAGATAAAACCTTCCATCCTGAAGGGAAACTGCATAAACAACAGTATGTCTGAAGGGAGGTAAACAAGAGGATGCTCTAAATTGAGAATGTTAAACAACAGTATGTTCTAAGGAAAGGTAAATAACGGGATGTTTGACGGTTCTGGAGACAGTCCATTCTACAGGGAAGCTCTTTAAGCTAAGGAAGTGAACAGTAACTTCAGGAAGTCCCCGAAATTGGCTGGGTTAGCCTAAGCCCTTTCCTCTCTTGGCAGATATAAGCCCTGAGTATACTGAGAGACACTCAGACCAGACCAGCTGCCTGGAAGGGGTTCGAATAGACTGAGCTACCTGGAAAGAACATTATCTGACCTGCTCAACTGCCTGCAGGTTCTGCAGTGTGCTCCAGGTTTCCTGCTTTTGTGAGCTGCTGACCATGCTGGGTAAGCTTTGGCAATGCTGCTGTCTGTGAGTCATTTCTATTCCTGTAAGTAATCCCTCACTTGTAAGCTTATGAGCAGATGCAGTAAAACTCATTGGTTCTTCAGTTTGAATTTGGGTGCTATCCTTACTTTAGTTTCTCATTGGTTTCTTATTTGGGATAAGTAGAATTTTGTTCATATCTGGAATAGTTTCCCACAACATAGTCATAGAGAAGGCTTTTACAGATGTTGTGGTTTTCTGGTTTTGTTTATTTAGCCTGTAATGGCGCAATATTTCTAAGCAATGTTAAGATTATGCTTTAATAAAGCAACAGTCTGACTCTTACTTAGCATCAGTTTTAAGACCAAGAATAGACCCAACCTGCGAAGCATCTCTCTCAATGTTTACAATGAGAAAAGCCCACTTCTTCCAGTGCTTTCATATGCAAAGCATGGATATCTGCATTCATACATTATTTTGGGTGAAGGGCAAGGATGAGTTCTTAGGAATCAAGGTCTTATGCCTAGGTCACGGAGGAGGAGTATATGGCTCAGTTAACTTTTTTACTGAACAGTAACTTTTTGGTTGCAAGATTAGGTTAAAGTCTTTGGTCCATATAATGTACATATTGGAAAAGGCATTGACATATAATGAAGAGTCAGAAGGATGCAGAAGTTTCCTCATTCTGTTCCAACCAGGGAGAAGCAGGAATCCCTATTTTTCTCCACCCACACATGTGGGTATGTTTCCTTTCCTTCCTCCTTCAGCCATGAGCACTTCACCTTCTATATTTAGGTAATGTATCAGTTTGTCACAGAAAAGATTTCCTAACACCCAGTATTTCCAATGGTACCCACTGTTCCCAGAATATGCCTCATGTCTAACTTATTGGTAGCACAGTCCCTTATACCTATTGGTTTGCCTTGTTCTTCACCATGCATTGAAAGCCTTGTAGGCAAACTTAGTGTTTGTTTTCACCTGTGAAACTCCAGCCCCAACTATGAAAGTTGGCACACAGTAGGCACTCAGTATATAAACCAATAATATTACAAGTTGAGTCTGAATGCCAGTGAGAGGCTTCAAATAACAGTCTGGCCTGTTTTACAATGACTGTTTCTAAATACACATGTGAAAATATTCCCAAAAGGGAAACCTAATTGCTTTGCAATTCAAATGAAGTAGCAATCTAACTCTGTCTCATACAAGGCATTTACTAATATCAGGCCCATGAAGCACCTTCAAATTCCCTAATTCTCTTTTTTCCTAAGAGCCCATTAACTTAAATAAAAGGTAGGCTTGCTGCCAGGCTCTGTCTTTGGGTGAGGAAAACACTTGGCTAACTAAATATTTTAAAAGGATATAGCCAAATGAAAATGATGAGGCAAAATGTTTTCTTTAGTGAATTGAACTCTTGTAATTGTCTAACCTTGCTCATTGAGTCATGACCAAAAAAGACGTAATATGGTCTCTAGTGACTAGCAGGATTTCTTTAAAATGTACAATGTAGTTATTTTAGATTTTCAGCACACCAGTAAAGACAGTTGCATAGATGGCTATTCCTATGGTTTTGACAATAGTAATAGATTTTAATATCAACAGTATTCACAAGGACCACAAAATTGCAATACTTTGAAAATTTTGTAATCATATGCTTGTGACAATGCCTGGTCAAGGACTAGTTTTTGAAATCTAAGCTTCTCTGTATCTTCCAAATACCAAGAAGAAAAATAGAAACAGTTTTGATGAAATAGGAAGGGTTTTCATGCACATCAAATGATAGATCATTAAGGAAAAGACCTGAGATAATTAAGAAGATATTATGTGGTTTAGCTCAAATGTATAGATAGGTTGAAGAAGCTTTGAAACAAACACAGTTACCATGATATAACACAGACTTTCTTTATGGCACTTATTTTTTTGTATTCTCCATCAATACAATAAAGGAACCCACCTTTGATTCAGCATCCTCTACTTGGTGCTGTGGAACTTCTGACTGTGCTCTCTCATGCCTGGAGCATACTGCCCTAAGTGTTGCTTTGGGACTCATTCATTCTTTCAAAAAACACACCTTCTTATGTTTCTTCTGCTCCTAGCTCTGCTTGAGAAACTTGGGAGGCAGTGGTCAAAATAGTAGTTACAGTGATGGAATCCTGGCCTTTTCGAAGTCAGCAGCTGGGAATGAACTCTGCAAATTTAATAAAGTAAAGGGTCACTGTGTCCCTAGCATGCTGGACTCTCCAGAATCTCCTTTGAATTCCTACCTGCAGACATTGTCCCTGGTATAGCTCCCAGCTTCTTCTGGACAGGCTACTCCCCATTTATCTAGCAATCCTTTGGGCTAAAACGCTGTAATCTCCTCCAGCTAACTCTATGTTATTAAAAGAATGGATGTTATTCTAGTCAGCAGTATTTGTGTTTGAATGACTTGGTATGATTTTTATTGAGAACCTGTAAATTATTATTAACAAATATAGGTCACCAGTGGCAGTAGGGAAAATAGCTCTATCAAAATGATTAATATGATAGAGATTACTTTTTAAGGACAAAAATAGGTTAAACAGTTTAGATTTGGGTTGATTTATAAAAGCTTATATCAACTATATGGCCATTTAAGAATTTGAAAAACAGCAGTGTTTGGGGCTAATATCAGACACCATGGATTCAACTCTAAGCTCTGGCATTCACCATGCTTAATTTGAGACACTGTGGAAAGTACATCTCTGTCACGGGAGTTTATCCCTAATTAAGTCAAATTGAAACACCTGCTCTGTATGACTTCTAGGAGGCTACAACTTTTAATGGAAACTATAGAATTATGGATTGATGTTTTTCCTCAGTTTATTATAGAAATCATATCGAGGCTAACATGCCAGGAATCACCCAAAGTAGGGAACAATATTCTTGCATTACAAATTAAAACAAAACAAAACAAAACAAAAACAAAAAAAAAACCTTGAAAAGAATAAATGACTGGCTCCAGATAATGATGCTAGCAGAGGACTGCAAGTTAAGAAGTGCAGTCCTGATCAAGGTTCTACTTTTATTTCTCTTAAACCAAGTAGAAAACATTATAGTGTGACTTGTCATTCATATCTTTAAAGATTGATATCCATGCATCTGTGTAGTCAGTTGCCTAAAGAAGAGGCTGTGAGAGCAGTGTGGCTCACTTGGGGTATGTTTCCATCTCTTTTCCTTCTCTTTGCTCTCATAGTTCTTGAGTTAAGGTCAGTAAATACATGAGTGAATGAATGAATGCTCCTCAGCTAAGCTTTCACAAATTATAATTGGCACAATTATTTGAGAGCTGGCCCAATGTTTTGTCCTCACAAGGAAGGCTGTAGAGTTACATGATGATTTTCTAAAACATTTGAAGAGTACTCATATAACGGCCTAGGAGTGTTGGTTTTGGTTTACTTAGTATTGTCTCCAAGGAAACTCCTTTTCTCCCCCACCTCCATTAGCCCATGAATTACCGTGTAGGAGGGATTCTGTGAAAGGACCTGTTAAATTATGTTAAATATTCATTTCCTCACTTTAGCATCTGGATAAAGACTATTTTACACTTTGGGAAATACATCTCCAGAAGAGACTTTAATTGACTTGGTGAACTATCTTTCTTTCAAAAAGAAGAATGGATAAATTAGAACTATATATTTTGTTATATTATGAAATCATAAAAAAAAACTGTAAAGAGAAATCAACGTAGTAATGGATCAGCATAACTGCTGAGATAGTTGTAATATTTTTCCAAACACTTTAGAATAGCAATATTGATTTTTCTATACACATGTATGCAAAAATATACAGGTGTTTATAATCTTCACATACTTTGCAATGAATTTTAAAGACATTAAAAACAACAGCACTAAGCCATGAATGATTAGCATTTCAAATCCAAGGTGGAAAGAAAGGTATGATGAAACAGCAAATTATACTTTTTAATAAGTGCATTGTTCTGCTGAAAGAGATTATTGTGTTCACTGACAGCCCATTCTGGAGTGATGAATTATTGTTTAAAAGTGTTTCCAGTGTTATTTTGCATGCCATTAACAAATAACTGCTCAGCTAATTCTATGTATACATTTAAAGATGTTTGCTTTGAAATTTCTACCAAGTTAAGTAACAAATGATTTTGATAGTACATGTACCTTCCATAATCTGTCAAAATTTTTCCCGAAGCACGTTTCCAAGTTATAAATTTGGAGTATAATATGAAGAAATGCATCACTGGGTGAATAATTGCTTTATATTTGTTGTCTCTTTTAAAAGTAACACAAGCTGTCACTTAAAATTCTGTCATTACACTATCTGTCAATGGTAGAACATTGGCTATGGTCCTTGCATCTGTGACTAGGATAATCCAGAATCCTACCTAGCTTGTATCACTCCCTGTTCATATCTTTCTGACATTATTGAGCATCATAGAAAACTTCTGTGTCCACGTTTCAGTATTTTTAGAGGTAGATGGAGCATAAAAGAAAATTAACTCTTATTATTAAATTTGCAATAGTAAAGGTTTTGTTTCTTTTCCTTTTATTTTGCTTGCTATAAGTACCTCAGAGTTCTGGAGCCTGTTAGTGATAATCATTATGCTTTTTTTTACTTGATTGAAAGTTTTAGGATTAATCACATAAGCTAGTTATATAAAATATCTGTTGAGAAACATGGGAGGTCAGCAGTCAGCTGATAGCTGAAATAGAAGCTACTACCAAAGTGTACCCTCTAAATCAGTCCCTTTCAAAAATGCCAAATACAAAACTAAGCCTTGGATAGTCCTTTTTTTCAGCTTTCAGCCAATAAGATGCTGAGTGAAGAACAGGTACCAAGGCAGTTATACCAGAGCTGTGTCCTTCCTACACTCAGGAGAGAAAAAGATCAGGAGGAAGATGAGTAGGAAGAAACTGAACTCTTTCACCTTAACAACATGCTTCTGGCTAGTCCTAAAAGTTATAGATATAATTCCTCTTTTAGATTAAGTCTATCAATTATTTTCAAACAAGTCATATTGTTTGAAGTTAATTTTTTAGAACATTTCCTTGCATTTCTCTTACTTTTGTGTTTTTTATCTTGAGTTAATAACAGGATAGCAATAGTTATTTTTTAAATAAAATTAATAATTTTTAGCCATGTAGTTTTAAAAGTAATGGCTTTAGGCATAGATAGTCGGAGCAGTTTCCAACTCTGTCTTCATTTGTCTCATAAATACATTTATATAACTCCACAACTTTCCCCCACCACAGAGGGGTTTCCTAGAACAAGAGCTAGTCAGCAGCTTTAGTAAATTACTGGTCTTTTGTATAAAAAAGAAAGAATGAAAGGAAGAATACACTTTGTTATCAGCACACACACTCCAATGTTCTCTTGATATTCTCTATTCATTCTATTCATTAAATTTCAGTAAATTGTTACCCATGTACAAAGGGATGGATAACTATAAAAGCCTTTCACTTAGAAATACAGTTCTTCAGAACAGTGCTTACCTTTGAAGATGCAAGTCTTGAAGATGCAAAGATTATTCCTTTCCTGGCTAGTAAGGATTTCATTGTTTTGTCCTTTGGGAAGTAGTGTGAACTTGCCTTTCTGTGGATTTTCATTCCCTTGCAAAGGTATTGGATGAAAGTGTAGGTATGGCCTGTGATCCAGAGCTCCCCTTGTATTCTGGGCTGTTCATACTGGAGAGATGTTTCTTTCTCCCACTGGTAGAATCCATACAGAGACTCAACCAAGATTCTGACCTTTGAGATAACAAAACAAAGTTGGTCTACTAAATGGGCTTTCACTGAAAGAAGCCTGGCAGGTCCTGCTGAACAGACTATGTATGCTCCTGCTGTTCATAGACAATAACACACTGGTTTAGATAATATATTCTTGTCTACTTGGAACTCTGTCTTTCATAATGGAAAGCATACATTGTAAAGGACAATGTTTAGTAAGCAAGGAAAAAAGAGATTGAAAGCTCTGCTGAAACAGAGGATGGAAGGGTTTCTAAGCAATGGAATAAGATGCTGTTAAAGCACTGATGGGGTTGGAGGTTGATCACATTCAGAACAGTAGAATGTGTCCAGAACATAATGTTACTCTTGAATATGCAAGTATATTTCTTTGAAATTAGGCCAACTACACTTTCTGATTGATACTCAAAGAATTAGGCTTCAATCTATCACGCTTGATAACTATATTTCAAGGATAGTTCTTATGTTTTGGAAAGTGACAATGGGGTTGTAAATTTGGAAAGAAGCATTACAAAAGATATTTCAAAGATATAGAGAAATAATTTAGATGATTGCTGCAAGAGTTAAGATGAATGAAATTTAAAGTTGAATTACACTGAGGGGAAGCTTAAAGTTATCTTAGTTAACAGTAAACATGATTTTTACATACCACAACTACCCAGACTCTCAACCACTTAAAAAAATTCTGTTTAACTCTGGATTAAGCTTGTTGTGTAGTTCTATCATATAGTCACAAAATATTATGACCAAATAAACCAAAATTAGTATTTGAAAGCACTTATACATTTATAGAAAAACTAAATTGTACTCCAGGTTTCTGAAGTATACCTAATTTTACATTGTTGTGCTTTAGAAATTATAGTGCAGTCTCGTACTTTACAATAGGTGATGATTAGCCCCACCTTACAGAGTTGCTATTAGTCGGAATCATGTAAGAAAAACATGAAGTTTGCTAAAAATAAGTAATTATTTTTAAAGATTTATTTTATTTTTATGGATTTGCTTTTAATGTCAACAAATACTGCTTTTATATTTTTACTTTTTTATTGAAGCATTGTGTATTTCATACGGAACACCTCAACCAATCTTCATAATATTTATACCCCTTCCTCACTGCCGTACCCTACCATATCCCTCCCAACTGGAATCCATACATTCTTTCATCTCTGTTAAGGTCTGTTGTGTCAAGTTAGTATCCAGTGTTCCTCAGTGCAAGTTCATCCACTGAGGTTTAGTCAGCTTGTTTTAAGAAGATTAGCTCATCCTCACTCAGCAGTAATCAATTACCAGTACTTCTTCAGCACAAATTGGGGTCTGCTACCCATTTCCCCAGTTTCATGCTGGATTTTTGTCTGCTTGAGTTTCCATGGGTCTTGAGCATGCTGAAATCATTGCTGTAGGTTCATATGAGCAGGGTCCTCGGAGCTTGAAGGATTCTATTTCCATATGTTCACATACCTCCTCATTGGCTCTTACAATCTTTCCATCCCCTCTTCTGCAATGGTCCCTGAGCCCTGGGTGAGAGAAACTTAATAAAGTTGTCCTATCCAGAGATCCACATGTTGCAGATTCCTAATCTCCGTGCTTTGTCCATTTGTGACTTCTATTGCATAAGGGAGCTTCATTAATGTGAAGTTCATTCATGTTCTTTTTACGCTTTGTTCTATGCTGTGTGAGCCTTAGGTGTAGAGATTAGCGCTATAGATGTGCCACTTAGGTATGGGAAATAGACAAACAATGTCTCTGTGTGACCAGTTGTGGTAGTCTCTGTCTGGTGCAAAAGAAATTTCTTTGATGAGTGGTGACTGGGATACTTGACGATAAATATAGGGATATATATGTTGCATTTAGTAAGAAATTATATTAGCCTAGAGATGTGACAGCTTTGGGGATGTCTCTAAGATCTATAACCTCTTCAGCCATGTGTACTTGGCTATGATTACAGTACCACACATGAGATTACTCCCATGGAATGCACTCTAAGACCAATCAGGTAGCTGTCAATTGCCTCCCAGACAAAAGTGCCACTATTGCACCAGTGTTGTATGCTGTGCAAGTCACTGATGTTGCAATTTGGTACTCAAGCTGGCAGTGGGCCGTCAATTGATGTTCTCTCTTAACTGCTTGCGTAGGTAGAGCTATGAGAGCTAGCCTTCAGGGGATGTGGCTTCCAGGTCAGTTCCAGCTCCGTTGCTCCAAATCCAATGTCTGAAGTATGGCCTATTTCCAGCAATATAGTTTTAATTTCAAGTTCTTGGAGGCAATCAAGGATTGTGGCAATAGCCCGTGTAATTTTGATGGTCTCTAGGACCTCCCTGGCCAACAACTCAAAGGAAGGTTTCCCCTGTCTGGTACTGTTTCTTGTTATGTAGCCTTCAGCCATGCACATGGGCTCAAGTAGAGATATTATATCTGGAATTTATCTTTAGGTTGTTATACTAATGTGATTCCTCCTGCTGTTTTAGCTAGGTGTTATTCCTCTCTCTTCTCTCTGTTTCCCTGTCTAGCCCTCCCTCCATGCCTTCCTTATTTAAAGTCCCTATTTTCCTCATTTCCCCCTTTGATAATACCAGTCTCCTTTGGCCCACCTCTCTTAACTCCTTCTTTCCCTTTATCTCCATAGTTCCTTATATAACTCTCCCTTGCTTATTTTATTGTTAATTGTGTGCGTGTGTGCTTCTGTGCGTGCATGTGTGTGTGTGTGTGTGTGTGTCTGTGTGTGTCTGTGTGTATATGCATGTGATTGTAGGACTTTTCAGAGGCCAGAGAGCTTGGACTTCCGTGGAGTTTGAGTTCTGAGTGGTTATGTGTCACCCAGCATGGGTACTGTGAACTAAACTTGGGTCATATGTGAGAGCTCTCTGTGCTCTTAAACGCTGAAAAAATTAAAATTTTTAAAATAAAAAATAAAAATTTAAATTAAAGCCTTCTCTACAGACACATGTCATTAAAAAAAAAACTCTAACTTTAACCTACTCTGAAGAATTATAAATTAGAAATGTGATTTTGACTGTAATGTGGGGATTTGTGATTAACTTACTTAAATGCTCATATATTCTAAACTTGAAATATAAAGAATTTATAATTTGAAAGACGGAATAAATGCCAAATCTATTAGAGTACCTGTTTGTTTGCAGAAATAGGACAATGGAGTGTTGATACTTCTGTTGTTCTATTCAAGTGCTGCTTACTAAGCACTTATAGTGTACCACTGTTCATCAGTATCTGTGGTAAATTTAACTGGGCAATTGCTAAATTTAATGTTGGCCCTTAAGCTGAGCAAGCTTTTAGCTTATTTAACCTTCCTCTTGTATCTTGCTTTAGTTCTTGGAAGGAACTCTTACTATGATATTATTATGGAAAATAAATATCTCTCACTCCCATCACCGTGTCATGGCTGAAGCACCAATAACAAAAGAGATCAACAAGAGAAAGACATATTTTATGTAACAAAGACTCTTCTAATGAAATGAAGATCTAAAAAAGCATAGGGCCTGTTTATTTGTAATGTTAGTTTTGAAGGAGAATACTTGGACACTGTATAGAAGTAAAACTGGATGAAAACTGTTATCTGGTGGTGGTGAAGTGAGGAGAATTTATCAAGGTTTCTTTGTTTTTTTTTCTCCATGATCTGGTGTCTCTGGAGATCAGAATTCCTTTAAAGTATTCTTTGTAGGATGGCCTGACTCCATCTACACCCTTCTGAGAAAGTGGCAGTGTGAGTTCCGTGCAATAAATAGAAGTGATTTGCATATTTTGTTTCATCTACAAAAGTCACATTCTCTAGTTCTTATGAGTTGTGCCCAGCATAATCATATTCATATTTTTAGTGTCAAATCATACAGTAGGCAATAGGCTTTTATTTGTAACCTGATAAAGACAATGTATATCACTTTTTCCCTACAAGATCATTGTGAAACCAAGCAGGTAGTAATTTTATTATATTTGTGAAGATACTGGATGTTCTAGTATGTGGCAGCACCAGTATTTGAATGAAGACAGTTTTGCTCAAGAGCTATACACTTGGCATAAGTAAATAAAAAAGAAAGTATCGTGTGATTAATTATAAAAGAAAAAAGAAGACAGTATGAAAGAGTCCACAGCACAGGGTTTTCTTCAGAATGGAAGTCCACTGTCAGTGAGCATGTAACATATAAGTTGAGGTCTCAGTCCTAAATAACTGCTGCAGCTTAATGCCTGGAGTCCTACAAGCCAGGTCTAGTCATCCACACCTGTCTGCTAGCTTCTGCTTTTCTACCATTTCTTGTTTCTTCCCATTCTTCCCTCTACTGTCTTTTCTGTGAAAGAGTTGTGTTGGCTGCATATAGAACTTTGTTCCTTCTCTGAACTCTTTATCATATAATAATTATATGAAAATTGCCTAAGACATCCTGGTCTTAGGTTCTTAGCTTAGATGTTTATATTCCTTGAGCCACTCTGACCACTGCTCATTAACACAGCCATCTTTTCTCTGAGAGGTATCTTGGATTTATGGGTCACATTAGTGTAATGGCTCATGAACATGCCGTCTCCTGATACTTGGGCCAAGCTGGACCACTGAGCTGAGAGTGAAACACCCTGAGGTTGGTCATGGGATGATAAAGATGATGAATGTTCCTCATAGAGCAGTGATATCCTGATTGTTAACTGTTCAACCAAATTTCCTCTCTTGTGAAATTAAAGCAGAAAATGTCAAAAGAGAGCATTAGTACATGTCTATAGATTCTAAGGAAGGGCAGGAGGGTTTCTGAACACACACTCTTTTCTTCAGGTAAAAAGACACACTCCTGAAGTAGAGTAGACCTCATAAAGGAGAAAGAAAACTTTTCATTTGATGGCTGATCAGCCATCCATGCCTGTGCAGGAGGAAGTCAGGGTGTGTGAATGATGAGAACTGTCATATCAGTGTTAGAGTCCTGAGAAAGAAGAACGAACATGAAGGCGCATGTGGTGTCTGGCCTCCACGGCGGTTGAGGCACTGTAGCTTTGTGACAAATGAATGAAAGATAAACAACTAAGTTGTGCAGAAGAAAAGAAACAGGGACTAAATCTGTGAGAAAATGTGAAAGAAGATAGTGGTCTGAGCGACAGGACCTAAAAATGACAGGCAATTAAAAGGTAAAGGAACTTCAGTACGGCATGCATTAGGGACTCAGACAGATGGTCGACACAGGCCAGTTCTCTGAGTCAGACCTGGAGCCTTTCCAATTTAAAAATGGCTTGAACACATTTTTATTCAGACTTAAACTGTATAGTTTAAAATGTTTAAACATCATCAAAAGTAATCATTTCCCTTTTATTTTGTGGAGCAGAGGATCCAGCCCAGGGCCGTGTGCACACACTAGGCAAGCACTGTACCTTTGAGCTGCATGGTCAGCTCTTGGTTCTTTGAGGTATTTTCTTTAACCCAAACCGGCTATGAACTCACAATTCTCCTGCCTCAACCTTCCAACTGCTGGGATTACAGACCTTAACTATCTCTATAGCTTAAAATAATCGTTCATGAGAAAAAAAATATTGGGGCTCTTGGAAAAGGGTTACAAGAGAATTTTAAAACTACCCTTTATAAAAAGGTCTCTCAGAAATTTTCAACCCAGAAAAGTATTTGAGAGATTATTTTTTTGTTTGTGCTAAATATTTTAAAGCTGAAGTTGTTCCTTGAAGCCCTGCTGGGAAGGCGTTCATCAAGTACTAAAACTAGATAGACTGTTAATCTCTTAAATTCTCCCTCTGCAGGGTCTATGTTTCTGTGGAACAAGCAGATAGAAACAGAAAAGGAAGTGGTTTTTTTCAGTATCCTGTATTAGGACTTAAACCTCCAAGAGTGGCCACACACCTTTAATCCCAGTACACAGAGATAGGCAGTTCTCTGTATTCAAGGCCTGTCTAGCCTACAAAGAATGTTCCAGGCCAGACAGGCATACATAGTTAAGACCATGTTTCAAAATATAGGACAAACTAAACAAAACAAACTGTTGTATATCAAAGATGAATATGAATATGATTCAGCATTGACCTGTTGTTTCACAAACTGATTAGAGAAAATATAACTACATACTTTGTTCTGTTTCCTAAAACAAAAAATTTAATTTTATAAAAATTATAGGAACAGTGAAAAACATTAGTCATTTAGAAATAAACCATGATTTAAGTTGTATTATTCTACATTGTACTATGAGAATTAGGTAACATAAAATTGGATAACATAAAACATAAAATAAAGTCGATTTTCTTTATTTTTATATGATTATTTATATAGTATATTTATTGTTTCCTTTATGATAATGATATCTATTGTATAAGTACCTATTTGTAAAACAAAAATCATTGTAAGAGGTAACTTTTTTTTTTTTTTTGAGACAGGGTCTTCCTATAGTAGCCCCAGGCCCCATTGGCCTGGAACTTGCTATGTAGACCAGGCTGAACTTGAACTCACAGATATCTGCCTGCCTCTGCCTCCTGAATGCTGGGACTAAAGACATGTGCCCCCCCACCCCAGCTTGCAAATGAATTGAACACCCTTTGGGAAATCTTAGTGATGATTTTTGTTCAATGTGGTAAACGAAGAGGCTGGTAGTAAAAAAATGTTCATGTTAGTGATTAAAGTTGTAAGATCATATGTAACTTTCCTGTAACGTTATTGAACATTATACAGGTTAGCGTTAAGTAAAGTATTGGTACAGATCGTACAATAATTTCCTTTATTCTTACTTCTCAGGGTCTCATTCTTTCTCCCATTCTCACATTGTGCTGTCTGTATACTACAAAAGTCAAAAGAACATATACAAATAGAGGACCCCACACTGTGATCATTAGATATGCAGTTTCTTAAACTCCCTTGATTTCAGCAGAAGTAATTCTCATGGAATTCTAGAGAAATTATGGTGAATAGGAATCATGTAAGGGGCGTTAGGAGGTCAGAGCAAGAAAATCCTGGATGTGAACGTTAATGCTCATTGTCCTCTTTAGAGAATCCAGAGTCACTTGGGAATTGGGAGATTATCTCAGTTAGGTTAACGGGTGGAAAGAGCTGTCTACCATAGGTGGGCGTGACTGTGACTCCCCTGCTGCTGTGGCTTCCCACCATGATGGACTACAACCTCTAATTCTGAGCCAAAATGAACCCTTTCTTTTTTAAGTTGATTTGGTCAGCATTGGATGTGAGATGTAACTAGACACTAGGTTAGCTAAAGGCAGTAGTATGAATTCACTGTCAAGGAAAGTCAATTATGTTATCACAAGTCTGTTGTTTTATCAATATATGTGGAAAGCCTGCAAAAAGCTTTGGACCTTAGGCAGGCATGGGCTCTTTGTAAATCTTGTTACTCTGAAAGATCTGAAATGATGACATACCCATGATTTCAGAGAGTGTTTATATGTGAACTTGTGTCAGAAGATCTAGGATAACTAACAAAAGACCATAATTTAAACTCTCTAAAGGGGGGAAGATTCCAGAATGATTTCATGGAAGATGAGATAAAAATACTCCCTTGTTGCACAGTGGCTTGTATGACACCTCCTACCCGTGTGGGTGTTGGACTGAGGCAGTCTTAAATTTGTGAGTTTCACATCAGAGAATTTATTTGAAGCTCTCCAGTGGGGCAAATGTCAAACATGTGACAAATGACATACTGGATGGATGTGGGTTGTGGATTGATGACGATGACAATGATGATAGTGATTGTAATGATAAAGTGACAATAAAAATCATAGTGATGGATGTCAGGCACACAGGATGGTTCTGAAAACAGGGAATCACCCTTCCCTACCAAGAAAAGGATTATTATGTGGAACAAACCACTGGTCTACTTTGCTTCTGGCTAGAATACTTCCTTCCTACATCCAAGTAAATCATTAGCAAAAGCCTTGGAAGTATAAGATTAAGATAAAATGTATTCAGGAGAAACAGGATAAGAATTTCTGCTGGGTAAAACTCTACTGTAAGCCTGCTGACTTTGAGCCTTCTGCGTTTCCATCATTATATTCCATTACAGCATTGACTGTCAATTGTTTGAAGACAGTTCTTTAAATACCAAATGAAAAGCCCTTATCTGCATTTTAGTCACTTTCTTGGCTTTCACTGGAGTGTCTCTGAGAACTGCTGAATAACCTACTTGATCAAATGGCACTTCCAAAATCTAGTCACTCATGAGGTAACCCCTTCTTCAGGACAAATAATCTGTGTTCCTCTAATTGTGTGTGTGTATATACTTTGACCAATTTTTGTAAATCTTCTCTTGATCTCTAAATAGTTTTACTAAAATCATGTTCTTATCAAATGTATTTCATTTACAGTATTCTGTACAACATTGTGTGCCATATAAAAAAGTTAAATGAAGGTAGGCATAAATGAATAAAAGAAGAAAAGAATGGAGACAGCAGGATATAAGTGTTTGCTTATGTTGTCTGATATGATGGTTTTTGAGAAAGAACTCTGTTAAAATATATCTCCCTCTGTTTATTATCATAAACTTTACCACAGAAAGTAGTTTATGAATATTATGTATTTCTCTGGTGGTCAAGTACATTTAGAAGGAAGTATTAACCCCTCAGTGAGAATTAGTTCCTGGGCACATTTTGAGTTTTGTCTTACAGAAGATCCTAAACCAATATCAGAGTACCTGTTTCTGTAACAACTATGCATTCTGCATCACTTAATGACATCAACCTAGAGGCAAAGTTATGTTAGTCCACTTGTCTCATTCTGAGTAAAGAGAAATGGTTTCACAAGAATATACTTAGAAAATTCTGCTTGATAAGATAAATGTACAAACTTGTAGCTACAATGCTAGTAGTCCTATAGGTTATATTTGTGAATCATAACTCCAAATTTTTAGATGTATGTAATTTGAAGTGTCCATAGGAGCCAAGAATATAGAAAGGGACTATGGGGTAGTGGGAGAGGGGTTGGGAGGAGGAAGAACTTGAGAGATGGAGACCTAGATCCTATCAGTGGGGGAAATGGCAAAAATAAGGGACACTTGGAAAGGGAGAAGCTAATACAAGCAGAGAGGGAGGAAAAGAGACAACTGAGATTTAATTTTGTCTGAAAAACCATAAGAAATGTTTTATTGACAAACATACTTAAACATAGGCATATAATATGTAAATGCATGTGTATAGCTGAAGGTTGTTTGACAAAAATCCCAGTACCAGGCAAAGGAAACCCCTCTTAAGAAAGTTGCTAGTCAAGGTAGTCTAAAGACACTCCCCTCAAAATATAAGCCATTGTCATAGTCAGTGGATGCCTCTCAGAGCTTGAAGGCAAGACCCAGTTTATGAAGACACAACATAATTCAGACATGGAACTTGTACACACAAATACATGAAGTCAGCCTATATCAACAATATCCAATGAATAGGACATGAAATTGAAAGGGAGTTGCGTGTTGATGTGGGATGAGTTGGAAGGGGAGAGGGAGATGAGGAAATAATGTAAATACAGTACTCACATATGAAATTCTCCATAGTTATAGTAATAAAAGAAATTCTGATGAAGGTAAAGAAGGTATAGTATATCTCCACAAATAAATAAAAAAACGAAAAAGAAAAACAAACAAACAAACTGAGCTCTTACAACTCGGGATCTATCTCCAGAAAGGTGAACCTCAGCTGTCCACATCTGGTGGGATATTTGTTTTTCTGTGTACACAGCAGCATTTCCACCTGCATTGCCTGCATACCTGTAAGCCATCACCTCCACTCTGTTGCTCACTATGCATTGTTAATATCTTTGAAGAAGTCTCTGGATATGATGAGCATCTGCCTGGTGATGTAGATTCCCTTTGGGGGTACCAGTCTTGGTTTTGGTCACTGCCTCAGTGTGCCAAGCAACACTGAATTTGAATGATCATGGCCAAACTTATTTCTCTCTTCAACCTGGTTATGCTTGTATGAAAAATACAGGTTTTTAGAACACATATACTGAATTATTATGACATCACATGAAGTACTACCAAGATGGGGTGTGGGTACGGGAGATTTGGAGGAGAGTAAGAGAAAGAGGGAACGGTGTGAAAGTTACAGCATAGGTACAGTAGCGCTGTTCGAACGTTGTATGTGGGAATCACTCTGACATCTTGTTCAGATGCAGATGTTGATTCAGTAGTAGGGCAGACACACAGGGGATGCTGATGTTGCTGATCCTAGGATGACACTTTGAGCAGCAGGAGACTGAAGGACAGGTGTGACTGGAAGTGACACAGTCTAGAAATGACCTGTATAGAATATATTGTTTCAAGGTGAGGTGTGCTTTCCTAATTCCCAAACAGCCCAGGCTCTTAACATTCAAACATGGGTAAGCATTAAGTGCTTCAATCAGAAACTAATCAAAAAGAAATAAAATTTTGACCAGTGTCCACGCTCCTCTTTCTTTTCTCACATGTACTCTTAGCAAATCTGACTAGCAACTGGTTGTTAAAATATTAATGCTCAGAAAGAGATTCTGTCTTTGATCTTGTGTTAGGAACAGCTTAAGCTGTAACCTCCAGATGTCTCCTAAGGCTAATGAAGGAAGCAGGAGAGATAACCAAGTCCAATCACTTTTATTGACTAAACAAAGTGGGTTCCCTGTTTTCCTTTTACTTCTTGACATTTCACTTTTGCTCATCTGGCTTCACAGTAACTGTGATGTGATTTCAGCGACCTTCTGCACTACTAAAGGACACCAGCATGTGCTGTAAGTTAGCACTAGTATTAAAAAAAAAAAACTAAATGATACTTCTACAGGCTCAAAAAATGCTAGTATAACAAGAAATTTTGAAACCACTTAGCATATAGATAGATGTTTAATGGCTGTATGATTATACTGCCTGAGACTAGCTCCTGGCAAAAGATAAAATAATAACGTAAAATATAATAATACATTTACAATTCGTTGTGCTGTTTTTTACACAATATTTGATCCAGAAAAACTTTGAACTTTGTGAGAAGATGCTATTAGCTTTATTTCACCAAGGAAAGAAACAAAGCTTAGAGAAAACAACTCACTCAGTGTCACAGAGAGTGAGTGATAAGCCAAGATTCAAACCCAGATTTGTTTGAATTCAAAATCTATCTCTTCTTTATTACTGAGCTCTTTATCCATTTGGAAACATTAAAATTTATATATAGATTATGTCTGATTTATATGTTATGACAAACAAAAAGAGCATGAAATTCTCTTTGGCACACAGCCCTTCCTCTCTAGTGGTTTCCTTCCATCGCTTTTGGAAGTAAGTGATGTATAAATGTTAAATAAATAAAATATTTAGATACCCTCTGCTCACTTCAAAGACATATTAAGTACATTTTTTTTTGAGGAGTAAGTGGGTGTCCCAAGTCCCTGATTCTCAACCTCCAAGACCAATGTCTTGTGTGTCCTTGAGGCCTCGGTGCTGTGAATTTTGAAAAACACATGTGGAAATCAGACTTCAGGGCTTCTGATGGTTGGTTATTATAATCTGGACTTCAATATTATCCCATTCATTATGGATAATTTTGTCGTGGTGTAAAAGTAACACATGGGGGTTCTGGGGCTCATGGACAATTATCCCCTTGCCTGTCTGTGCTGGAAAATAATGAGGAAAGTGTTTCTGAAGCTAAATATGAAACCCTGACAATAAATGAATAGATAGAGGCAGAAAACCTCAGAAGTGACTACTTGCTGGAGAGGGAGAAATGACTGCCTACTTGCTTCAAGAACTGCCTGGGTTTTCTGTCAAGCTCAGCTGTTTGGAAAAGGGCAGGCGTGTTACCCTGAATTAAAATAATGTATTAAAGAATTCAGATGAAGCTTCTATCAAACGTAAATGATTCTTCAACTTGTGTTTGAATGGAGGAAACACAGGACATACAATATTTCGGCAGAGTTTCTGACAATGCCAGAAGGTTTTAAGTTTACCAGGGTCCATCATTAGAGCTATGTCTGTTTTGTTACTGATCTGCTCATAAATCTAAGATAGCCCCAATCCTGGTTTCCTACAAATCTTCTCTCTCTCTTTTTTTTTTTTCTTGGTCTTTTTGAGACAAGGTCTCTTTGTAATCCCAGCTGGCCTGGAATTTGCTATGTAGACCACATTGGCCTTGAATGCAGAGATTCACTTGCCTCTGCTTCCAAGAGCTAGAATTAAAGGGCCACACTTGGCCTTCTACAAATCTTAATTTTATTGTTCAGTCTGAAGAAATGGAGATTGGCCAAAACAAGTCTCTTTGACATGAAGCTCTGTTGAAGGAACAGATAAGTAGTTCTCTGAAGAACATTGTTTTTCTTTTTTGATAGGTACTTGGGAGAATTGTATGCATGACCTGCAGCTGCTTCCTTATGTGGCGATTAGTACTATAAGCACTAGATTAATGTCAGGTCGAGTAAGCCTAGAAAAGGTAGTCTAAAGGACAATATTGCAGTTTGAATTACATGGAGTTAACTAGATTTCAACTTTTCATAAAGAATATTCCTGATAACATTACTTTAACAGCAAACAAAAATAAGGGTTTAAGTAAGATTAACCATTAACCTAGAGGCACTACTAAGACAAGATATATAAATAATAAAAGACAGAACCATGAAAAAAATATGTAAAATATTTTAAGAATTAGAATAGTTTATAAACAGATTGGTAAAGCTTGTAAGCTAGTGAGCTCCCTGATAGTGGAATTATTCAAGTGGAGATTGAGTAACTCATTCTGAAATCTTGTGTCAATGGGATCCATACTGGTGTAAAATGTTCTTTCTAAAATAGCAGTGTTGTTGCTTGGATGTTGACTTAGGTACTGGCTCATGCAGCAATATTTTTATATAACCATAAATATATACAATTTTCTTCATGGAATTGGATACTTTATCCTAAATAAATAGGTACAGAAAATGAGGCTTAGAGGGGTTGACCAACTCACTCAGAAGCACCAGAACCCTGATTAGATTTAATACTCATAGGCTTCAATTATTCTAAGGTATATGTAGTTTAAAGCCATCCCGTGTACCCTAAGCAATTGATCTAATTTTTAGAATAGTCTATCCCTTGATAAACAAGCACTTCTAAGTATAAGTTAAAGTATGATAGTTTGTATTAATTGTATTAATCATCTATTGAAATATTAAATATTCAGCAGATTTGTCAAAATTGATATTAACTTGCTTTATTTAAAATATATGAAAATTTTAATAGGATGATGAGACAAAAACACCCCCTAAAAGTGCTTTTTCAAAATTTTTTCACAGCACAAATAAGAATCAATACCAGTGAGTGAATAGATTTGGAATTTTGTAGCTGTTCTTTAAAAATATGTATGATTTGTTCTTGAGATGCCTTTTTCTAATCACGTTATATTGACCTATTATTTATACTTGGATTTCCAGTTCTTACGTCATTCTCTTCTCTTTATTTTGTTTTCTATGACATTGCTTATGAAGCCCTTGGAATCATGTGATCTCCATATAGCAACTGACCTTCCTTTACTCTTAGATTATACTCTTGCCTCTGCATATTACTTATTACTTATTATCTATCTGCTCATCTGTGATACTGTGTAGCAGTCAGCTGGTGACACATGGGGACTCTTAACCTCAGGAACAAATACTGAGTCTTGAATATATTAGCTTTGAATAAAAATGATTGTCGATGTCAAGCTTATTTCCTGAGGACTATAATTGATTTTATGACAATTTGTTCAAAGGAGGTGAACTATATAAATGATCCAGGAACTTCTTGGAATATGTAAATATTATGTCACACGTACATCAATTTTGATTCTGAACATCAATATTTATGATGAAAAAGGAGCTAAGTAGAATTGGAATTTTTCCTAGAATATCTGAATCGACTACATGGATTAATCAAATTTACTGCATCATTTGCCGTGAAGCAGCCACATTACTTATTCATATTAACAAAATGAAAAAGATAAGTTTGTGACTGTTATGTAAAAGTGAATAGCCCTCTCACACAGAGTACTGATTTTTTTTTTTTAACCTGCAGTCGCTGGACAGTTTATTAACAGCTGAGAATGTTGAAAGTACAGATTTGACTTGAGTCTGAGGTAGGGTCTAAGGACCCAATAAACATCCTTAGGAAGCCAGTGATGTTCTTCTACAGAGCCACACTTTGGAAACCAAGACTGAAAAGAAAACCCTTGTAGGTCCGCCCAGTGTTCCAACCTTGCAACCTGATGCTGTCACCTATCAAGCTCATGCTGGAGAACCATGTGTTGAGTTACTGAAATCAGTATGTGACTTTTTTTTTTGATGTTTACAGTTTGTGTTGGGCCTTATTCATAGCTCTCCTGAGCTTCATAACACCCATGAGTCACAGGTTGGACTTATCTGCAAGATAATGAAAGTTCTCCTCGCCAGGGCCCCTGAATGACCTTGTGGAGCAGTTTCAACACTGTGCATGTAGTGTGAATGTTAAATAGATAGTGCATTGATCTAGTAGGATAGCAGTAATATTTGTTGTTTTTTATCATATGTTTAATTTCTGTGAATAATTCTAACAGCTGATTATAGCTATATGAACAGAAAAGACAAATATCTTTAGTTCATGGGCCCATAAAATGAACTTCAAGAAAATAAGTATTTTGTTTCAAAAAGTCAATGACAGTTGCATGGTCAGAGACTTTTTTCACAGAAGCGAAGTTTCACAGAAGATCACTAATTTCTGTTTGCTTATTGATTTTTTTTTCCCATTGATACTGTTTATTACTCTAAGGTGTACTTTTCCTTTATGTGCACAAAATTGCTGTGAGCCTCCAAATAAATTTTTCTTTTTTAATATAAACTGAAAGCATCACATAAAGAAAAGTAAACTCTATAGCAATTAGGATATTTCAATAACATTTTAATTCAATGATATGTTATGGTGCCTTGCTAAATGACATCATTTATAAAGATATATTAAACAGTCATAGGTGTTTAGTTTTTGAATTTCAGTATCATACTATGGGCTGCCTGATAAGCATGTTAAAAGGTAGCCCTTATCACATTATTTAGTTTTGTTAATAATTATAAATATTCAAAACATTTTTGGAATCCAAAAAAATGTTTAAATCATTTTAATTTTGGAGAAATAGATGTTTTAAAGTCAGTCACAAACTTGACAAATTGAGAGTTTTAAATCATGTTGGATTTATATACAAGACATAAAAGAGTAGTTCTGGGTGTTACAGAACCTTAATGTACAGACCTTGCATTTGATTGCAGCTATTTTCATTGATACTAAAGATCTGAGACATATGAATTTGTATTTTACTGAGGAATAAGTTAGAATTCCTAGCCTGTGATTTACTCTCACCCATGCAGAAGTACCTGAACTAGGGAGTGAGCCTTTGACCACAGGGAAATGTTACAGGGATGCTTTAATGTTCCACCCTTTACCTCCACCTAAGTAGTAATATCTCAGAAGAATTTTGTGAAAAACCCTTTTTCCTCAAGTGCATTGAAGGTATACCTGCTCACAAACAAGGTTTAAAATTGCATTTGTAACTATTCAGACATGGAAACAACTGGGATGCCTCTCTATAGAAGAACGGGTATATGGAATGAGTATAAACTGATATTATATCTAGACAGTGGAATATTATTCAGCAATAAGAAGTGATCTGTAATTTCATGAAAAGATATGGTGGTGGTGGTGCCTTAAGTGCCTGCTGCTCAGTGAAAGAGACCAGTCTCCAAAGACCACAGGCTTTGATTTGAATTGTTAGCAGAGAACTATGGAAATAGTAAAACCATAGAACATAGTGAAGTTCACAGGAAGGAATAAAGCAGAAAGGAAAAAAAAATAGCTGTATCCCAAGGGATTCCCTCCCTCCCTCCCTTCTCTCTTTATTATATGAATGTGGCATACACATGTACTCCCATCTGTACAGGCACATGTGAAAACCAGAGACTGATATTAGGGTGTCTTCCTCAATCACTTCTCCATCTTGTTTTTTGAGATGGTGTCTCTCACTTAATTGAGAGCTGTCATTTTTGACTAGGTTGGGTGGCCTGAGATTCTGGCATCTCTGCATGCCTCTGTCTCTGAGTTCTGGGGTTACAGGCACCCACTTTCATGATGTCTAGGGATCTGAATTCATGTATATTTTGGCAGTGTTTCTTGATTTCCTATTGTAGAATTTTTTATCTAACGAGAAAAAAATGCGTCAATGCATTCTTCATTGACGCTACTGGACATTTCTATTTTCAGTTCCATCTGCTACAATGAAAGACTGGGGAGAAGAGTGTTACTATTATACACATATGTTTATACATGCATATACACATATATATTTATATACATGTGAATCATCCGTTATCTAGATTGATAGGAAACAGCTGTTTTCTTTTATTTTGCCTCTGCTTTTAACCTTTATAATATCATGTAATTTAACTTCTGGAAAACAATGTGAGCCACTCATCAGAAGGTAAGTGTAAAGCTGAAAATCTATCTCACTCATAAAGTGTCTGTCTAACATGTGCAAGGCCCTGGGTTCTATCTTCAGGGCTACAAAATTCAAATATGATTTTATTATTATCAAAATGGATTTGACATTGCAAACCAGCATGTAAATTTTTTCTTGTATCCTTTTTGAGGAAGCAGTGTTATTACACCAATCTTGTAAGCTAAATTTTAGAAGATGACAGAAATATTTGCGCTTGTCCTGCAAACTGATATAATATTAAATTCACTGAAATACTACATTTGCTTATATCATGCTAAGTAACGGCACATTAGCGAATGAATATGAAACAACATTCAATCAGTCAAGAATTCTATGGAATCTACACTGTCTACCCAGATAGTGCTTCATGTTTTTGACAATTGAGATGTCATCTTTATGGTAATACATATAATATAATTTTCTACAGTAAGTGCAATTTTCTGGCTGAGATATCTATCTAGAGTCATTATTGAATGATGATAAAAATGATTGCTTTGTCATAATAAGCCTCATTGCCAATTCATTGGTTTCTTTTTCCCTCAAGTCATAACAAATGTACTTAGAGCCATTTGTGCCTATGGTCATTTTTTCCCTCCAGATTTCAGTTCTGGCATAAAGTTTGATTAAAGAGTTTTTTCTTTCATTGGCTTACCTTATTTAGTGACCCGGGACTTCCTTGTTTTGTGATTCAATGTCAAGGCATAGATTTCCCATTGGGTCAGATAACAAATCAAATGAAAGCAGAGTTTAGCTAGGGAGCTGGGTGAACAAACCTGTCTTACCATCAGTACGTTGGTTGTAGGAGATTAACTACCTACATTATCTTCTCAGTCTGTCTGCTCTCCCTTGGATCTTGGCCAGGTAGGTGTTTTAATATTTCTTTGTCACAGTGCCTGGGGATTAGTGACAAAGGAGCCTGCTCTCTAAAGATCCTTGGAAGAAATTGCGCATACAAACACACAATAAATTTTGAAAGAGACTCGTTATGAAATCTTGGTAGTCTTGGAGTTGCTCCAACAGAGTCATGGGAATGAAATGAAATCGTCCTCCTTTTGACTGTCAACATTTTTAGCATGGCCGCCTCACATCTCAGCTCCCATCTGTTCTTCACCTCACTTCCTGATTATCTCATTTTTCACCTTGTCATTACTTCAGTCACACCTCAATTCTGAAGAAAAAGTCTATGAATGATATTTATAGATCCCAGCGTAATCTTTTGTGTTAACTATTCTCTCTTGCAATATGCATCACGTCTGTATATGAGGCTCTGCTGAGGTATTTCAGAAGATAAAACAAGGTGTAAAACTTAGGTCATTTATCTAGGGATAGCTCATTTCAGGCTTAAGCATAATTGCCACATAGAAGGAATAAAGGCACTTTGGAAACTCAGAAGAAATGAACATCTAAATGATCCTGTGTAGTATAACATAGTATATTTCTCTTGCCTCAGATAGTTTTCTTGTGTTTGATGGTTAATGTTTGTTCACTTGTAGAATTATAACTCCAACTATAGGTATCATGTTTACTAAACTAGTCATTAACAAATTATATAAAAAATCAGAGAACTGTAAAGGTAGTATTTAAACTGACTTAAAAAAAAACTGATGATTTCTAACATGCCTCTCATGAACAAATGAAGAAATTCTTAGTTGACCTGATTGTTCCAGTTTACTGACTCTACTAAGACTACAACTTCAGTACTTTCCTTTGTGACATTACAGTATTCTGCTGATTTCTGTATTATAAAATTAGAGGGCATTTTACTGTCCTTATATTTTTGTACATTGATCCTATCGATTAATACAATTTTAGGGACAGGGACTAGATCAAAAGGCAGGCCTATTTTCTAAGTATTTATACTATGTCTACAAAACACTAGGCACTCAGTGTTTTATCAAATGAATAAACAAATTATCGAATGGGTCTATCCTACAGTTTGTACTTGCAGGAATCTATTACCTCGGAGCCCATGAACAACGATAAATGCATAATGGCCTTCAATATGTCCTTGCTAACAGAATGGAACTGACTGGCACAGGCTATGATATGCTACAGCTGTGAGCAGAAATGATAGGAAAGAAGAGCCTCATCATTCTAGACCTTTCTGACCTACATGTCTACAGAGCCTAATACTGAAAGATGAGCAGCAGGAAGAGTGGGTCCTAGAATCACAAGCATCACAAATTCCCATTTCATACAATTCCATGCACTTTGGGAGGAAGTACCAGTTCAACAGTCTATTTAGGATATACTTTTTAAGATCTGTGAATGATTTGTTTATCTGGAACTTTAAAATTACTAAATATAAAGTATTTCAGTATTTTTGGAAAAACTATAAATTTTAAGCTTGAGCTTTGAAACTTTCATTTTATTGCAGTATTACCTTTACATTTTAAAAGCAATTTACTTTTGATGAAACTTTTCTGTTTAAATATTTGAAAATTGATTTTAATATTTATGTTAAATATTTAATATTCAGTAAAGTATTTTTAAACATTGTATTATGTTTCTTCACTATCATATCTATACTTTACTTCCAACAGAAATCACAATATAACTGTCTACAAAGCCATGTGGGAGAGCTGAATAGACCTTACAATTTGAATGATAGCTGTATTAAAGAGACCCTTATTAAGTGTTCTCCATGAAAAAATATAGAAAACAATTTAAAGGAGAATGAGTTAGTTGGGCACATGGTTTTAAAGCATCGTCTTAGAATTACTTGGTTCGGTGTTTCTGGGTCTGCTGCAAAATATAGCATCTTGGCAAAAAAGCGTGAAGTGGAGAAGAGTTGTTCACATCATGGTAACAGGAAGAAGAAGAAGGGGAGTTTTAGAAAGAGCCAGAGCAACGTCGGCCTCCAAGGACATACCCCCTAATAGCCAACATTCTCCAAATAGGCACCACTTTTTAATTTTTATAACATCTCAAGTTGCCACTGATTAGGTCAGACCACATTAATCTTTCTGGATAGGCACTCATGGACTTACTGAGAACTGTGCTGTACTAGTGTCTTAAGGAATTCTTTGTTTTTAAAAAATGGATTTGTTTATTTTTAATTTATGTGTGCAAGTGTCTGTTTGCACGTATGTATGTCCATCAGGCACTGCCTGGTGCCACTGGAATAAGGAAGAGAGCAACAGATCTAGACCCGGACTTCCAGATGGTTTGGAGCTAGCATGTGAATGCTAGGATCAGAACTCAGTTCCTCTGCAAGAGAAAAGCTTTAATCACTGAGCCAGTTCTCCACCCCTCCTAGGTATTTCTTAATCTAGTGATGTTGATAATCAAAATCGAACATTCAAAATCTGATTTTAGAATTTCTTTAAAATAAGTCAACTTTGAAATCTTTTTTTACTTGCTATATCTTTTATGTGAAGTCAATTAAGTAACCTCAGTGTCCAAAGGGAATGGGGATGTTTCCTATTCATTTTCCCAAAACATTCTTTGTATGTATTGATTTTAGAACTAACCTTTAGTTTAGTAATTATAAAAAATAGCCAAAATTTTAAAATTTTTATTCATGTATTTTAAATTTTACCAAACGTTTTAGGCTTGTAGTCTAAACATTGTATTTATGGAAATTCTTAATCTATCCTTTTATCTCTTAATGATTTTTTTTATTATTTGAGAACTTCATGCATGAATATTGTATTTACATAGTTTCTATCCCTCCTTTTCTCTCCTACTCAACCCATTTTTCTTTCAGAACCCTTCAATATCCTGATTTTTTTCTTTAAATTTTGTCAGGGTGTGTGTATGTGCATGTGTGTGTGTGTGTGTGTGTATGTGTGTAAACAACCTACTAAGTCCATTTTGCTGTGCTGGTATGTACATGTGTTGAGGGTTGACCACTTCAGATTGGGTCACCTATTAGTGGACAGTTTTCAGTAGCCATTAATTGTCTACAGTGTTTCATCTAAAGGTGTGATCCAGTGAAAACTCCCCATCCACACTGACATGTCAACTAATATCATTATGTAAGACTTGTTTGGGTAACTAAATCATGGAGATTTCTTGTGTCATCTTTGGAAGACAATATCAGCAGCAGACATTGTCTTACATCGTTTCTGTCCCCTTTCCCACAATTTATCTTGAGCCTTAGGTATAGGGTTTGTATTTTAGATGTGTCACTTAGGGTTCAGGATCCCTCAATCACTTCTTCTCCTCATTTTCACCAGTTTTGTGTCTCTGAAATCACATCCAGCTGTTCACAAAGAACAGCTTAAACACTTATCTGTGGGTTTAAGGATAAGTTTTTAGAATAAAGATAGAAACTGTACTTGTTTATAGAAGTAGCAGGAGGTTCTTCTTTAGGATCTGTGACATGTTTAGCCATGAATATTTGGTTAGACTTACAGTATAAATTTCCTTTTTGTAAAACAGGCCTCAAATTCAATTTGACAGCTGTTGATTACTCACAAAATAAAAGTACCACTATGACACCATTAAGTATCTTTTACTAGGCTGGTTGGTCATGGTTATTTGTAAAATCTGTGGTTGGGTAAGGCTATTGATTACTTTTGTGCCCTGGGAGCTTGCATAGCAATTTCTGATGCTATGAGCACTTCTCCTCTGGAAAGAGACTTCCAGGCCAATTCTAACTTGATTCCTCAAAATCTTATGTCCAAAGTTTGTAGTTTCTTCAGCAGTAAGATGGCAACTTCAAGTTCTAGGAGGCAACCAAGGGCAATAACAATAATGTTTATGTTTAGGTAATCATTTAGACTACCTAGACCAACAGCTCAAAGGGAGCTATCCATGCCAACATTGTTCTTTTTAGATCATCTGTAGTTCTTGGGTGGGTGGAGGGATTGGGATATTTTTGAACTTGATATCTGAACACATGCAATTCATTTCAAAATTATTAGGTTCTCTACCTGACTTAGCCTGCATTCAAAGGTAATTGGGAAGCAATGTGAGTGATCCTAAGCTCTTTTTTGGTGTCAAAGATTTGTGTAACTGATCAGGATGTGAGTTTGAGGTGCATTCTGTCCCAGATTTCCTTGTGCATTGTGTAGTTGTAGGAAGTGCCACAGTCAACCTCTTCGTGATGTTATAATATGATATGTATTACCCAATTCTGTCACCGAGTGACCTCACTAATAAACTAGTGTCTCTGAACGTTTGTCCATACAAGAACACAATAAGAAAGGATCACTGTGACTCTGGTACACCTGTAGTGATGCCAAAGGTGTTAGCTCTGCTTGACAAGTCCTGGGACTTAGCTCTTATTTATCTTGCCTTTTTAATTTAATAAAAGAGGAATATTGTAGAAGTAGCTTGTTTACTGTGTATTTTATCAAGTTCATTTTTTTATGTTTTGTGTATGAATATATCGTTTGCATGTGTGTGAGTGAGCTGTGCTACAGTACCTGCAGAGGTCAGAAGAAGGTTTTGGATTCTCTTAGAACTGGAGTTATGGATTGTTGTTAACCACCACATGGATGCTGGGAATCGGACCCAGGTTCTCTGGAAGAGCAGCCAGTGCTCTTAACCAAGCCATCTCTCTAGCCTGCAACCAAGTTATAAATCAACTTTATGTTATAAGAAATGACATGGAAAAGATTCCAATATTAAAAAATCACATTTGAAGTAAAAAGCAATCTGATGAGACTGGAGAAATAAACCAGAGCAAAGCAAGAAACATATGCTTATCTCATGTGAGGATCACATTAACTGGAGAGTAAACAAGGGAAAACAATCATGATGATTAATAAGGATGAAATAACAAGGAACTGAAAAATTTCACCACAAAAGTGAAATATGTTGGTCTGAATGAGTAAAATTTAAATTTACAATTAGGACTAAATGATATATAAACTTTTTTTTTTGCAACACTTGTATGAAATAGAAAGCCTTCCATCTTGTTCTGCAGATTCTCAGTTCACTGCATGTACCCTTCCAGTTGTTTCTTTAAGCAGTGTTGGAAGTAAGTTCACATTTGAAGCTTATATAAATTTGAATTCATTTTATCAGAAAAAAAACATTTTAGATGCAAAATTAGAAACAATTTTAAATGTTAAATGTTTTAGGGGTGTTCAAATACAAAAGGAACTCACAATAAACTTAAAAAATACAGAGTTTAGCAATTTCATGAAGACACAAACCTAGGACAATGAATAAAATACTTTTCATTAACTTTCTGGCACATTTCTATGATACGTATACTTAAAACTTTACAAGACACTTTTTGATGGCTTCTTCATTAAACATTTCCTACATAGATGATAAAGTAATTCAATCTTTTCTCTTTTGTAGTTGACTAAAATTTCAAAATTTCTGATTGATAGTTTATAATAATTATGTGAAACACTGGTACTGTTGCCAATGAAGAATAAACTATTATATCTATTACAGATATGCATAAAAATATGGATGAAATTTCTAAAGACTAGACTACTAGACTCTAGCTCAATGAATCACACATATACTTTTTCCTCTATCATATGCCTTTCATATGAGGACTCATAAAAGTTTACATTGTTGGATTACTTCTAACTCTGTGGCATTATTTTTCAACTCCAGAGACTTCCTGTGTATCAGACTGTGCTTGGCTAACCAAATTTTATATGTAAGCACAAATTAAATGCATCTCTAAGTCAACTTCACATTAATTAATTATAAATAAAAACTATAAAAAAATAAAAAAATAATGGAATATAAATTAAAGATCAGAGATCATTTTCATTTCTTATGAATATGATGTGATATTTGTCTAGAAAGCAAAAGTTTATACTTGTCTAGTGAGGTGTGCACAGGCTTTCACCTTGCTTTGATAATTTTATTTTATTCTTTTTATAAATGATATATTTTTAATGTGTATGAGTGTTTTAAAATATTTATTTGTTTTATGCATATGTGTGTGCCTGATATATATATATATATATATATATATATATATATATATATATCTGTTTGTCATGTATGTGCAGTTTCTGTATAGGTCAGGAGAAGATGTTGAATCCCCTGAAACTGGAATTATAGGCATTTGGAGTCTCCTGAGTTGAGTCCTGGGAATCAAACCTGCATTCTCCAAAACAGTACTAAGTGATCTTAACTTTGCAGCCCTCTCTCTCCAGTCCTATTGTGTTTTCTTGATATAGGGCTCACCCAGTATGTAAGCCAGATGTTCTTAAATCTATGACAATTCTCCTTTCTCAGCCTTCTGAATGGTGAAACTGCAGGCAGGCATGCGTCCTTACACCTGGCACAATGACAGTTTTATAGAGTAAATTATAATATTATACCAAGAATTATTTGATCACCAATGAGATTAACTTTTTAAATGTTTATTAGCAATTCATATTTTATAAAGGCAAAATCACATCTTGTTTGTTTTATATAGAGACATAAAATATTCTTGAGGAAAATATATTTTAAAGTATCCATGAGTTGGTTGTGGTGGCTTACACCTTTAATCCCAGAACTTCGGAGGTAGAGGCAGGTGGATGTCTGTGAAATCAAAACAAGCCTGTTCTACATAGGGAGTTCCAGGCTAGCTGTGGCTACAGCAAGACCCTGTATGAAAGGATTACCTTATTATAAGCTTTCAGTAGGACTGGCAAGGGATATATATTAAGAAGGTTTGACAGTGAAGATTGTCAGTATAATCTTTAGAGAAAAAAAAATCCTATAAAGTTACAACCAGAATTATTTCAAAAAGAATTATTTTGAACTAAGCGTCATTTTTTTGGAAGCAGTTAGAAAGTAGTTGGGAAACTCTAAAAAGCAAAGTAATGAAGATTGTCCTCATCACAAGATGAAGCAAATCTCTTACATTAGTATGGTTGAAGGATAGAAAAGACTTAGAATGATACTGAGCATAGTTAGAATGGAACAGAATCGAAAGTCCGGAAGTGGATTTTAAGATATGTGGGGATTTACTGTGATGTAGATGTATTACAAATCCACAGAGCAAAGATGATTTATTTGTTACATGCTGTTGGAACAACTGAGTTTATTTCTAGAAAATGAAGATAAAATTGGATTGCTGTCTTGTCCTATACACAAAACAAATACCTTATGAGTCAGAGACAGATCAACAACAACAACAACAAAATGAAGCCACAATGTATTAAAATTGAATATTTATGGTAATATAAGAGAATTTTGTTCTATGTGTAATTGTAATGAAGTCATAAAATCAAAGATGAAAATTTTAATGACATGGAATATTTTTAAATATGCATGGGAAAAGGTCAAATATAGACAAGAAACAAGCAGCTGAACAAATTATTAATTATTGTCACAAAAATATATGATATATACATGTATTCTGTAAAAGGACCCAAAACTCAATAGAATACAGACAAAGATTATAGAAAAGTGAATTCAAATGTGATGTGAACATATCGAAGCTATATTTATAAAAAGAGAAATACAAAGGACTGTAGAGATGGCTCAGCAGTTAAAAGCACTGGCTGCTCTTGCAGAGGACCTGGGTTTGATTCCCAGCACCCACATGGTGGCTAACAACCCGCTGCAGCTTCAATTCCAAAGAATCTGATGTCCTCTTCTGACCTCTGTGGGCATTACATGACACAGGTGCATCTACCTACAGACAAGAATTATACCTATACACATAAAATAAAAATAATAAATAAAAATAAAAAAGAAATATAAACTTAAAAAGTTCTTCTTTTACATTAGCAAAGATAGAAAAACTAGGATTTTGAAAGATTTTTTTTTTATCTGTTCAAACTCAGTAGAGCTGTAATATAGTAAAGTGATGTATATACTTACAACCAAAAATTATATCCAGGAATTGATGCTATATATGTTCTTGATTTATTGTAAGAGACTTTAGCTTTCTGGTCAAGAAGATGGATTAGAACCTGCTTTTCTGCGAGTGAGTGAGCGGAAGAGAAGAGAGGATATAAAATTATGAAGTCTATTCCTGTAATAAAAAGAGCTAAAGAAAAAATAAATAAGTCTAGGTGAAGTCTTCTCAAACAAAGCATCCCAGAGCAGCTCTCAGCTAGACTGTGCTGTGCTGCTGATGCTGCTGATTCTAGCTTTGGATCAGCAGTAGCTACTCGCAGATTGCTCTCTCCTAGTGGGCATGGCTGTCACAATAGTGAAGTGGGAAGAGATGGACTATCTGCAGAGGCCTTGGAAAACCATGATGTAAAGATGTCTGAAAGCACAGGGGTGGAGATGGAGGCAGAATGTGATGCAGGGGGCTGAATCTGAGATTCCCTGTCGGGTTCATGGAATGAAGAAGTTGAGAAGGAGCCATACCCACATGCCTGCATTAAAGAGTTTGTAAATTATTTGCATCAACTTAGTTTAGTGTTTTCTAGAAATTCATCTGTTTATTTTGGATATTTCAACTGAGTGGAAGATAAATCTTTAAGTAAAGTCATAATTATTTTCTAAAGTTTCTTGGTATCTACTGTCTTCCTATTCATATCTAAATGCATTACTTTGTGTTTTAGTCCTTTCTTTTGATTAGTTTGAGGATTTTGTTTAAATTTTCAGAGCCCCAACTCGTTGGTTCATTTATTCTTGATAGTGTTTTATTCATTTCCATTTGATTTATTTCTACCCTGATCTTAATTATTTCTTTTCATCTAATTATTGGGTAGTTAGTTTGTCCTTATATTTCCAAGGCTATTTTGTATTTTAATGTTGTCTCTATTTTAAATGTTGACTTTTATAGCTATAATCTTCAGTCTTTGGACTGCTTTCATTTACCACATACTTTTTGGCATATTTTATTTTATTTTACCAGCTACACATCCTACAGAGGATTCATACCTAGAATATACAAAGAACTGAAAAACCAAAGAATGAGGAACTAAATGACCCAATAACAAGACGGACTATAAAATTGAACAGAAAGTTCTCAAATGAAGAAATAAAGATGGCTAAGAAACAACACCTTAACCATTGCCTAACATCTTTAGCAATTAGAGAATTGCAGATAAAAAACTTCTTTAAGATTTCATCTTATCCTATTCAGAATGGCTAAGATCAAGAAAATTAAAGACATTAAATGCTGGAGAGGATGTGGAGAAAGGGAAATGTTCATTCACTTTTGGTGGGAATGTAAACTCATGCAAGCACTATGGAAAATAGAGAGGAGCACTCTCCAAAAACTGAAAATGAATTTACAATATGATCTAGTGATACAACTCCTTGACATATACCCAAAAGACCTCATCTTATTGTAGAGATACCTGTACATGAAAACAACCAACATGTCCCTCAACTGACGAGTGGATATTTTAAATGTATTACATTTACACAATGGAATGCTACTCAACAGAAAGAAAAGATGAACTAATGAAATTTTCAGACAAATGGATGGAGTGTTATACTAAGTGAAATTAACACAAACTAGAAAAACAAGCATGTAAAGGAAAAGAAAGAACCCCCAAAAGGGGCATGTTAGTGAACAGATGTTACCAAGGGAGATGTGGGGAATGTGGGAGTGTTTGGCAGAGAGAAGAGGACATGTAGGGGGTCACAGGGTCCAGAGGAGGCGAGTCAGAAGGGAGGCAGGTGTTAATGGGGGGAGGATGGGAATAATGTGGGTTCTGGGACTGGGAATGGGGGAGGTCAGATGGGAGGAAAAGGAGCAGAGACGAACAGATCTTGGAGGGTTGAGAACGCAGGAGGAAGTGTGATGCCACCAGATCTCCCGAGAAATGCACAAACATGTAACATTACTTGATATGTATACCCAAGGGCTGTTTGGCAAGGAACAGTGCCAGACAGAAGAGACCTCCCTTTGTGTGGTTGGTGAGAGTGGTCCAGGAGACTCCCAGAATAATACAGAGTATTGCCACAGCTGTTGGTTATCTCCCAGAACTAGAAGATAATACCCTACTGCTGAAGACAGGACATACTTCAGATACATGACTCAGAGACATGGAGCAAGAACTGGCATGGAAGCCATCTATCTGAAGTTCTGCTCCCATAATGCTAGATAAGAACACACATACTGCAAAGGAGAGAATCAGTTGATGGTCCAACCCAATCCAAAATTTTAATAACTATAACAACCCACTGTGTTAAAGGCACAACACATTGCCTCTATTGGTGCATTAGTGGCACTGTCATCTGAGGAGTAACCAACAGCTATCTAATTGGACTTAAAGTCCCTCTCAATGTGAGTGAACGGATGTGTGGCACTGTGATTAGAGCTCAGTATACATGGTTGGAGAGGTCATAGATCCTAGAGAAAACTCCATCTCTGTCTTAGCTCTAGACAAATGAAATTTCTCACATATGCTAAATATGAATCTTCATATTTACAGGCAAGTATACTGTACACCAGTCATTAAAGAAGTTTCTTTTTGAAAATTGTGAAGGCTACTGCAGAATCTCACAACTGGTCACTCACAGAGAATATACATCTAAGAGATACCCAGCCCTAGGTGACATATCTACAGTGGAACCTGAGGTTCATGGAACATAGTGGAACAGGAGGTAGAGAGAATACTACTGCAGTGAATTTTCCTTATACACTGAGTGTGATATACACAGAAGGACACAATTGGCCAAGTTTTTAAAGAATTACTACAGATTATGTATCCCTGGTTAGGACTTTCATACTGAACCTCACCCACCCATGGCTCAGGAATTATTGCAGAACAGAGGGCTAGTAAGAACAGAGTTAGTAAGATCCATGGCTGGTTCACGAACTTAGGGACGCAGAGGCTTTCAGGTCACTGGAAACTGGCACAAGTGCATTTGTGGCAATAGTAGCATGTAGCCCAAGACACACACAAACTCAAATTATACAAGGGCCTAGAGTGGAATGATAGAAATTGGTGGCAGTCTAGACCTAGATGGGAACTATTGGATTCTGAGTACTCCTGAGAAAGGGAGAGTATGCCTTATGAAATCTACATAGCCTGAGTAGACTTCAGGGGATGAGTTTGCTCTAAAGGACATCTGGGCACAAATGCTTGCCTGGATAGGACTTAATATTTGTGATGGAATACATGAGATCCAGGAGGAGATTTGAGGGAAGAGATGGGAAAAGGGGTCGAAATTTGATTAAGAACCATTGTATGAAACGTATTAAACTCATAAAAGTAGTGTATCATCCAATCTACATGAGTTTTTATATTTTCTTTGGTTTCTCTTGCTACTGATTATGTATTGTGCACTTTTTGTTTGGAATGGTCTTTCATTACATTTGATATATGATGTCATTCAACTCAGATCTTTCTCTGTTGTGTTTTGTTTGCTGTAATTATCTATGTGTTGGTGACAGTCGAGTGCTGAAGTGAACAGTTATTACTGCCATGTTAATCTGTATTTTTACATTTACTCCTATTTGTTTTATGAAATTGTATGCACTTATGTTCAACATATACCTGTCTAAAATTTTAATATCTTCATTATGGATTGTTCCTTTAACCACTGTGAAGTGATCCTATTTAAATCTTCTGACATGTTTTGCCTTGTAATCTGTTTTGTCAGATATCAAAATAGCTACAGCTTATTGTTTCCAAATTCTTTCTACTTGTAATATCTCTTATTACCATTTCAACTTAGGGTAACATCTGCCTTTTTTTAGCAAGGTGTATTTCACTAAGGAAGTAAATACATGGATTCTGTTTTTAACCCACTCTGCTAATACATGTGTTTTGTTTGGAGAATTGAGACCATTCATAGAGTTATTATTACAGAGTATTTTAGTTCCTGTCATTTTGTTGACTTTGCAGTGTTTGGTAGTTTATATTCTTCACTTACTTAATAGCTGTTTTATTAGTTACTATGAATAAACACCATGACCCAGGCAACTTATGGAAGGGTTTGTCTTACAGTTCCAAAGAGTTAAGCCCAATGTGATGGGAGAAGCATGACAAGAATCATCCAGAACAGCTGAGAGCTCACATCTTCAGGCAGGAATAGGAAGAAGAGAGAGCCAGAGACTGGAAATAGGATATGGTTATGGAATTCCAAAGCCCACCCCCAAAGACATGTTTCCTCCAGCAAGGCTACACTTCATAGGAATTGAGACACCTCATAAGTGTCTCAACAACAGTGTCATCAACTGATGAAGTGTTCAAATACTTGGAGCCGATGGGTTGCACTCTCCTTCAAATCACCACATTCCACCTCCTGGTCACTATAGGCTCATGGCCATATCACAATGAAGAATGCATTTAGTGAATACTAAAAGTCCTCATAGTCTTTATTACTCTCAAAATTATTCAAAAGTTCAGAGTCCAAAGTCTTCTGAAATGCAAGGCAAAAATCTGTTAACTGTAAATCTCTTTAAAATAAAAAGACAAATTATATACCTTCAATATACCACGAACTGAATACATATTCCCATTCCAAAAGGGCAGAATGGTCCATAGTGGAGAATTGTTGGACCAAAGCGAGACCAGAACCTAGGAGGGCAAACACTTAATCCTGTAACTTCATGTTCAAAGTCTGTGATTTTAGTACTAAAGGGCTTAGCTATCTCAACCCTTCTAGTTTTGCTACCTAGAACATACATCTCTCTCTTGGACTGGTTCTATTTCCTGTATACAACTCTGTTTGCCAGGTGTCTATAGCTCTGCATCTCTAACATCTCAAAGCTCTATCACCAATGAAGCTTCAACTTAAAGCTCCATAAAATGGCTTCTCAGATCTTCCTGACCTATTAGGGGCCTTATTTATGCAAGAACTCCACTGGCCTCACTAATTCTCTGAAATCACAGGAGAAGAACTGATGACTCCCCTTTACTCTTTGATCTTTCCTATATCCAAACTGAACTATGTGAACAAGACTGCCAAATTCCAGTGCCAGTTTGGGATTAACTTTGGCCCCCTTGAATCACATTTTCAGCAACTTTTGTATGTTGTGATTTTCTAGGAGCAAAACTGTCCTTAATGTCTTTTCTTTATACAAAGTGGATGGTTAGTAGGGTGAGGTCTTGCCCTAAGGGTATTCTTTCCATTGTTCAAGAGCTTATTTGGAGACCTCTCCTTAGTGACTCTAATCTCCTTATCAAATTCGACTTCTCTTCTAGGTCATGCCTTCCTTCAATATTATTAAGTTTCCTAGTGCTCTTTTTCTGTCCAAACTGTAATTTTTATATTTCTTTCTATCATTTGTTCTTTTAAACTGTAGATCTGCATAATATGAACCATTAATAACCAAGCCACCAATTCAATCTTAGATTGTCTTGAAATTTCCTCCACCAAAGAATAGTATATTATATTTTTATTTAGCCTAGGCCAAGTTCTTTGACTATGCACAGACTAGCAAGATTCCAAGCCAAGAGATACCCACATACTATACTGTTTAACTCCTTGCTTCCATCTCAAGCTCGGCCTCTACTAGAACATCTTATTAAACTCTGCTTACAGCATTAAAGTGCTATTTTAGGCCAAACTTCCAAAGTCTTCCATATTCCTATCCAAAACATTATGGGTCATGTTTATCACAGCAATACCCACTTTCTGGTATGAACTTTTGTGTTAGTTTCTTTTCTGTGAATAAGCACCATGTCCAAGGTCACTTACAGAAAGTAGAGTTATTTTGGCTTACAGTTCCAGAGAGAGAAGAGTTTATCTTAGTAGAAGAGATGAGGCAGGAAGCAGCCAGAGAGGAAAACCAAGTACTCACATCTTCAAGTAGGCACAGGAAGCAGAGGGAACCAGAAACTGGAAATAGGATGTGTCTATGAATTCTCAAAATCTACCTCCAGTGTTCCTCAAACAAAGACAAACCTTGTAGGGGTTCCATGACCTTCCCAAAACAGTGCTACCAACTGGACCCAAGTGTTCAAATACTTGGACCCTATCAAGAACATTCTCATCCAAACCACCACACCGTTTTAGGTTTATTTTTTCTGCAACATCTTTGATGTGTTCATCTTTCTTCAGTCTAATGAAGATCTTCAAGTACTTTCTGTAGAGATTGTTTACTGGTCACCATTTCTTTAGACAATTTTTATCACAGAAAGTATTCTATTATTTTCCATTATGACATATAGTTTTGCTTGGATAGAAATCTATGTTGAAAGTTGGGTGTCAGAACTTGAAATATATCACTTCCTGACCTTCTGGCTTTTAAAATCTTGAGCGATCTGCTGGTATTTTGTTGGACTTGCCTACATATGTGACTTCGTATCTATTTATTACAATTTTTAATATATTTGATTTATTCCATATATTTAGGGGTATGACTATATTATAATGTGGACAGTTTCTTCTCTGGAAATGTCTGCTAGCTGTTCTAATGTCTACTGTACATAGGTGAACATCTGTTTCTCTATATTTGAGAAATGTTCTGATTTCATTGACTATGTTTTGAGTGTGAGTGCATGTGAGTGTGTGTGCATGTGTGTGAGTGTGCGTGTGTGTATGTGCGTGAGTGTGTGTGTGTGTGAGTCCTCTGCCTCCTCCTCTCCCCTTTCCTTCTTCCTTCTTCATCTCTTCTTCTTTGCCTAATATTCATAGACTTTTGTCTTTTCTTAGTGGTGCACAGATCTCTAAAGTTCTGTTTGTACCTTCCTGTAAATGTAGCTTTGTCACTGACCAAATGTCCCAGTTCTTCTATAATGTCTTCAAGCTGAAATCCTCTGTCATTCCCTTGATTATTTTGTTGTAAGATTTTCGTGGAACATTTCATACTTACTGAACTTTCATTTCCAGTACTTCATTCTACACTCAACACAGAATGTTCTCTGTGTTAAATTCCACTTTCACATGGACTACTTTATTTCATTCAGCTGTTTGTTTGCATTATCTTGGAATTTATTTATGAGTTTATTTGTGTCCTTTTCAATTTCTTAGGATATAATTATCATTCTTCTAAAATTTTTGCTGAAATTCATCTAATACACTCCTACTGCATTATATTACTATTGATTAGAAATTTTTGGATTAATCATTTTTTTATCATTCTTGTGTTTTTGTTGGTAATTATGTATTTGAGATTAAGTTGTTCATTGGATTATTATTTTTAAATCCTAATAATTTGCAATGGATGTGTTTGCAGTGTTCAAAAGACACTAGGTTCAAATAGGGCTGGGATCTTGTTTTTCTCTATTAGGCTGATTTTGACCACAGCAGGCATTTGGTTCTCCCCTGAAACCTGGTTGCTGCTGGTTTAAGCCTTAGTTCTCAATGTTTCTTCCTGAGCTCTCAGATGTTAATCATATCCACATGTGTTCCTTCATGATGGGCCATAGATGCTGATCACACTCTGGTTCACTTTCACTTATTAGATTTCAAGTGCTCCTGTTGATGGTTTTTGTGAGATTGAGATTGAGTTACAGATGCTGGTCCTGACACTGAGCACTGTTTCAAAGATCAGGTTACAGATACTGGTAAAACAGCACAGCTGCTTGTTTTTTGTGTATTTTGTTTGCTTGTTTGTCTAAGACAACTACATTTTCTACTATGAAAAGAATGTCTGATATGTACAAGATGATTATAATACTATTTTGTGCTAAAGTGATACATAATGCATGTTTAAAATGCTTCTGGAAACATACCTAGAATATAAAAGTAATAGTTTTCTCTGAAGAAAAGAGTTTGGGTAGTTTGGGAATAGCCATAATGGTGATGTTTACTTTTAAATATCTATTCATGTGACTGGAGAAATGGTTCAGTGGTTAATAACAGTTGCTGTTCTTCCAAAGGACCTGGGTTCAATACCCACATGGCAGCTAACACTATCTGTAAACTCCAGTTCCAGAAAATCTGACACTCTCTTCTGGCCTCTAAAGGGCACTGCATACATTTGATGCATGTACATACATGCAGGCAAAACACTGTTACACATAAAGGTAATAAATAATATATAAAATAAATATCCATAATTACTTTAGAAATTATACTAAAATTCATATAATTTTAATTCAACAAGAATAAGATTTTTAATATCTTGACAAATGCAGGTACCAATAAGAATGATAAAGGAATAGAGTAGCCTAAATGTTGGCAGATTATGAGTTTTGTAGCACATTATACACAGGTTGTAATTTTATTTTCTTAACTAATAATATGAGTACTTCTCTTGAGTTAGTTTTATTTATTTATCTTTCTTATAAATATGTATATTTTCAAATGTTGAAGATGGAGCTGTGTATCATAATCCTATGCAAATGGTTGTGTCTATTACTACTGAGTCTATTCATATTAATAGCACAGAGTACTGGTTAAATATAAGAAAATTTAAAACTCAGCCAGAGATTTTGTTTTCTAATCATCCAGAATGTGCTTAGATTCTACACCAAGTGCGGATCAATAGTTAGAAATAAGATTACTTCCAAATGAGCAAAAATGTTTAGACAGTATGCTTAAAACGATAAAGAGAATATTTTTATTTGAACCAATTGTGTTAGACAGTACATGCTTTTATTCATTTTTTGTTTTTATTTTCCTCTCAGTTGGAGGAGGAAAAGGCCTTTCTTTTAAAGAAGGTTTATGAAAATATTCCAGAAGGGCTCTTCTCTGCTTCTTCCAGCAGTTTAGGCAGTTCAACACTACTGATGGTGAGTGACAATCTTGGGGATGTACTGTAGAAATCAGGTTGTCCATCTTTTCAAAAAATGTTGTTATACTTTAATTTTTTGTGAATTTAGTGCGTGTGTGTGTGTGTGAGAGAGAGAGAGAGAGAGAAAGAGAGAGAGAGATACAATATGCATGTGGAGGTCAGAAGACAACTTGATGGAGTCAATTCGCTCATTTCACCAGGTAGGTTCTAAGATTGAAGTCAAGTGACCAGCCTTGGCAGAAAGTGACTTTACCCACTGAGCAATCTTGCTGGCTTCATAGTCCATGATATCTATAGTAGTAGTGATAGCATAGTAATTAATTTCTTTTGTATATATACCATCACTAAGAATTCTGGATGGTAGTTCTATATTTATTTAAATTTTTATTTACTTTTAGTGCCTATTATTATTGAATTCTTAGGGATGTTATACACCTTAATCTCATTTAGACACCCTCCCCATCTGCACCCTCCCTCATTGCCCCACGGAATTTCATACATTCTGTCGTATATCTTAAATATGCTCTAGTCAAGTTTGCATACCCCGATCATCCTCAGTGTGAGTTCATTCATTGGAGCCTGTTCAGCCTATCTAACTTCACTCCTTGAAAGAAAATCAGCTCTCCCACATCCAGATGTGACCAGCTGCCAATAGTTCCTTAGCTAAGATTGGAGTGTCCTGCCCATTTCCATAGTTCTATGCTGGTTTTTGTCTGATGGAGTATTCATGGGTCTTCTGCATGCTGTCACCATGGCTGTAAGTTCATATGAACAGTTCCCAGGATCCTGTAAGACTCTGTTTCCTCATGGTCATGTACCACCCCTGGCCCTTACAATCTTCCCATTTCCCTCTTCAGCAATGGTCCCTGAGCCAAGGGTGTGTGACGTGTGCAACACTAAGTGATATCTCTATAATGGAACCTCCACAACCAAGGCTTATGGAACATGGTGGAACAAAGCATATATAGAATCCTAATGCATTTTTCAGCTCTCATCAGTGAAGCTCCCTCATGAAACAGTGTGATGAACACAGAAGGCCACAACTTGCCAAAGTTTAGAGAATAAGAGACTGCTGAGTGCATGTCCTTAGAAAGGACTCTTGTGTTTCCATAGATTTTGAGAATTCCAAGCATGAGTATTATATTTACGTAATTTTCTCCATGTATTCAGAGAAGAGAGAACAGGACTGGGGGAGCACACCTCAATATAATAAAGGATATATAAGATGGGCCCACAGCCAACAGAATTGTAGGGAAACCCTTGACACAGTCCATTAACATCAGGAATGAGACAAGACTGTCAACTGTCACCACTCATTTTCAATACAGTGCTTCTGTCTCTAGCTGTAGGGACAGTATCGAAGAAGGATATTATGCGGAATTAATACGAAAACATGTAATACTATCCCTATTTTCAGATGCTGTATATAAGAGATCCCCAAAACTCCACCAGGAAACTTTTAGAAATGATCAACACTTTCATTAAAGTAACAGGATACAGCATCGACTTATAAAATCCAATAGACTTTGTATATTCCAATAGCAGGTATGATGAGAACAAGATCATGGAAACATTCACAGTAGCCTCAGAAAAAGATCTCAGAATATACTTAACCAAGGAGGTGAAAAGATCTCTACAACGAAGATTTAAATCTACGAAGAAAGAGATCGAAGAAGACACTAGAAGATGGAAAGACCTCCAGTGCTCATTAACTGATAGTAATAACATTGTGAAAATGGCCACTATCCTATCCTATAATTGTAAAAGCAATTTACAGCAAAGGGAGATGGGAAAACTTTGTGTCCACACATAGAAGAGTGAAATCAGATCAATATCTATCGCTCTGCGGGAAAATCAACTTCAAGTGGATCAAAGACCTCAATAGGAAAACCTGAAACACTGAAACTGTTGGAAGAAAACATGGGCAGCACCCTAGAAGATATAGGCATAGGAAAGGACTTCCTAAATTACACTACATTCTCTAGCATCAGGCTAGCAATTGACAAATACTTCCGTTTACTTAAAACTTTGAGATTTACATTTTCTTCAGAGAATATTTTTGGTTGCATTTATTAAGTTTTGGTCCTAGTTTAACTATGTGAGTAATTATCTTTGTTTATGTTTTTGTCTTCTATTAGTTTAAAAGTTTTTAAGACGTTCCCTTTCAAATTTCCAATTTACCATAGTGAGTCCTAATATTTGTACAATTTTCATGATTGCTAGTTCACTGTTTGGATCGAAATTCAGTCTTTCATACCGGATGTGGTGGCACACATTTTTTAATCCCAACACACAAGAGACAGAGGCAAGTGGGTTTCTGTGAAATTGAGGTCATCCTGGTTCCAAAGAGATTATCAGGCCAGCTGGGGCTACAAGAAGACCATGGAAAAAATAATAACTTTTTTCATATCCAATTGGGGTAATTAGTAGACAGTTATCTCTACAGTTTTTATTGTCACTAACATTATTCTGAACATTTGAAAATAATTTACATTCTACAGAAATAGCCAGCATTTCACTCATGAATTGCATGCTTTTAAAAAATGTAATAGCTTCTCCTTTTATACATTCCAGGTTTCCAGTTATTAGCAAGCAAAGACTTATACCACAGGCTTTCACTAGGGCATGCCTTCTATTAATATATGAAAGATACATACTACTCAATATTTTGGGTCCTTCTACTTTGTGTGATGATGCTCTTGAAGCTTTTATTATTTAAGCAAATAAAATAATCATGAGGACACTACTCCTGCGTGATGGTAGAAGTACAGTGTCTATGAAGCAATGACCTTTGCTTTGTTTGTACACAAGGTCAGAGGTGACTTTTAGTCATTACTTTTTATTAAATAATAAAAGGAATTAGACCAGTAATCTGATCTTATGAAATATTTAAACTGTTATTAAACAGAGTCTAGGAGATTAATATTTTGCAGTTTTTTAGCAGGAAGAAAGAAATCCAAACACTTTTCACTCTCTAGATCCTTTCAACCTCTCATTCTCTTCACAAATTTTGTTATCTTCCTTACCTCAAGAAGACTATAATTTAGGACAGTAAGAGCCCTAATGACAGAAAGAAAGACAGTTGGCCTCACAAATAGACTGTGGTTTATTTTGGTCATTTGCTTCCAAATTCATTTACATTCCTCTGATTTGTGTGTTACTATATTAATGTTTCCTGAAATCTTCATTTCATTTCCTTACTTCTACCTAATATGGTACCTTTTTGTGAAGTCTGCCTTTCCCAAACTGAATTCAGAACATATGGATAGAAAATAAATAAGAAAAAAGTGTTATAAACAGTATGCATTTTAAGAATTCTTTTTAATTCTTCCTTTTTAATTTTTAAATTTATTTCTTATGATGAATAGATGGTTTCCCATTTTCTGTTTTTTGCTTTTCTCTGAAGTAATGTATGGAAATAATTGGAAGACTTTTTGTTATAAATAATTTCATATTGGTAATTATATATTTATAAATACATGGGATCATCAGGGATGCCTTACAATTAGACACACTTAGTATGTGTCCATTAAAACTTAAAATACTATAATGCTGGAAAGAGTTATTGAAATACAAAAAAATAAATTCTAAAATTGTCTGATTGAAGATTATGAAAACATTGATAATAAAATGTTTCGAGATACAAGCTAAAAGCTTAGACAAATGGGTCTTTGTGAGTTCGAGGCAAGCCAGGTCTACCTATCGAGTTCCAGGTCATCCCGGACTACATAGTGAGACTCTGTCTCAAAAATTTAAAAAAGAGAAAATGAATAAAAGAAAAAAAAACTGACTCAAATTAAGGCCTGAAAGGACAGCACTGAGATTGGACAGAAGCTGAAAGCTGCCTCTGTCAGAGGTCCATGATCACATTCTCCATGAAGGACTGGAGGGAAGGAAGTAAAATAGAGTAGCTATTCCTACTATTCTTTCTGATTCCTCACTTCTTTCTGATTCCCCTTTAGAAGACTTAAAAATTTCAAACTCACATAAAAAATAAGAGACCTTTAATTCTCCCAACCACAGACCTTTAATTCTCCCTCCCCAACAATCTCTCATTTCAAAGGTCCCTTCAATGTCTCATTCTCGTCACAAATTTTGACATCTCATTAACCTCAAGAATGCTATAGTTTAGGAAGTTCACTTATATTCACCGGTTTAAACATTTTGTTGAATCATATAACTGCCAACATTCTAACATGAATTTCCTAAAAACAGCTAGAACTCTCTACATAACCATAACCTAGGTCTCACTGCTGCTGTGTGTATGACAGGTGTGTGCAGAGGAATGAGATGGCCCTGGCGTTCTTTTAACATTTTGCATGTAGGAGGTTGCATTAGTAAGACGGGCATACTCCCTTACACTCCAGTAAACTGTGAAATGAAAATTTATAGTTTGTTTTCTCTTGAAGAATGCTTTGCTCACCTTTCCTTTCTACATAGATTTGGGATTATTTTGCTGATCAGTTTAATTTATTTCTTGTTTTGAAACGCGGAATCAGTATTTTAAAATCCATGATTTCTACATTGATTATTTTTACAGAGCTTCAGAACACAGCATCCTGAGGAGAGATTTCTGTTCTCCAAGGTGTAGGCAGCAGAGAGAAGAGAAGGAGAGTTCCGCAGGACGCCGGTAGTCAGATCTGCCAGAGCTACTGAGATAGGGTTTTAGTGAAGTATAAATGACATCAAAGCATTGCTACATCTGAAGAAACAAGTGAATAAAATGTAAGAGGGGAGGGATTGAAAAATAATACCAAATGCTCCTGAAAGGTCAAGTTAAGTGAGGACTGAGGTTTCACTTTGAATACTGGAAGTCTTTAGTGACTTAGGTACAAAACGATGTGGTTGACTTAGGTAGGGTGCATAAGCTTGAATGGCTTGAGTTTCAAAAGGAAGAATCAGAGAAACTGGAGGCTATGTGGACAATTTTGTTGAGATGTTTCATGAAGGTAAAGGAGATCTGAAGTAGCAAATATAATGAAAGAGTACATGATTCAAAGGAAAGAGTTCACACAAGAGAGAGGTTACTGTGCATTGCTATGCTGATGGGAACAATCCAGAGAAAGTGGGAAACTTAATCAAGTAGAAGAGAATCAGTTTATGGAATAAGCCCCTTCAGTAGAGAGATTGGAGATCTAGTAAACCAATGTACATAAAAGAATTATTGCATGTATACATTTTTAGATAATTTTGCTACATTATAGGTATATTATCAAACTTATTTTCTCAAACAGGATTCCAGTGTTTTGAAATGGACATATTTTAATTAGTTTACATAGACTAAAAGTCAGGAACACCAGCCCATAGGCACAGGTTTAGACAGGCTGTTAAATATGATGGTGGAGTGCTATTCAAGTTGCCATCTTAGTGATTATGTGTTTTACTGATTTGGGATAGAAATCAGTTGAGAGTGAGCAATGAACATTTAAAATATGTGAATGAGGAGAGAGTATGACATTATCTTCTAAGAGTGTGGACAGCTGGTTTAGGTAAATGCAGTAGCAATGGGATAGAAGCAGGCTGGAGTGCTGAGCTGTTTTTATCCATTACATCTATCAGCAGAGTATAGCATTCTACAGTGAATCTAGGAATGTAGCAACTTGAAAAAGTTGGTCAGAATTTTGCGTTAATTGGAAGGAGGAATGTGTTTGGGATGATCTTTGCAGAAGATACATATTTGTAGGGCTCCCGTTTCCCAATTTGACCTTAAAGAAGTAAAATTTTATTAGAAAAAAAAAAAGTAAGTTAGCGACTGGAGAGATGCCTCAGTGGTTAAGAGCATTGGCTACTCTTGAGGAGGACCTAGGTTAGATTACCAGCACCCACACGGCAACTGACAATCATTCATAACTCCTGTTCTAGGGGAACTTGGTGCCCTCTTTGACCTCTATGGCCATTACAAGACACAAATGCACTTGCATACATGTAGGCAATATACTCATGCACATAAAATAAAAACCAATAAATGAAATATTTTTTAAAAATGTAAGTTACTGGTCAGAAAATGCCCTTGAAAAAATGTTTTTGTTTTTTAATATTATTCCGGATGTCAGATTCTCATAGGAGAGTCTTTAGATTGTAAGTACTTCCAAATTCCCAATACGGATGGATTAGCACTTGTTTTATTTCATTTTTGTATGTGTATGCACATATGTGTGGGGTGTCTTCCTTTATGGCATTATACATTATTCCCGTGAGAAAGGAATTCTCACTGAACCTGGACCTCCCTGTTTTTCAGCTAGATTGTCTGGACAGCATGCCTTAGTGATCTTCCTTTCCTCACGCTCCCCAGAGCTGAGGTTACAGGCATGAAGGTCATGCTCAGCCTTTTATCTGCATCCTGGGAATCTAAGCACAGGTTCTCATGCTTGCTCAGTAAGCAGTAGTAAGCATTCTAACCCACTGGGCCATCTCACCAGAACAAAGTTGCAGACTTTACAGCTGGGTGTTATAGACTATCCTTCCATTACATTAACAATAGCTGTGAATTAATACTTTTTACTTTTGTGATTAAAGCATATAAGGCTGAGATAAAATTACTGTAGTCACAACAGAAATATTAGATAATTTAATGTGTAAATCAAAATTTAATGCCAGTTTCATAAAAACTATCTTCTACATTCTCTTTTTTCTAAATTCAATATACATTTCCGGGTGAAGATCCTTCCCATTTTGCTTTGCAAAGTAACAATCTCTAATCTATGATCTTTTCCATTTTGTATACACTAAATGGTTCAATGACTTTAATACTTAAAGCACCTCAAAGGTTTCAGTTTATTTTACTTTTGAAACATAAATAGGGATTCTTATCCAATTTGAAATATACACACATTAATGTCCTAAAACTAAACATGAGTGTTGTCATGAAAATTAGAGCTGACTCATCAAAGATAGTCACTGAATCTGTACATAGAATGCTCTACAGAAAATGTTATCACAGTAATTATAATAGACATGATGTCAGCGAATTTCAAAATCCAATTCATTTTATACAGTAGGAATTAGTTTCTTTTTCATTTAATCTCTCTAGCAGGTGAAAGTTGGATAGACTGTTCTTGAGAAGATCACACAGAGACCCATTCTACATTATGGTTCTGCTGTTCCTTAGACATTATCATGAGAAGCACTCCACTAGAAGACAGAAGGAACACAGAGGAGCTCAAGAAAGAATCTTTCATAGAATCTTTTTGATGGAATCTTTCGATGTGCCATAAACATGAATCACATCTATCAAAATCTTCATTATCATTCACTCAGTCACTTGAGTGAGCAAGAGCATCGAGAAAAAACAGTTCGGCATTATTTTCAAGAGTAAGAAGAGAATATTTTTGTCAACTATTTGCAGTCTTTCCTCAAATGAAGACAAGCCTGACCATGGCAAGATATGGTTATTGGTAGCACTTTGTTTATAGGAAATCAGGTATAACAGAAGCTCTAGAGACTTCTGGCTTCTAAAACCATAAATGTTTAACCAACAGAGCCTTGTTCCCATGCTTTTTAGGAAGAATAGTAATATATGGGACCAGATCTGAGCAAGAAATCTGTGGCTGTATATTAAGTACTTTTCTGTTGCTGTTATGAAACACTATGACCAAAAGTAGCTAATGAAAGAGTTTATTTTGGCTTATGGTTCCAGAGGCATAAGAGTCTATCTTGGCATGGTGGCAGGAGGCCCTGTGGCAGCAGCAAAGTTTGAGAGCTCACATCTTCAACCACAAACATGAAGCAGAGTACATTGGAAGCAGGGCCACCACTTGAACTCTTAAGTTCACTTCCAGTGACATGTTTCTGCCAGCAATGCTGTGCCTCCTAGAGAGTCCCTGACCTCCTCAAGCAGGACCACCCACTGGGGACCAAGTATTCAAATATTTGAGCCGATGACACAAGTGGTTAATGGGAATATGTGTAGGAACTCCTTTTATTAGACCTAAAGACTGTTGTTAACTTGTGTTACTAAAATTACATTCTGGGGTTTTGAGTGTGTGTGTGTGTGCGTGTGTGTGTGTGTGTGTGTGTGTGTGTGTGTTGTTTTAGGTCTCTGATTCCTTGTGAATCCTTTTGACTTTTCCATGTGACTAGAATATCCTACTTACATATTTTGACATTTTCCTAATGAGTTTCTTCCTTTTCACTCTCATTGATTTCAGGAGTCATTTATAAATCTGAACACAGTAATTGAAATTGATAGTTATATGCTGACAAATATTTTGTCTCAGACAAAGATTTATTTTTATTTTGTGTGCATGAGTATTATGCCTGCATGGATGTCAGTTCACCTATGTCATGCAATGCCCATGGAGGCCAGAAGAGGGTGTTGGATTACCTGGAACTAGTTATAAATGATTGTTAGTCACCATATGTGTGCTTGGATTTGAACCTGGGTTTTCTGTAAGAGCAACCAGTGCTCTCAACCACAGAACCATCTCTCCAGCCCTGCCTTCCATCTATTTCTGTAATAACTTTTTTTAGAGTTAGTATTTAAGTTAGTTAAATTTACTAATAATTTTCCTGTTAGAATTTATTTATAAATTTATTTATACATCAAAATACTTATATTTACTTCAGAAAGCTTTCAACTCACAGGTCATGAAATATGCTCCTACAAGATTACTTCTAAAAGTTGTGATGTTTGGCTCTCCCCATTAACATAATTAACTGACTTATTATTTTTCTGTAGTATGAGGTTGAAATCAAAGTCTGCTTTTTACATATTAATAACTAGCCCCACTGCTTCCCCTACTGCCATGTGTTGAAACTCGTTTATCTCTTCCATACAGCTTGTGGTGTCCCCTGTGCCACACACTGACCTGTGCCACACACTGACCTGTGTCACTCCTGCGCACATTGAGGGAGTCTATTTCTAGGTACGTCCATGTGTTCCAAGTGTGTGATTCTGCTTGCATCAGTACCATGCTCTCTGCAAGAACATCTTCCATCAAGTGCAAGCCGTGCTACCTGCTGGGCAGTGGTGACCATGTTGCTCCTTAACTTCAGAATTATGTTAATTGCTTCTGTCTTTTGTAGTCCTTCATTAATTTAAGGATTCACTTCTAAATTCCATTAGCAACTTTTAGAACTCTTTTTAAAATGTTATATATATTTATAAACTAAATTTGGGAACTATTATTATATTTTCTTTTTCTCCAGAGTTGTGGCATTTCTTTTCTGTCTTTGGATAACATTTCTAATGTAATCAGGAGATAGCATGTGTGCTTTTTGTTAACTGTATTCTTAGATACACTACTGAGTTTTGATGTTGAGAATGTTATCATTTTCAGTAATTCAAAAACTGATAAACATTTTGTATAAAACTTGGTATTAGATGTTAAATCAATTAGACTTCAGTTTCATCATCAGAAGTAAGAAAAAGTTTCTAATTAAAAAAATCTCTTCTTGTTCATAATAAGAAATAGCTTTTATTGTCTTATGTCTTTTTAATTTATTATCTTTATTTTATGTGACTGTATTGCCTGGATGTGTGTAAGTGCACCCATGTCATGCAGTGCCTATGAAAGTCATCATATTCCCCTGGAACTGTAGTCATGGACAGTTGTTAGCCACCATGTAGGTACTGGGATTTGAACCTGTGTCCTCCACAAGAACAACCAGTGCTCTCAACTGATGAGCCATCTCTCCAGCCCCTGTTTTGTCTTTTTAAAAAATATAATGGTACTGATTCAGCATAAATAAAGTATTTTTTTTTTTTACAAAAAACACATTATGGTAAGAAACTCCTTCCTGGTTCTCTGTTTGCTGAGAGTTTCCTTTGTAATGAATTGAAGTGAGGTAAATACAGTTATTGATTTTCATATTAGATCACTTACAAAATAAATTCCAATGTATTAAAACTATAACTCTTTTTTTCTATCTTTCCCTTGGACTGTTAGTTTTTAACCTTATTTTGAAGTCATTGCAGCTTTATATGCAGTTGTTAGGAAGAGCATTGACGAAACTCTGCATCCTTCATTCAGGCAGCTTCATTGACATCAACTTCCATCACCACAGTACAGAATTACAACCAGGAAATTGCTTCAATATCCTGATCTTATATTTCATAAGGTTAGTGTGTACTCATTTGTGTGAGTACTGTATATATGCAATTTTATTGCATATATAGATTTGTGTAACTAAATCATAGTCAAATTATAAAACATCTTCGTCTTACACTTTCCTTGTTCTTGCTGTATTCCACTGTCTCTCTCAGCCCAGACAATGATTAATATAATTAATTCATCTCTACAATTTTATCACCATATAGATGTCTCATAAATGGAATCATAGAATATGTAACATATAATATTGGTTTCCTTTGTCATTCAGAATCATTTGAGATCCATACAAGTATTCATACCAACAGTTTATTCCATTTAAAGATTTAATTTGTATTTTTTATTGATGTGTATATGTGTGTGTATGTGTGTGTATGTCTTCTGTATGTGTGTGTTTGTGTCTCTGTTTGTGCAAATGTATGTCATGAGTGAGTAGGTTCCCAGAAGATACTGTGGAGCTGGAGTTAAGGCAGTTGTGAGCCACCTGATATAGGTGCTGGGAACTGAACTCATGTCCTCTGGTACAGCATCAAGGGTTCTGAAGGGCCGATCCATCTAACCAGCCCCCAATTTATTCAATTTTACTAGCAAGTGTCTTTCCACAGTAATCATGTAACTCAAGTTTATTATACCACTCACCTGTCTCAGGGAAATTTGCTGTATTAGTTATTTTTCTTCTTATTGTAAAAAAGTACCTGACACAAGCAAAGGAAGAAGGATGTTCTTAGATGCTGGTTTCAGGGCTGTCAGTCTAACATGGTAGGAGGGTGTGGCAGGGTGGAACAGCTCATATCATAGAGGCCAGGAAGTAGGGGAAAGAGCCAGAAGGCTTGGGGACAAGAAACCACAAGGGGTACCTCAAAGATCTGCTTCTAGCTTTAGACTCTATTTCCTAAATTTGAGAAAAGTAAGTATTTCCAGTTAGGAATCAAGACCCCCAAACCTGTGAGCCATTTGAGGATATACTTCATATCCAAATCAGCACACAGGTATTTTATTTTATTTTTGCTATCATAACTGTCAACTATCATAACCAATGTCAACCTGCAGTGGACATTGGTTCAGGGCTATAAATCCTAAACACAGTTTACCTTGGAAATGAAACAGTGCTATACCTGGTTAGTATATGGATAGATGAAGTGTTTTAAATCAATTTCCTTTAGATACATGGAAGTTCTTATGGTACAACAGGAAATCTGATAGTGCACATCTTCATTACAGTTCTGGAAACATTTAGATATAAAGCTGTATTTTTCATTTTGTTTGTTTCATTGGAAATATTGTCCCTGCATATGGTTTTTCTTTAAAGGAAATTCACAGCTTGCCTTTCCTCTGTTAAGTACAAATCCTTTATTACCAGAGACATTCATTATCTTGTAAACAGCTCATAAACTTCCTTGTTTGTGATTATCACCTTTCAGTAACATGAACAATACCTTTATTGTAGATAGGGGCAGATACACACAATCAACATATATTGCATTAAATTTCCAAAAATTCAATTAAAAATTCTAAGAAACAACAATGAACACACCCTTAAAAGAAACTGATTCTCCCACTCCCCACAGCCATTGGTCACCAGGAGTTCCTCAGTTAGTGTTGGGGTTTCTTTCTCATTTGCCCATGTCTATGCTAAAATTTTTGTCTGTCTTGAACTTATGGCAACATGCTTCTTAATAAGAGAATGTGAGTATGTGAGAGAATTCTCAAGTGATTTTGAAATTTTTATGTTGGTTTGTGCTCCTTTAGAAGAATATATTTACTGTCAGTGTATTTATATTTTAACTCAATCTTTGCTAAATTCATAGTATTTTTATAACAAGATAATGTAAAATAGGATAGGGAACCTCCCTCTGATACAACATAAACAGCTCAAAGAAATAGTTTTTTTAGGAAAAGAGAATGAACTAGGAGACCCAAACAGAAAAGTGGGGTAATGGAGAAAATAAAAAGAACCCACCAGAAAACATCAGCTAGGACTTAGTGCAGTGCCAGGAAATAATGACAGTAAAGAAAAGAAACTCCATGAATTGGAGGAGAAGGAGAAAGAGACTTTGCAGGGAGATTGTCTGACATCATTGCCACCCTTAAAAGCTGGCAGGTTTTTAAACACACATGTTTTAACAGCCACCATTGCCTGCCATCCTGAAGGCAGGACTGGAGAATTTCTGTGAACAATTACAGAATAGAGCAGGTGTTGGAGCCACGTGGAGGCTGGAGTGAGAGAAAAGATGGCAGGTGAGAGATTCTGAGGGGGAATTTATCTGGTTAGAGAATGACTAAATACACAAACATGAACGATAAAGTCAGAAAACAAGTAAAGATAATTCTAGTGATAGAGGGGAAAAAATGACATTTTGGTAAAAGAGTTTATAGCCAAATTTTATGTTAAGGAACTTCTTAGCAGCTTCATCCACAATAAAGTTGAAGAAGTTTTCAATAGTTTGAGAAAGTAAGTATGCACTTAGCTATAAGGAACGTACCATGTTGTGATGGTTTCAATGAGATATGCTGTCCAATGAGATAGGATTGAGCGCTTGATCTCTAAACAGTGGTACATATTGTTGCTGTGAAGATCTTGAACTTGTGTTTTTCAGAGGAGTCTAGAAGACATTAGAACATTGGACTAGAAAAGAGGTTGGAGCTATCAGCAGAGTTTAGCAGGCCATTCTAGTAGAAACCTAGAGGATTGTAATGCTTGGAGTTAATGTAGATTGTGAAGACTTGGCTCATGAAGTGAAGCAAAATCTCTTTGAGCAAATGAGCTAAAGACCATTCATGGGATATTTTGGCAAATAATCTGATTGTTTCTTGCCCATGTCCTGAGAATTTGTGTGAGGTTAAGTTGAAAAGCAATGGACTATTTTGGAGGAGGAAATTTCAAGACAGTATAACCTTGAGTCTGTTGAATAGTAATTATCCCAATAACTCTTATGTAGGTCAATGATCAAAAAGAGTGAGACAGAAACAATTTTTTAAATGCATAGTTCAAAGAAAAAAGGAGCACTAGGACTCTTAATGTTACAGCCAAAGCACATGCTAAAATAGACAGTGTACTTATTAAACCTCCTCTGCATTTTAACAATGAGACTGGTGCCCTCAGGACAAGATACCACAAAGCTAAACTTCTAACTTGTGATAGGGAAACGTTTAAGGAGTTTTCTGCTTGTAGAAAACAACAGTGTAAAAAAGCTGCAGCAAACTTGATTCAAGGAGCAAAGATCCATCCCAAGCTGACAGCCAAACTTGGTGGTGTCATCTACATGGTACTGACTCTAGATACAGGAAACATGCAAAAGTGGAGGATTGTAGGTACTTCTTCAATGGTTTCATGCAGCCCCTGAAGCCACATAATGTGAAGCAGGGGACTTAAGACTGTGAGAGGCCATTATGTGAAGTTGTGCAAGTGAATCCTGGGTTGTGGTAAAGAATCCAAGATATTGTAGATGCCAGAACTTTGAGACATAAGTAAAGAAAAATAGTATACATGCAGTATACAGGACCATCCCATAAGAGAGGTGTATGTTGCAAAATTGAAATGGCAGAGACATCTGAACCTTATGAAACTGAAATCTCTGACTCTAGATGTGGAGTTACAGATATTTGATGTTTCTCCTGGGTTATTTGAGTCTTGATTTGTGGGTCAGAGTTAAGAGATTGCCTCAAGTCTTATGAATAACTTTGGACTTTTAGAATTTTGAGCAATGCTCATACTATTAAAGACTATGGAGACTTTTGAAGGTGGATTAAATGCATTTTTCATTTTGATATGGTCTGGGACTATCAGTGAGGAAATGAAATGGGGTTGTTCAAATGAGAAATGTCCCCCATAGGGTGGAACACTTGGTGCCCAGAGGTTGGCAATGTTTGGGGGATTACGGAAACCTTAGGAGTGGAGTCTTCCTAGAGAAAGCATGTCACTGGGAGAGGTACTGAGGATTTATAGTCCCATCTTACTTCCGGCGTGTTCTCTCTATTTTGTGCTTTTTGTTGAAGATGTGATCTCTCAGCTTCCTGTTCTGGAGCTTGTAGCCACACCTCCCACACAGACTCTGACCCTCTGGAGCTATAAGCCAAATAAACTTCCTTAAGTTACTGCTAATCATAGTGTTTAATCATAGTAACCAAGATGTAAATAATACACTATCGTTCCTTATTACTAACTCTACATGAATTCTGAAGTGTGCCATTTTCATAAAACATGCTGCAAAATAGGACACTACATTCAGTGTCCCTTTACCATTTTGAGTATTTGGGGGTGGGCGGTAAATGCTTTACAGTATCTCATACACATAATCATAATCTGAGTATAGTGAAGTGTTCATTTGTAAATGGAAACAATTTATCCTGGATAGGACCATGAGTTATTGAAAGACCATAGTAGTTGGTCATCTGAGACTTAAGTGAGGGACTGTGAAAATATCTTATGCTTTCAATACTGTTCTAAGTTTCAGTTATGTTTTTGTGATTAAAATAAACACTTTGACCAAAAGCAGCATAGGGAAGAAAGGGTTTATTTTAGTATTCAATTCCATGTTACGGTCCAGCTCTGCAGGGAAGGCACAGTTGGGCTTACGACATCTGGTCACACTACACCATAGTAAAGAAGAGAGAGAAATGAATGGAGCCATGCTGCCTGCTTGCTGTCCCTTAAGCTAGCTTTCTTCTTTCTCAAGCAGGTCAAATTCTCCTGCTTAGAGAATGTGCTGCCCCCAGTGGACTGGGTCTTCCCATATAATAAGGCAATCAAGGCAATTAATCACAGATATGTCCACAGGCCAACATAATCTACACAATCCCTCAACTGAGGCTCTCTTACAAGTTGTTTATTGGTTGTTTCAAGTTGGCAGTTAAAACTAACCAGCACATACACTTCCTTCAACCTGGTCCCAGAAATGGAAAGTGCACTTTGGTATTGTGTTGGTTTTGACTAGTTAGCGAATTTGAATGTAGTATTTGATAAGCATTTATCAGACAATTTTATTTCAATATAAATGAAAATGAAAGTATAATAGCATTGGTGATATGACAGATTTAAAATGCAGGAAGGGAATTTCTTCTGCCATTGCCTTTCAGTGTTTAAAAAGTATGTACTTGCTGACTATTGATTGGCTAAATCAAAAAGGAATTATTTGCATACTGAAATATTATAAAATGATGAAAAGAATGAACTACGGTTTTAAACAACAATATGATGAATCTTATCAATATAATATTAAGGAGAAATATTTCAGTTACTTGCATAAAAGAAAAGAAGGATTACAGCAGGTATAGGACTTAGGTTAAACTGAAGTAGGAGGGTGAGATGGAAGCAGTCACTCTGAGCTCTAAGATGAAATTTATTAATAATCTTGACTCCATTTTGACAGTGCTTCAAGAACACATAATACAGACTGTATTATGAATAACTCATCAAATAACTTGATAGACAAAATGTAAGAACAGATTATGACAGTGTTTCACACATCTGAAGATGATTGATATGGAAACAGAGACAGAAACTGAAAGACGAGAGAGATAAAGAAGGGAAAGGAAAGAAGTCAAAGTTTAGACTAAGTCCTCCTGAAAACAGCCATCTACCCCACATTGCTCGCCTCTGGCTGAGAGAATGTAGAAAAGAAAAGTACCCGTGAGGACTGTGTCCTTCAAGGAGTGTGTAGAGGGCAGGATGTCATCCTTCCCAATGGGGGCCTGTGCAGTATCAAGGACGTTAGCAAAGTCTGGTTAGTACAGAACAAGCCATCTTCTCTCATTAAGACTGTTGGGAACCATGTAACTGATTATATCTCTTTTTCTTCCAAGATTCTCACAAATAGTAACCTAGCTAGTAACTAAAAGTTTCCATGGTTACTAAATCTTCCATAGTATTCACATGACTGAAATTTGTATTTTTACTTCATTATTTGGCTATTTTATTTATCATGAATAATATAAATTATTTTAATGAAGTGGGATATCTCTGACAAAATACTACAGTAGTGTCTTTATCATTAGTGCCTAGAGCCTTTAGTTTGAGATAGGGTAATAATCATAAAGAACAACAAACCCTGCTTAGACTAGCATGAGAAGTAATTTCCCTGTGTAACAACATGGCAGCAATTTTACTTCAGTGCACAAGGATATCTAGAAATTACTGTCAATAACACACTAAGCAACTATTTAGTTGAAATATTTTAAGATGTGTAATTGGCCTTACAGTTTTGGCATATTTCAGAAATGTGTTTCTATCTGAGAGGATCAGTTCGAGGAAGCCTCTTAAATTTATGTTTGTAATAATGTTTTGTGAGCTTATAAATTTAGTCTGGAAGTAAGAAGAATTTTTTACATATACTGTATTCAAATGACACCCTTAAGATAATGAAAACAGAAAAAAATTATGAAACAAAATTCAGAGTTAGTCTTTCTATTCTTTCTCATTTGTGTGTGTTTGTGTGTGTGTGTGTGTGTTTGTGTGTGTGTGTGTGTGTGTGTGTGTGTGTATGTATTCCTTGTATATGCATGTACCCTTGTAAGCCAGAAGACAGCATCAGATCTCCTGGATCTGGAGTTACAGTTGTGAGCTGTCTGGCATGGGTACTGGGAACCAAACTCTTCTTCCAGAAAATCAGTGAGTTCTTTACTTGCTCAGTCATCTGTCCAGTTCCTCAAAGTGAATCTTAAACTAAGAGATACCTGTAGCTCTCACCATGTGCTCTAAGAGCCATTGTAGTCCCTGACTTTTAGAACAAGTCAGTCTTAGTGTTTGTTCAAAGGGCAATCTTCAAGTCTCAGAAAGTAGATGTGTAAGTATCAAATGCCTGTGCTGAAGACGGGGATCCTGTTTGCTTGTTGAAATATTTCTAGGGGTTATAATAATTAGAATCTATCTTGCCATTACTCTTCCTTATCTCTGGTCTCTGAAGCAGTATCTATCCCCTCTATTACTATGGACTTCAGAAGCCAGGATTTGTAGAAACCAAATCAGATCAAAGGACAGGTACACTATCTGTGGGCTCAGTAAAAAAGTAAAAATATGAGTCATTTTGTTTGAAAAACTTAGAATTTCAAACCTAGTGCTGCAGGCCTATAATCCCAGATAATTCAAATTGGAAGACAGGGAGATCACTGTTCAAGTAATGTATCAGCTGCATTGTGTTAAAGGCCAACATGACCTTTTCTCAAAAATAAAAACAAACAAACAGCCAAAAACACAGACAAAAAACCAAACCAAAATAAAACAAAAAACCAGAGCTATAGCTCAGAGGTAGAGTAGCTTGTCTGATGTGTGAGGTCCTAGGTCCAATCTCTGGTAAGACCCAAAACCTAAAACGCAGAACAAAAGTCCTAACAAAGAAAACGAAGAGGAGAGTTATATGAGGTAGATAAGTGAGTCTGAGGTCACTATAGATGGAGGCACTATAAGAATGCAGAGGTAGGAAGCTCATGAAATCAGCTCTGTGGGAAACGTAAAATCGGTACCAGAGAAGGACGTGAAGGAGGCCTATTACTCACAATGGAACTGTACTTCGTGTAGCAGGAGCCAGGAGAGAGGTGCTTATCTGGAAAACCCAAATACAAATAAATAAATTTAGTGGATAATACTGGCACTGTGCATTTTACAGCCTAAGTGCATACCCTGAGCCACCTCCTGGAATGAAGTGCCATCCTGGAAACATATCCTCCCATCCACAGATGTGCCTCACTGAGTTACCAAACATTGCAAGAAAAAAAAGCTTTACAGTGGCTTCATGAACAGCAGAGAACCTTTAAACACGGAACAAAGAGAACTGAAGGAAAATCAGACACAATGCACAAAACCAGACAAGTTTGTAAGAAAGTGTTAGCAGTAATGATAATCATAATGGGGCAGCAATTTCTCTTCATTCTTTCTCTTGTATCAAAGGAGCTGGGAGCCTGGGTACTTTATTTCTTAGGAACTATGTCAGTATCTCTGCCAGTAAGAAGCACTTTGTTGATAATTAAAGTTTCCGTGGCTTCCTCTGTATTGGAAAACAAGATGTGATCTTAGCAACCCATTGATGGGCAGCTGTTAGTGTGTTCTGATATTCTTTTCTGAGAACTTTTTGTTGTGGCAAGTACTAATCACATTCTGTGAGATTACTACATCTTTCTCATTGTCTGCAAAGTAGCAATAGATCTAGTTGCTACAGTCCTTCCAGAATTTCAAGAACCCCATTTCTTTGCTCTAAAAATTATCTGTTTTCCTGGGTGACTGATAAAATTGGGACTGCTATTAAATTATATTTTCTTTGTTCTAAGTATCATACCTTATGGCATTTTATATTTGAGGTTTTTAAAAATTTATTAACTATAGTTTTCATATTCAAATATCAAACCATTGGAGAGACACATACTCAACAAAAAGATACATGTGTTCTCTCACTTCTTCCAGTTCTTATCCCATAAAATGTAAACATCTTTAAACTGAAATAATTGAGCATTCCATACATGTACATAGTCTGATTGTACTCATCCCTGGCCTCTTCCAACATATTCCCTCTCAATTTTAAATCCTCTTCTCTTCCTTCCTTCCTTCCTTCCTTCCTTCCTTCCTTCCTTCCTTCCTTCCTTCCTTCCTTTCTTTTTAGCAAATTAATCTTTCTCTCTTCTCTCTCTCTCTCTATATATATATATGTAAAAGTAACACACGCGCAAACACACACACACACACACACATATATATATATATATATATATATATATATATATATCACTACATCCAATTTGTGCTATCCATATGTGCATGGATATGTGTCCATCCACTAAATGGACTACCTACCAATCAATAGCCATAAACTCTAAAACAAAGACTATCCTTCCCTTACTGGCCATCCACTGCCAATTCATACTGTTAGTTCATGAGAACAGAAACCATGTCACGTTCAGAAGAGAGCATTCACATCACTCCTTCCCATCCTACTGCTTTTGCAAAGATGATTGGAAGATTGATACAGATGTCCCATTTAAAGCTGAAAACTCATATTTTCTTAATCTTTTCATTTTAGTTTGCTATGATCATCTGCACTAATTGCTGCCCATTGCACAATGAAGCTTGGTCAGACAAATGCCTTTGGGTATAAACATAAGTATTTAGAAGGCAAACTGACAACATAACCATTTAGCAAAACAACAGCAGGCTCCCTCTGAGGGTCGATGTCTTCCCCAACCACTGGATTTTGGCCAGATTAAGAGTATCAGACATGAATCCCCTCCTGTGGATAAACTGTCAACTCCAAAAGGAAAGTTATTGCTTTCTCTATAATGCCACTATTGAATCCTGGGGTACATCTTGCCTGGTGGGTCAGTATTATAGCATAAAAGGTCCATCACTAGATAAGATCACTGGTGTCTTTTATCCCTCAGTGACCTACATAGCACCTTCTGGTACTATGAAAGCTAACCAGCAGAAAAGAAGTTTTCTGGTCATTTCAAGATTGATGTCTCTGCCCTGTAACAAAGTGTGTGATGTCTTCTACAATAGAATCTTACCATCTAGTTGTGTTAAGGAACCAAGAAGAATGGGAATAGTCTGTGTTGATCAGCAGACTTCTGTAGTATCACTGGAAAATAAAATGTAGGAAAGTATACCGTGTCTACAGCTGCAATTTTCATTTAAGAATCCATGTTCTCTGAGAAGAGCATTGTCCACCCATGCAGTGTCCTGTTCAAACCCCTTTCCTTCGGCTACTGGTGTTACCAAGGAGAAATGGGGGAAAATGGGACACTTTAAATGGGGAAGGCATGGAGGGCACGTGAGACAAAAATCATGTTAGTTTATTAGCTTACAAAATAGTGGGTTTCCACAAGGCTTTTCCACACATGCATAGTAGGGGAAAGGTCTACCTCTACAACCTCCTGTGCCCAAACTCCTTACCCCTTACTTGTCTCTACTTAGTGTATTTTGGTTGCACATTCAGTTTTTACAATGGCAAGTATAAGAATTAGACTTTAAAATCTAAAGATACAAAAAATAATAAAATATAGTTTATTTTCAGTGGATTAAAATTCATTTAGCAAGAAGTTCTAATTACAGTTTAATTAAATGGATAGAAAATACAAAATATTGCCTCAGAAGTGAAAGACAGTAATGCAGATTGAGGGGTTCCCTGAGCATTTACCCTGGTAACCTATCTGAAGGCATTGAGAAATCCCAAGGGACACAGAGAGCTCACACTCCTGAAAGAAAAATGCAAGTCACATATAAAGAATTTGGCATCATAATTCTATCAGACTTGTTTTAAGTAGTATTAGAATAAAAAAGACAGGTGAATGATGCTGTCAACCTTCTAAATAGAAGGATTTTCACAGATAGTTTTATAATCAGCATCGGTATTTATCCATGTTAAAGATATCGGAAGTTGTATATAGTTGATGGCCATCTAACAAAAATTACAGTGCCAGGCACAGGAAACCTCCCTTTGAGGTGCTGGTCAGTATAGTCCAAGAGACTCCAAAAATAACACAGGCTGTTGCTACAGGCCTAAGTCCCTCTTAGAACTTGAAGGTGAAACCAAGAGACTCCAAAAATAACACAGGCTGTTGCTACAGGCCTAAGTCCCTCTTAGAACTTGAAGGTGAGACCCTATTGCTAAAGACAGGCCACATTTCAGATAGGACTTAGAGCAATGGAACTAGAGCTGACCTGGAAGCCTTCTCCCTGAAGACTAGTTCTCATAGAAGATACTATATACAAACTGCCAAGGGAGAAAACCATTCAGTGATCTCATCCATCTCTAAAGCCTATAAACAACAATGATGGGCCTAGCAAACAATCTCTATTTGAACTTACTGGCACTTTCGTCTTGAGAGCAGTCAACAGCTGTCTAATTGGATAAGACCAATGAGAGGGAACTCAGGCATAGTACTATAAAGATAACATAGTACAGATGGAGGTGGACCCCAGAGAAAACTCTATTTCTGTCACTCCTCTAGACCAACATAATGTTTTACTATAGTCTAAATACATATCCTTATATTCACAGACAAGTATACTTCTTATTATTAAAGAAGCTTCTTTTTGCAGGAGATGGAGATTGTTACAAAGTTCTACAACTGTTTAAATGTAGAGAACAAGTAACTGTGAGTTACCCAAGCTTAAGTAATACATCTATAATGGAACCTCTACACCTAAGTCTCAGGGAACATCACAAAGGTGAGGACAGAAAGAATGTAAGAGACAGAGGGACAAGTAAGCTTCTGCTAGTTAATGTGACATTGATTGCTGCAGGTAGTTAATGGTTGCTGAGGGAGAGAGAATTAGTTTTTCCAAGGACTAGCTCTCTAAGAGGTTATCTAATCCCAATAAACACTTTTAAACACAGGTACATATGGACATCATTAAATGGAATATATATATGTGTATGTGTGTATATGTGTGTATAGTGTATGTGCTTGTCTGAATGAATATATGATATATGTCTATGTAATAGTAATAATCAAAGAATTATTATTGAGAGAGGGGAGGTGGGATGAGATTTTGGGAGACTGGGAGAAATGAAAATAATGCAAAGGCAATACTCATGTATGAAAGTCTTAAAAACAAAACAAAACAAAATTAAATTTTTTTCTCAAAAACATTGAGTTTCACATTACTCCTTAATAACTCCCTGTGTGAGACTCTCAACCCAAAGTGACACATCTAAAATGGAACCTTTGTACCTAAGGCTCACAGAACATAGTGGAACATGGGGTAGACAGAATTCTAATGTATCTCTCAACTCTCATCAATGAAGCTCCCTCATGCAACAGAAGGCAATGAACACAGAAGCCACAAATGGCCAAAGAATAGAAAATAAGAGTCTGCAGACTGTGGGTCCTTGGACAGAACCCTTAATAAAACTTCACCCATCATTTTTAGAAGACTGAGCAGAAAGACTGTAAAAGGCAGAAGAGGAGGTGCAAGACCATATGGAGACAGAGTCTGACAGGCTCTTGGGACCTTGCTCAAATGAACCTATAACACTAACGTCAACATGCACAATACCCATGCAAACTCAAGTTGACAAAAGTCCAGCACAGAACTGGAGAAATAGACAACAGGACCCAACCTAAGCCAAAGAATTCTTGGCAGGTGATCACTGCTGAGTGAAGGAGAGTTCATCTTTAAGGGAGTGACTCTAGGTAAACTGACTAGATCCCTGTGGATAAATTACATTAAAGGACATCTAGGTATACTAAGTTGACTTGATAGGCCTTAATGTAAATGACAGAATGCATGAAATCCAGTGAGAAGGGCTATGGGATGGCATGAATGGGGGACATGCTATAAAGATGGTTAAGATATTTTGTATGAAATACCAATAAATTATTCAAAAAAGAAGCCACCAAAATATGTGGCTTCAAAATTGGGATAAATGGAGAAAAAACATGAGACCCAGCAAATAAAGAGTCCAACTGAAATTGCATGAGCTACAGGTTTTTTTTTTGTTTTGTTTTGTTTTGTTTTTTACTTGTAGACTTCACAAGCAATTAGAGAAAATAAGATTAGAAAGACAGAAGGAAAAGTCACTGCAGAGATTATCTGAAATGTGATACCAGGATAAGATTAGAAAGACAGAAGGAAAAGTCATTGCAGAGATTATCTGAAATGTGATACCAGGATAATATAAGATATTTGAAGAAAATTTATTAGTCAGAAAAAAAGCAATGATTTGTGAAAAGTACAAAAATACTAACAGTATTATATAATCACAGTACACAGATAATGATACTAAACACAGACTGAAGAAACATAATGATAAGCTGGGTCTGGCAGTGCATACCTTTGATCACAGCACTGGAGAGGCACAGGCAGATGAATTTCTGTGAGTTCAAGGCTAGCTTGATGTGCATAGTGAGTTTCAGGCCAGCCAAGACAGTAAAACCATGTCTCAAAAAAAAAAGAAAAGAAAAGAAAAGAAAAGAAAAAAAATAATTATATTATTATTGAGAAAATGAGAAAAAGAAATGGAGATTCGTGGTCAGCATTTACTGATCTGATTTTCATGCCTAATATTTTGACAAAAGTAAATAAGAATTGATTTGAGGATGAGTCCAGATATAAACATCATCATGGGTTATTTACTTCTCTAAATAATTCAGATTGTACTTTCAGACAGAGCGGCTGATTCTCAGTCTTCAAAATCTGCCTGTGGAGAACAGCTAGCAACAACAGTGAGTGCCCTGAAATTGAGAGCCAGAGAGAGCCAAATCTGACTTAGGGAGCTTGAATCCTACACGCTACTGCTTCCTTTGGGTGAGTTTATTAACTTAGAGGAGTCTGTGCTTGAACTCACCAAAGTCTGGTGTTTCTTTACTCTAAGTTTCATAAAGCATGGTGCAGTAATTCAGAGATCAGTTTAGTGTAAATTTCTTACCTTCATGTTCTCACTGGCTGCTTCTTGTTCCAAGTTTCAAGTATATTCCAAAACAATTGATGATGGAAAAAAATATGAAGTTTACATACTCCAAATTCTGTGATTCTGTAAGATTAAGATCTTAATGAATTTAAAGCCTTTTCGTTTTCTTTTGAACACTATGTGTGTTACATTATTTTAACTGTTGAATTAAAAATATGCTAATAATTTTATTGAAAAATAAACCCTAACATTTCAAAATTAGCAGTAAGGATAAGGCTATTAATGATTTTCATGCTTGGGAGACATTGGGACATAGTTGCAAATGGAAGATCAATTCAGTATTACCCTTCTGTCTGAATTTCTCACTAATGCCTGCAATTACTTGATCAATGATTTGCTCATGCCTTTGATTACCCTGATAAGCCCCTTCTTCCAGTTAATGGAAAACAACATTAATAACATAATGGGAGAGAGGGAGGGAGGTGGGAGAGAGAGAGAGAGAAAGAGAGAATTTTAAGGAGATGGCCATCTAAAACTGACCTCTAACCTTTTTCCATCTTCTTTGCATCTAAATTTTTGGTAATATCCCAATAAATTTATAAAAGAAGAGCATCCACTAAAAATATTATTGTATTTACTTTTAGACTCTTAAATAATTCCATACACATTTGTGTATATGTATATGTTGCTACATGCTTTGTGATATACACTTTTCACCCTATGACTAAATTTTCTGTTTAATATCTCAGTAACGCAGAAGTGGAGTTTTGAACTGAAACACTCTCAACTGGTCAGAATAGCATTGACTTAGTAGGAACTTGCCTATTACTCACAAATAGTCTGACCCTGTTTGATGGTCTGTTTGCTTAGCTTGAAGATAAGGGAAGCTTGGTAGTAAGGTATTGGTTTAAATTCCTAGTATATAAATATTTGATATTCATGAAAAGTTTTTCAGAAATTTGTCATTGAAACAGTTGCATCCTTACATTTTCTGTGACTCTTCAAATAATTAAAATATTCCACCACATTGTTGATCTATAAATAAACATTTCTTAAGGAACAAAAAATTATTTCTTTTCTGGGATTCAAGGATAAAGATCATGGTTTTCAGGCTTGCTTTTTAATATTAGTGTTGGTTTATGACTAAATGTTAGTCTATTTGAGTTATTTTTTCTTTCAAAACAAAACAGAAAATTTGTATATTTTCCTTTGTTTTTATGTATCTGTATGATAGTCACCCACCATTTTCAAAATATCTTTGTTCCAGATTAGCATAACTATATTCTCTGTATGAATGTCTCTGAATATTTCCTTTCAATAAATCCGTTTTCTTCGCTTGTTTGAAATGCAAACGCATGGAAGCTAAAGTTTCTTCTCTAGATGGAGACTCGGCATCTCGCCTTGTTCTGTTCCCAGTTGTCAGGCAAGGACTTAGTACTGATTATATTAAAAATGTAGCCATCTGTAGTATGAGGCAGCCTACTAGTGAGAAAAGTTGATAGAACCATTCAACAAGTAAATAATTAAATATCTTATTTTACTTGATTTCCACAAAAGTGAACATGTCTCTCTCTATCAACACTGAAAACGAGAAGAAAAGCGTTGATGGAGAAATCAGTGGAGCAACTTCAGATCATGGCTGAATTGCCTCCTTTCTTTCAGAGGCATCTCACTCTTGAACTTCTGGTCCTGGAATGCTTGTTTTCCTGCATGAAGATGATGCAGCTGTCTGTGGATTAGTTTATGTTGCGTCTACCTTGAGATGCTATATGTCCTGTCTGTGAAAGGAGAGCTTGAGGCAATGGTAGAGGTTAACAGTGGTTCATCAAAAACTGCTTTTGGTCATTAGAATGGCACTGTGTTCTCTTGAAATTTTAGCATCTTTACAAAAACTTGATACTTAATCCTGATGCAGAATGACCAATGCTCAACTCTGTACATAGCTACAAGAAGTCTTGAGCAATGAAAACTTTTTATGAGTACTTTATCTTTAGATTGTTATCAGTGAAATAAATGTCCAGAGATATTGAAAAGAAATGGACAGACACAACACTCTAGTCTGATATGACTAAAATTAGAACACTGGATAAAATTCTAAGATATGGTTTGAGATATAGTAAACAGCAACCAATAAAGCTTCGAGAAAAGGAAAGGTCATAGTTACTGTTCTAGATTCAAGTCAGAGTACTTGACACCTCAGAGCCAGGCTGTTAGCTCTCTTTTGGCTTTAAAGCCTGCTCTGTTGTGAAAATTTATCAGGATGCTGTACTTTGGCAGCACATCAGGCTGAGCTTTTCTCTTCTTTAAAGCTGTTCACCTGGTCTGATAACAGTCAGACAGTTTTATGAAGCAATATTTGGTAAACTCACTAGATCACTTAAAAAAGATGCCAAGAGACAAATCTATGAGTACTCCAAGTTAGCAAGGTGACTCTCCTGCACAGATACCAAAGATAATGAGGGTAAAAATTAGTCTCAGCTTTTCCTAGATAATGTATGTTTATTTCCCTAAAATAGGGTAGGAGGCAGGTACCTCTAGAGAATCAACTGAAAGAGAGAGAGAAGAGTGAGAGAGAGAGAGAATGTGTGTGTGTGTGTGTGTGTGTGTATTATAAAAGAATGTTCACTAGATTTGTAGCCACACTTCCACAATAGGGGGCCAGTAGCTCAGCAATGGCATCTACAGTCTGGTTGGGCACAGACACAGCAGCTGCTCAGTGAATGAGGCTGCCTTACTCAGCAGTCCAGTCCAGAGTTGAATGTGTGCACAATTCTTGGGGAGTCACTGTGCTGTAGTCCATGTTGGAAGAGCAAAGAAGCTGGAGTGAATATCAGTGAGGGATAGACAGTAGCAGAAGTAGCGGCCAGAGGGAGCGAAGGCAAGCTTTTTCCTATGGCGTCTTTTCTGGAAGATGCTATGCAGTCTGAAGAAAGATTCCTGCCTCCCCCCATTAATCTTGTCTGTAAATATGTTCACAGACCCCACAGAAGCATGATTCTTAGGTGAATCCATAAGTAATAATTTATTTATTCCCCAAATTAATCAGCAGAGATTTTATGAAGTATTTAGCATTCATTCCATCATCCAGTAGTTGTTGACTCTTTATCAAGTTAGTTATTACAGATGGGGAAAAACTAGCACAGGCCCTGGCCTCAAGAAGCTTATGGAATACATAAGTGGGCTTATGTAGTCTTATTATTTTTGCCCTAAGTGATTAGGGATGCCTGATCAACTAACTGTTGAGTGAGACTACTGAATATTAGATAGAAGTACAAGATAGATAGACAGACAAGTTAGAGGAGGCAGGTCTCTATGGCCCTGTCTAGAAAGGTTACTCCAGGGAAAATGGCAGCTCAGTGAGTAATTCAGAATGGATCAGATTCAAGTGAAATAGAAACCGCTGCTGATGCTCATGAGAATGCTTTGTAGTTCATCTCTTTTACTTTTTATATTTCTCAGTCAAAGTGCTTGTTCTGACTATCCAAATTCTTGGTTTTTTTTTCAGCTCATTATATAATCAACATGCATTCATAAATAATTCTATTTCATTGGATGAATATTTTTGTACCAATTATAACTGCATATCTTTGGAACTAGATTTTATTCGTCTTCTACTTTATTAATATGGAAATCATACATGGTTTTAGCTTCTACCTATCTTTTCTGGGAGCACTGAATGAGTTCTGAGTCTTTCTCTAAGAACTTCAGACTGCTGTGAATATACACACAAGCTAGAAATATGTGCTGGCCTCCTTTTGATTCTTTATTTTCTTGCATCAGTTTGATGCAAATTAAGTATTTATTTTTCTAAGGTTGTTAAGGTATATTTAAATTTCAAGGAGCCTACCAGAATAAAATGTTTATGTCTGTAGGTAGGAAGAAACTGAAGTTGCATTTAATTAGGGTTAAGGAAGAGAAATCACGATAAGCTAAGGTTCTCAGAAAATGCTTAGTAGTGTTGGCTTACAGAAGACTCAATGGTGACCTCCTCTCCCTCCCCCTCCTCTCCCTCCTCCCCCTCCTCCCCCTCCTCCTCCACTTCTGCAATGGTGGTAGTACTGAGAGAACACGCAGAGCGCTAAGTACTCTGCTTCAATGTGCATCTCATCTTCATGCATCCACCATGAAGAAAATGTCTATGAACATAACATGTATCTTCCTTCCTTTCTTCCTTCCTTCCTTCTTTCCTTTTTATTTTATGTGTATGATGTGTGTGTGTGTGTGTGTGTGTGTGTATTCATTCATGTGTGAGAATGGCCCCATGTGTGCTATGGCCTGTGTCTGGAAGTCAGAGGATGAGCTTGGACTTGTGTTCTACTTTGAAACATGATCTGTTTGCTATTCAGTGCTGTGTGGACCAGTCTAGCTAGAACATGAGCTTAGGAGAACTCTTGTCTCTATCTCCCATCTTTCCATAGGAGCAAGGGATGACAGATGCTATTGCATCCAGCTTTGTGTAGGTGGTAGGGATTCAATTAGGTCCTCAATCTTGAGTTATAAGAACTTTACTCACTTAGTCTTCTCACCAAGTGTCTCCCTTTCTTTTGAGACAGGGCTTCACTGTTTAGTCTAGACTGAACTGAAACCGTTTATATACTATGTATCCCAAGCTGGCTTCAGATTCTTAGCAAGTTCCTGCCTCATTTTCCCAAGGGCTGGAATTGCAGGTATGGGTCACAATGTATAGCTTTGAAAATAATTTTTATTGTTTTAAGATTGTGTAATTATTTTTGAGGTTTGAAGCTCTATACCCAAGTTGGGAGCAATGTATGGAGAAATTATAAATATAATTATAATGATTTTCAATTTCCTTGTTTTATTTTCTTGAAAGCCCTAACTCAGAAAAGTTAGTCTAATAATACATATATCAAAATCCCAGTTATATGTATTTCAGTCTTTCAGACCCTCCAAACTCCCTATTCACACATAGAACAATTTAGAAAATTTAGTCCTCAAAAGTTCAGTTTCTAGCTACAGAAACCAACAAATGAAGGATAGAGGCAGTGGTACACTGGGACCATCTTGTGATACGGTACATGCGTTTTCCCAAAAAGGCATGAGTTACATCATGTCGGTGGCTTGATCTCAGTCACATTAGAGTATTTACTCTAAAAATCAGGCATTTGATTTAGCATTTTTGGTTTGCTTTTGGCATGGAGAGACTGCTGGTAAACATTTCCTGGCACAGCAAAGGGACAGTGGAGATTTCTCATCTCTTGCATATACCTCTGGCTGTTGGCCCATCCATGTGGTGTAGGTAGGTCTATCTGTGCAGGGCCAGCACCAGTGGCTTGTGTTCACCAGGGAATGAATATGGAAGTAAATCGTCACAGTGGAAAATCTCGAGTCTTATCAATAATTCCAAGTCTAGGTCCTGGTTTGTTTATTACCAGCAGTGAGAACTGATTCAGCATGAAAGTACTAATTCCAATACTTATTCCTGTTGCTCTTTGCTTCCTAAATCACCTTCTAATTCCAATACTTATTCCTGTTGCTCTTTGCTTCCTAAATCACCTTCATAATATTGTCAGATCCAAAGAACCCTGAGCCAGAGAGAACAGTTGGTTTCTCACTAAATGAAAATATATCTCTTGGGAAGAACTCCCCAAACAAACAAACAAACAAATGGATTCTCAATCTAGGTTCAGCTTTTATCCCTCCCCCCATTTTGTTTTCTATTGAATACTTGATTTAGTTATCCCCTACATTAAAATACTTTGTTTTTAACACATAATTTCAGTACTTGGAGTTGTTTTGCTTATGCTTATACATGAAAGACTGGAGCCAGCTTTTAGATTCCATTTAGTAATCTAGATTCAGAATAGTCAATCCAGCTTAAAAATCAATAAAACAAATGAGAAATTGCCTGTGTCTTTGCCACTTGTAACCAATGTCTTGAAAGTTTTGAAAGCTCCAAAGGGATATGTATTTCTGATTAAGATTTTTTATGTGTATGTAAGTATACAACCTAAGCCAGACTATTCACTAGGTTCTGATATCTAGTTTTATTTGTCACAGAATAGCACCTGAAAATTACCTTCTGTGAAATGGACTTGAAATCAACTTAAATATTCTGAAACACATATGGAGAAAAATATATCAACAAATATAAGAAATTTAAACTTTATATAATGTCTCCTCTACACCAGATGTGCTTAATGATATTATATCTGTAACATTAGTCTATAGCCTAAAATAATCCATCTACATTTTGACGTAGATGATGAGGGAATATGATTGAATGTAATGTTTTTATAGTGAAACAATTTGTGGGAAGAGACAGGGAAGAGTACTCAATGCATGCTTTTCTTCCTAAACATGAGAACTTAGCAAACTTCTTTATACAGAGCATACAATTAATGTGAGCATAGATTACATCAGAATTTTAAGGACTATTATCATTTCCTATCAAAATTTTTAAGGTCAGATATTTAGCATTATTCTATAAGAATAATAAGCTCTCCGAGAGCTAATTGTAAGTTTACTGGGTGAATAGTTGTAATAATAGACATTCTATTTTAAATGAGGTCAGTGGAAGAGAAAAACTGCATTAATGTTTTGCTCTACTTTTGAATTTGAATTTATTGTATGTGGGTAGGAGTCAATTTCATACAAATATTGTTACACATGATGTTGAAGTTTCTCTCTTTTGTAAAGTTATGATGAGAAAGACTTAGTTGGCATCTGATTTTTAATACTCAAAAAAATCTGAATTCTTAAATATGATATCTTTATGACTCATAACTTCATGTAATTTGTTCATAAAGATTATTTTGCTTAATGTCATAAATGCTGGCACCAAATTATAGTTCTACAAATACCAGAACGATTAAATTATAAGTTCTATGGTATTATATAATATTTCATTATATGTTCAAAAGTGTTCCAGAAACAGTAGTATTCTTGCAAAAGTTACATACAAAACTCATTCACTGTATGTATTTGTATACTGTCCAGAATAAAGTCTTTTCAATGTCACTGTTATCATTAGATTATTTATAATGGTGGCTTATGAGACCTCACAGTCACTATCAAAAGCTTAGTGTTATAGAAGATCAGGTTAGAGTTTAAACCTGGTCATTTCCTAATCTGTAGATCTGGACCAGTACTAACACCAAACCTGAAGCTTTGTTATTTTCCTAGTTGGGATTCAAACCAAATTCATCTTTGTACCACACCACAAATCTCTTCCACATTAAGATTTAAGTAGCATATAGTCAAGTATACTCCCATTCTGTATAAGATCTTCTATCTTAAAGCCTTGATAAAAAGAGAATACAGGGGCCCACAGATGGGTGGGCAAGTAAAGGCATTTGCTTGCAAGCCTCAAAAGCAACATTATTCCTTAGGTCTAACATTGTAGAAAAAGAAAAAACAGAATCCTGCAAGTTATCTTCTCACCTCTGTTGTGCCCAGGTTATAGAATCCTCTCAAAAGACCACCATGGAGGTCAAATCTGATGCAAGAACGAAGGGTCTTTATTTACAAGCTCGAGCTCAGTCCACAGTCTGACACACCGACACAGCGGGTGATAAGACAGTGGCCCCAAGTGGAGGGTGAGGTGATGTTTTATAGGGTTAAAACAAAGAGAGGAGGGACAAGGAAGCCCACTGGCGCGAAAAAGCATCTTACTCATATTAAGGTAACAGGGCCTGTGGAATGTGCTTACCAGAGTATGCTTCAAGGTTTTGGGCTTATTTGGGTTTCTGATTCATGTCTTGGTCATCCTGACCGGACTCTATGCTTTCCCTTTAAGCCATGACAAACCACCTGATATTTGAAGGCCATGTCCTTGCAATTGTTTAACTAGTGGGTGGGAAAGAGTTTCTGAAGCCAGGAAGCCAAGCTTATGTGGCTGAGGCTTTTTCTAACAAGATGGAGTCAGATTTGCTGTAGCCTTCATTTTCCATTTCTGGGGGGGGTCCTTACAACCTCCACACACATGCCGTGGAATGTGTGCATGCATATATTCACACACAGACACAAATGGGTATAAAAAATCAAGTCTTTAAACAAAGGTTGTGGGATGAAGAAATTACATTGATCAAATACCAGTACCTGGGATAGTAATGCTCATCATCAAAGAGAAAGGCATAATTCTCTCAGCTCTTCCCTTTTCACCATTTTGTCTCCTTCAAAGATAAGATGGAGTTTGATTTCAGCATGATAAGGAAACTATAGAATCATATTGACTTTGTATTTACCACATAGTCTCCAATTTCTGTTGTACTTGCATATAGCACTGGGACATTTATTCCTGCTGAAGCTCATTTCTTCAAATATCCTTTAAGGATGATCTGATCTATCTTGTTCTCTCTCCACCTTTATTTCAGTTTATTTTTGAAGAACACTTTGGCTGGGTATAAATTTCTACATTGTCAGTACCATTTTTCAGAATATTTAGAGTATCAAACAGAATATGGATTTCACTGATATTCTCACTGACATCCTTTCTGGTGATAGCATCTCCGATAATCTTTTTATTCATCTCTAGTTTTTCGTAAAATTGTTGTGATAGATTTTTTAAACTTTTTATTTAGTCATGAGGGAACTGCAGATTAAAACCACTTTGAAATTTCATTTTATCCCTCAGAATGGCTAAAATCCAAGGGACGAACAATAAGAACTGCCGGCGAGGATATGGAGAAAGAGGAACTCTTATTCCCTGCTGGTGGCAGTGCAAAATGGTTCAGCCACAGTGGAAATCAGTGTGGAGAGTCCTCAAAACAATCAGAATAGATCTGTTATGTGGTACTGCTCTTGGTCATTATGCAAAAGGCCCTTTCCCCTACTACAGAAATACGTGTCCATGCACAGTCATTGGTGCCTGTTTAGTAACAGCCAGGAATTTGGAGACAACCTAGATGTCTATTGACTGATGAATGGATAATGAAGAAAACCTCCAATAATGAAACTCACATGTAAATGATGGAACTGTAAACAACCTTCCTGAGTGAGATAATCCAGACCTGAAAAGACAAAAGCTGCATATTTTCTTTCAGAGCTGGATACTGGCTTTAAAATCCTAGATATGCATGCTCCAATTTCAAAATCCAGAGGAGACAGGAAACTAATAAACAGCTATGGAGTGGGAGCGGGAAAGGACTTCCTGGAATGGTGGTAGCATGTAGTGATATAAAGGGGGAAGGAGGAATAGAAAGTAGGAAGCGTTAAAAGGGATGGCAATAAGAGGGCAGCTGAGGGCGTGTGGGGAGGGTGACCAACATCCACAGCCTTATGCAAAGATTAGTTCGGAAATAGATCAAAGACCTTAATTTAAATTCCCGAACTCTGAAACTCTTGTAGGGATTACCCTTAAGGACATTGAGGTAAGCAAGAACTATATAGGTAGAATGTCAGTAGCTCAAGAATTAGCCCCAAGTATCAACAGATGGAACAATATTGATTTAAAAAGTTTCTTCACAGCAAAAGGAGCTATCGTCAAAGAATGCGGAATGAGAGAAAATCATTATCAGCTGTATATCAGACAAGGAATTAATATCAAGAATATACTAAGAACTGCAAAAATTAAACATTAAAGAAATAAAATACCAATCAACAAATGGACCAACAAACTGAGTAGAATTTTCAGAAGAAATGGCCATTGAGATTCCCCCTGGACAGCTCACTAAATTCCAAATGGTTTTTCCTGACCAGAGTTCCAAACACTTCCACAGTCTTCCCCATAGAACATTGCTGGCTCTGCCACAGCAATGCCTCACTCCTGGGACTACCTTAACGTTTTTGTTTGCTTCTCTATTGCTGTGATAAAACAAAAAACAAAAAACAAAACAAAAACTGATCAAAACCATCTTGGGGAGAGAAAGTTTTATTTCACCTTATGTCTTACAGTTCATCATGGAGGGGAACAAGGCAGGAGCCCCGGGGAGGAGCCCGGGGGAGGAGCCCAGAAATCGGAACTGAAGCAGACTGTGAGGGAGTGCAGTTTACTGGCTTGCTCACTTGGCCTGTGCTCAGCTTCCTTTCTTATACAACACAGAGCCAGCTGCTCACAGTGGGTTGGGTTCTCCCACATCACGCAACAATCACAAAAAAGCCTCACACTAATGCCCATCCAATAGGGGGCCAATCTAATAGAGGAAATTTCCACAAATTGAGATTTTTGCTTCCCAAATGTGTGATGTTGACAACTAAAGCTACCCAGCACAATTAATCCACTGCCAATTTGACACACAAATACATCACTATTAAACCATAACCTTTCCAATTTCTTATCCCCCAGATCTCATGTTAATATAAAACATAGTTCAACTTTTAAAAGTCCTGCAGTCTTATAAAAGTTCCGATGACTTAAAAGTTCAAGATCTCTTTAAAAGTTCAACTCTCTGAACTGTGGGTTCCTGTAAGATTAAACAAGTTACATAATTTTATTTAAGTATTTATTTCTTCTTATTTGATATGCTTCCATGTGTTGCCTATAGGCATGTCATTTCACATGTGCAAGCAATGTCGACAGAGGCCAGAAGAGGGTGTCAGATCCCCTTGGATTAGAGTTAGAGATGCTTACATCTACCACAACTCTATACATAAAAAGACTCTACCACCCCCCCCCAAATCCATCTTAGACCTAATAAAAACTTTTGGTAAAGTGATAAGATGCAAAATTAAAATACAAAACCTTGTAGCCTTCCTGCATACCAATGACCTCCCCAAGCTTGTGGATCGAAATAATGACCCTCTTAGCAAAGCTGTCTAAAAGTTCAATGAATTCCTAATGAAAATTCCAGAGCTATTCTTCGCAGACTTAAAGACAAATCTTAAAATGTATATGGAAGTACAAAAGGCCAAGGATAGGCAAAACAATACTGAACACATAGAATATTGTGGGAGATATGACCGTCTGTGACTTCAATTATACTATACAGCTATAATCACAAAAACAGTATGGTACTGGCATAAAACAAATGTATAGGTCAATGGAATTGAATAAAATATTCAAGTATAAGTCCATTCAACAACAGCTCTCTTAGTTTTGAAAAACATACCAAAATATATATCAGAGAAAACACGGCATCTTTGACAAATGATGTTGAAAATCAGATATCAACAGGTAGAATAACATGTTTAGATTCTTATCTGTTACCCTGCACAAAACTCAGCCTCACTTAGATCAAGAACTTCAACAGAAGACCAGAAATTGTTCAGTTGCTCCTAGAAAATGTGGGGAATATGTTTTAGCATATAGGCATTGAGAAGGTCTTAATAAGATATCTGTAGTGTGGGAATTGGGACCAATAGTTAACAAGTGAGACTTCATGAAATTAAAATCCTATAGTCAGAAAATTGTCCATGGAGTAAAGATACAGCTCACAAAATAGCAGAAATCTTTGCCAGATACACAACTGACAGAGGATTAATGTCTAGAATATAAAAAGAACTAAAAAACTAAACATCAAGAAAATAAATTACCCAATTTAAAATGGGCTGTGGAATTGAACAGGGAGTTCTCAAATGAAGAAAGGCGAATGACTAGTAAGTACTTAAAAGATATTAAATATCTCTAGCCATCAGAAAAATACAGATTAAAACTACTTTAACGTTCTCTTTCACCTAAGAGAGAATGGTCCAGCAACAAAAATACAAAGGACAGCAGATGCTAGCATGTTCGTGGGGAGAAGTGACTTTTGTGCACTCTTGATGGCAGTGTCTTGTCATGAAGCCATTGTGGTAATCAGTCTGGTGTATTTTCAGTAAAGTAAAAATAGAACTGCCAAATGGTGCAGCATTACTACTTCTGCATTCATATCCAAAACTATAGAGATACTTGGTCATTGCTGCTCTATTCACAATAACTAGGAAGTAGAATCAGCCTCACTATCCATAAGTTAATGAACAAATCATGAAAACAAGGCAAGTAAACACAATGGAATTGTGTTCATCTGCAAAGAAAAATGAAAGTTATGATGAGGTAATATGCATGGAACTGGGTATATCCTGAATGAGGTAACCTAGGCCCAGAAATTCAAACCGGATATGTTCTCTCTCACCATAGCTTTAAATTCTTAGATTTGTTTAACTTGGGATCTCTGTACAGACCTAGAAGGGTCAAAGGGGCCATGGAAAGGTGGTGGTGGGGAGAATATGTAGCACACATGTACTACGAAATGGGAGGAACCCTGGGGGACACTTTTCTAAATGGTATTCTTCTGTTTCTTCAAAAAGAGATACCTTTTTTATACTCCTAATTTGTAAAATTGCAAGTTTACCTCTTAATATATTATCTAGTTTTATGTTGTGTATTTCAACAGGTAGCTGTGCATTCTTGCATTTTACTTGCTGTAAGTTATTTGAAGATCCTCAAGCCCTTAGTAAATCTTCCTGGGGAGTTTGCATGATAGTATAGAGACTATAAATGTGTTCTCCAGAGTAAGTTAAATATCAGAAGAAACTGCCTCAAAGGATTCTTAGTGCTAATTTTGTCTTCTCATCAAAGTTAAAACACTGCTGATACTTGCAAAAGTCAAAACTTTTCTCAGACACTGGCTAAGATCATAGGCAGATGTGAGTAACCGATCCATGGTGTACTGATATTAAGCTTGTAACTTCTAAAACTTTTGTTTTGGTCTTTTGAGTATCATTTATGGTTAGGGTTTTATATAGAGAGGTTCTCTCTGGGTGCCTTAGACCCCTGTGAGTTGGTGAGGATGGACACAGCTTAAAATCCAGCCTCAAAATTCTTTTCTTCAGCAGTGACTTTGGAGTCTTAGGAGAAAATTTAAGTGCACATTATTTTATGTTTTATTATTGTTTACTCAGTCAAATACCTGAATTTCATTTTTATCCTCAGTGTTTGATGTTTTAATACATTTCACTGGTAATTTCCTTCTCCTCTCAAAGAAACAAATGTAGAGCATATGTGAGCCACTCAGTGTTATTCCTCTGATCAGACTGTTTTCGGCCTTCAGACATACATCTCGGATATGAGTGATGAAAGACAAATAAACACCTAATAAAACTCATGATGTGTACTTGTTTTTTTTTAAATTACTTGGCAAATGAAAATACATGTAAGACCTAGAGAAATAGACACAATGCTAGCTGTTAAATGTGTATGTGCTGTAGTTCGTAACTCTAGTCTTGATTAGATCTTTTAATATTTTTATTTCCTTAAGATAAGAGTGCGGCTACTGGAAATGGAAATCTCTTCATCTTTCTTTTTGTTCTATTCTTTGTATCTTCTTCCTTTTCAGATTTGCTGTTTATTCTGCTCTCATCTCCTGAGCCCACCTAGTGTCTCTTACCTCCCTTCTAGCATGTGTGGCTTTTCATTGTCTGTCCTGTGAGGATTCCATCAATTTCTATAACTGCTGTGTATTGCTTCTGTAAATATAACTCCCACAAGTGTGTAGCTGGCTCAGATCTTCTCAAACCTGTATATCTGACCTTTTCAAGGGTTCCTTTGAAAGCTATTTAATATCAAATTATCAAAAATCAAACTTGTTATTTTCATTTCACCCATTTTTTTTTTCCTTATTTTTGACACTAGGATTCAGTTACACAGTAAAGACCAGGACCTGGAGATCACCTTTGCTTCTGCACTCTCCTTTTCAACATTTGAACCAATCCCGTCTGTCCTGGATGTTTGACTTGCATGCCTCCTTATAGTGTTGCCAGCCTCTCCCATTCCTGATATATATTTATATATACATATTTATACATCTTTCTTTTCTGAGATTTAGGCCCTTGTTTCCAGTCCTCTTAGGATCTTTAGTTTAATATCTCATCATCTCACTTGCTCTGGTTATCTTTGTCCTTAGGATTATTTTCTGAAAAGATAATTTATTTTCTCTTTTCTGTTCCCTACTTAACTGTGTCATTGACTCCCAGCCTCCACGCTCACTACTGCAATGGGAACTTTGTGCTGTTCATAACACCTCTTAAATGACTTTAAAATTCATGTCATTTTTTCTTACAGCCTAATTAGCTTTTTCAAGTGCTATTGAAGCATAACTGACAAATAAATATTGTACATATATATATTGGAACAATTTCAATACAAATAATTGCAAAAGGCTTATCAGAGTCAATCTCATTAACAAAGCCATCACCATACATATTTTTCTTTTCAGTAGTGAAAATACTTAAGATTTTCTCACAATGTTTTATATATACAAATAGTATTATAAACCACAGTCACTGTTAAATCTCGAAAACTGTTACATTTATTCATGTTGTGTGATTGAAACTTTATGCCCTGTGACTACATCTTCCTAGTTCTCCCACCCATGGCTCCTGGTAACATTCCTTTTAACTCTCTGTTTCTAAGAGTTTATCTAGCTTCTGCATGTGATGTATGATTAATGGGGCATTTGTGTATGATTCCTTTTCTTTGCATTGAACGATGTCTTTAGCATGTCCTTTTGGAAGGTGAAATAGTGCTTAATTCATATACGTATGCGTGGACACAAGCATATATACACATATCGCTTTTTACTGCTGTTATTTTTATTATTTTACCTTTTATTTTCAGTGCTGCAGGAGTTCTTGGTGTTTGGAAAACATTTGGTCAAATCAAATTAGTGAAAATATTGCTATTTACATCTCTGAGTCACATTTCCTGGTACAATCTGCTCTGAGTTGACTATCAGGATTTAAATAAAAAATTGCCAAGGTTTGGCTTACAGCAGGGCTGGCATGGCATGATGACATACAGGCTTGGACAAAACAGGACTCAGGAAATCTTCCAGGCAATCTCAACAGGTGACTCTGCTTCAGTGATCTGCATGGTAAGGGTAGTCACCCATTTTCAGCATCTCAGGCAGCAAACAGGCCCTCCAGTTTCTTCTGAAGTCAAGAATTGTGGTCATCTCCTCCTCACTCAACTTTAAGTCAAAGGCCTAAGAGTCCTCACATATGAGTACTGCTGTCACAGGCTTGCGGATCATCACCACGTTCCTCTGGATACGGCACTGAATCAGAACCTGGGCTGCA